>CM073603.1:29378094-29958094 GCA_037074985.1 Solanum bulbocastanum | reverse complement strand
TAATCATTATTAATATGTGTATAATAGAATTATAGAATAGCATTAAAAACACAAATTTTATTTAAATCATACCTTTTCATCTTGCAAACTATGCTCCATAGAATACGGAATATCTGGTATGTATTTGTCGGGCACTGTCCAGAAACGAACAACACAAACTTTTAAATTCAAGTTTATTGAGTTATTGGTAATTTCATATATTGTGTTATATTGCAATGCCATATTTTGTATTTTGAAATTCAAAAGAAGCATGTTTAGTTTGACACAAATGGTATCTATATATAGGTACATAGTACGTGATTTAAGAAGCAGTTTGTCCGGAAGTTAGTGGGGAGTTACAGAACATCTTTAATAAAAATTGCTATTAATGTATAACTGCTTTTGATTCTTTTATTATAGGGTTAGAGGTTAATTTAGATGCTGACAGATATTGCTAGATATTGCTATTTGGAACTGTAGAAGCTGACACGTCATTCTATATTATGCAATGACACTGTAATAGATTGTACCGTTAATACCTCTACCTCTATAGTGTTGATATTTTTTTAAAATTAATTGGTAAAGGTTTAAATTAGTGATTAATTGCTAAGTTGACAGACAAAATTAAATCATGCAAATGTTGAAGTTTATATTTAGTTTAATTAATTTTTATTTTGAATGTTAAATTAGTGAAAACTTTCTTCAATAACTTTATTTCAAATTTTTGTAAATTTAGAAGTTAACACTTACAATTATATCATGCAAATGCTGACATGTGTTAACATTTATTTTAATTAATTTTTATTTAAAATGTTAAATTAGTGATTAATTGATCGAGATATGAAACGTGTATATCTAAAACTTCCTACAATAACTATATTTCAGATTTTTGTAAAGTCAGAAGTTGACACGTAATATTATATAATGCAAGTGCCGACACATGTTAATAACGTTTCTAATTAATTATTGTTGTAAATGTTAAAATGATTGAATAATTAAACTATGACATGTGTATTCTTAAAAGTTTTTTCAAAAAGTCTTATGGCTGACACATGTTAATATTTTTTCTAATAAATTATTATTTTAAATGTTAAAATAATTGAATAATTAAAAGATGACAACATGTTAAAAGATTTTTCAAAAAGTCTTACGAATTTTCTTATATATATATATTGGTCAATTACAACGAGCTCTTCATATCATTTTGATATTGAATGATCTACACTAGTTAATTTACACTTCATCCTTCATGGTTGATTAAAATAAAATATTACTGTAGTAAATTATTTTAACTATAACAAAATAGTGTAACACTTACAAATTAATTTAAAAAATTAATTAATATCTTGGGTACTAAATACAATTTTATAGTTTGTTATTGTTGATAAATTTTATGTCTACAAATTTTCTTATAAAAAAGGTTTATTAAATAAAGTGTAATAAACATGTGGACTAGATATTATATTGAAATTTTTTTTTGATCTAGAACTACATTAAGGATAAATATTTACTACTTTACGTTTCCTATCTTTAAGACTAATTAGGAATAACTATTTATTCCACAGAATATTTTTCAATACAGTTGGACAACAAACTCTTTTTACTAAAAATCAACACATAAATATTTGTTCGGGCTCTAGCAATCCCAAAATAGCAGAAACATAAAGAATGGAAAACACATACACAAACAAAAGTTCAAGATAAAATGACCCGGTCCAAAAAAAAAAGACCTAGTGCTATATGGATTACAATATTACTAGGGTTTCTAATAGGGTTCAACATTTCTCTTCTCAACTTCCTCTCTCTACTGAAAAAGTTGTTGGTGATGAGGTTCCACAATGAAAGTCTTGTTCAAGTTCTACTTTTAGTGATCAACCTCATGGCCCTCTTAGGTGTACATCATTGTTTCTTAGCTTCTAGTAGTAAGATTTGCGTCCTTCTCTTCATAACTAATTTTCGTATTTGTAACCCTAGTTTAAAAGGTCTATATGTGCATTTCTTTTTCCAATCTAGATGTTTAATTTAGTGGATCAGATTGTTGTGCATCCGTAGGAGTCTATAGAGGGTTGTCATATTGGGTGCATGTTGGTGAGATCTTTGTTGGTGTTTTTCTTCCTTATTTGTTTGATCTAAGTGTAGTTCCTTTTTAAATGATGGATTTGTGTTTTCTGCTTGATTTGAATCTAGTTTCTCTTTTATTTTTGGATTTGTATTTTTTCAAATTGATTTGAGTCTAATTTCTTTTTAATTGATGGATCTTGGAATTTTCAGCTTCATTTGAGTCTACTTTATTTTTAATTGATTGATCGGGGTTTTTCAATTTGATTTGAGTCTTGTTTCTTTTAATTTATGGATTTGTGTTTTTCAGTCTTATTTGAGTCTGATTTCTTTTAAATTGATGGATATGTTTTTTGACCTTGATTTGACTCTAGTTTCTTTTTATTGGTGGATCTATGTTTTCAACTTGATTTGAGTCTAGTTTCTTTTAAACTGATGGATCTATGTAACTTCAGTTTGATTTGAGTCTAGTTTCTTTTTAATTGATAGATTTGTGTTTTTTCGCTTGATCTGAGCCTAATTTCCTTTTGATTGATGGATCTATGTATTTTCAACTTTATTTGAGTTAGGTTTATTTTTAATTGATGGATTTGTGTTTTTCAACTTGATTTGAATATAATGTCTTTTTAATTGATGAATATGTATTTTTTTTAATTTGATTTGAGTCTAGTTTCTTTGTAATTGATGGATTTGTATTTTTTAGTTTGATTTGAGTCTAGTTTCATTTAAATTAATGGATTTATTTTTCAGATGAATTTGGATCTAGTTTCTTTTCCATTGATGGATTTGTCTTTTTTCAGCTTGTTTTGAGTCTTGTTTATTTTTTAATTGATGGATCTATGTTTTTTAGCTTAATTTGAATCAAGTTTCTTTTTAATTGATGGATATGTATTTTTCAGTTTGATTGAAGTCAAATTTCTTTTGAATTTGATGGATCTGTGTTTTTCAGCTTGATTTGAGACTAGTTTCTTTTTAATTGATGGGTTTGTGTTTTTCAGCTTGATTTGAGTCTGTTTCTTTTTAATTGATACATTTGTGTTTTTTAGCTTGATTTGAGTCTAGTTTTTTTTTTTTTTTTTTTTTTAATTGAGGGATATGTGTTTTCCAGCTGAGGCTAGGGTGGAGTGAAACTAGATGCTCTGGACCTCCCTCCAATAAGAAAAATACTATTTTCATACCTATTAATATTACCAATTTTTTCAAATTTTATAAATCAAATAAATATAGATGACATGAATTTAATGACATGATTTATGTTCAAGGAACTTGCCCTATTGTAAATCAAATAAACATGCTCATTTTCTTAATATAAATAGGCTTCAAGGGGAATGTGAACACCACATTAGATCTTGAATAAACAAATTCACCAAAAGAGGTTTGTTTTATCTTATAAATTCAGCCATATATAAAGTAGTTTCTTGTATCTCCTCATTCTTATGTCTAATTAAAATAAAATTGAAGGAATAAGTAATGCGATGACAACTCCCTTTAATAGCATGATAGATGAAGTCTTTTAAAAATAATGTGACATCTCTAAAAATGTTACATAAAGAAATAGAGGTTATAAGTTCGATATAACATTTTTAGACATGTCACCTTTATATTTAAGAGACTTTAGCAAATCAGTCATTTTAGTGACATTCTCTTCGTCGTGATCTACATGCATCACATGAACTTCATCTATCATGTTATTAAAAGGAGTGTAATCGGATTACTTTTTTCTTCAATATTATTATATTCACACAAAAGAATGAGAGGATACAAGAAACTATTCTATATAAAGGGCTGAATTTATAAGATAAACACAATTTTTTTGGTAAATTTTTCAATTCAAGATTTAATGTTGTGTTCACATTCCCCTTGAAGCTTATTTATATTAGGAAAATGAGTAAATTTAGTATTTGTCACACCTCGAGCCTACCCCCTGGACGTGGCCGACACTCGAGAATCATTTTTGATCATCCCCAAGCAAACCTTTGGCATGACTCAATACTCAGCAGAAGACTTACTTAACAACATAGGAGCTCAAATGCAATGTTTACTCATACGATCTCATTAATAATATAATTTAACTCAAACTATCTGAAATACTCAATTAAACATAAGTACTTAGCTCAAAGTCTTTAAAACATCAACAAGGGGAATGAAAAAGACTCCAAAATACTGTTGTCTATGAAGCCTCTAATATGATGATGGAAGTCGCGACAAGACCCACGACATCCTAACAAACTAGAAAATATCTGTGAAACCCTCCAAAAGCAAGGAGGCTCACCAAAACAAACTGGAACTGCAAGTGGAATAAACGGAGCGCCTGTTGATGACCCTGAACACATGTATTTATATCATGAAAGGATATAGGTCGAATGAAATCAGTACATTGAATGTATGAGCATGTGAGGGGAATACTAAAAACACGTGTGTGTGTATATATACACACACACACACACACACACACACACACACACACACACACACACACACACACATATATATATATATATATATATATATATATGTCACAACGCAAACCATCGTGCTTGATACCCACACTAACACTTCAGTGGGAGAACCACTACTATAATCCAAACCAAGCAACTAAAGCAATAACTAAGGCATTTAAGTCAAATAATAAGGAAAGAAAAATAGATTTCCCCTAAACTCTAACAAAAGTCTAACAATAATAAACTAACAATGCAAAAGAATAACCTAGAACCTGAAAGTCAATGTACCAAAACATCTAATAATGAACTAAGTCTAAACAAGAAGGGACACAACCCCAAACTAATCAACTAATCAACTAACTAAAACAATTGTCTAAGTCCGGATATGGTGGACACAGGCGAAAAAGAATCCCATGGCAGCCCGAAAGAATTGGCTCACCCTTTAATTCGAAGTGACGATCACCAATTTCTTAAGCAAGGTCTGTCGGTAGCCGCTTGAAGATGCCCTGTACTCAACAAAAATAAGAGCAAGTGCAGTATCAGTACACAAACACATTGTACTGATAGGATCACGCGGCTATCCCACTAAGTGCAACATAAGCAAGTCAAGACAACACTATAATAACATGCATATATACCAACATATACAATATTATCAATATTTATGGAAAACGAGAAATTTCACATTTTATATTAAATCATTGGTCCTCTCATGGAGCCCAAACTCAAACAGTTAGCATGCCAAAACATGGTAACTGATACAATATTTATGCCGAAATGTGGCTACCGATCCAAGTTAGTTATGCCGGAACGTGGCAACCGATCCCATTCACACACCACAATGACAATGACAATTACAATCACAAGCATATCTTCAAGATCATACATTTAAGTTATGATTTCATGACAATCATCATTCATCTATCTCATTTACAATAAGTGTGATCAATAGTGCAACATTCATATACATACACGTATTATAATGAAGCAAGAACAAACATATATCACACAATCATAGAATCAACACTATTACCTACCTCAAAAAAAGCTTGAAACCCTAAGAAACTTGATCCTTCCCTTTCCGGATTCGTTCTGCTTATTCTTTGTCTACAAACAATCAATACAGTACAGGAATCAATAAAAACTCACTAATTACCTAAATAACTAACAATTCTGTGAACGCTAGATCAAACCCATGATCCCAATTATCCAAATTAGGATTGTTTCCACCAAATATTCTATAACAAAACACTCCCCCAACAATATTCACCCATTCTATTACGTTATACGGATCAAAAAATGGATTCGGAGAATAAAAGGCTTACCTTTAGCCTCAAGAATGGTGAAAAATGAGTAAGAGTAACTTGGGGTTTGTTCCTTAGCTCTAAAAGTCGTAAATGCATAATAAAGTCATTTAGGGGGTTATTAATGACCTTAAGTCGCGTCATGCCCGCCACAGCGGCCCTAACCCCGTTGTCGCGTCCCCGTTAGAGAGACATAATTCCCACCAAGGCGGCTTGCACAGAACTAGTGAACTAATTAAAGAATTTCAAAATCCCCATTTCACAACACATCTCTAACCAACAACGATCAGAAAATACCCTTTACGCTAAGATCAATTTCGAGAGTTCTACTTGCCCGAATTCAATTTGGTAAAGTCGTACGGATTCCTTAACAAATTATCTAACTACTCATGTAACAAAATCATAATTAACTTCCCTGATTGTTACCATATTTCCCTACACCTTAAAGACTCTGATTTTGTCCAAATCTGGACTAGGTTGGGAAAATCCAAATACTACGAAAAGGTTTTCTGGCCCCAAATCTCCACCTATTGGTATTTCTATAACGATAGGAGTAAGTTGTTACAATATATAACAATTTACCCATCACTCGTCCCTGAGTGACAATCTTAGGAAAAAATAGGCTAAGGAAGGAATGATGTAGTACCTGAATCGACGAACAATTGGGGATACTTGTCTCGCATGTCCCTCTCAGTTTCCCAAGTAGCTTCCTCGACAAGACGATGCTTCCATTGACCTTTGACGTACTTAATCTCCTTGATCATCAACTTGCGCACATCACGATCAAGAATTGCAATATGTTCATCCTCATATTGAAGGTCCTTGTCTAACACAATTGAGTCCCACTTAATGATATAATCTCCATCACCATGATACCTTTTCAACATGGATACATGAAATTCCGAATGAACACCCGATAGATTAGGAGGTAAAGTCAATCTATACGTCACCGGTCCTATACATTCAATAATCTTAAATAGACCAATGTATCTAGGACTTAGCTTACCCCTCTTACCAAACCTCATCACCCCTTTCATGGGTAATACCTAAAGAAGAACATTTTCACTAGATTGAAATGCCATGTGTCTTACCTTATGATCCGTATACTTCTTTTGTCTACTCTGGGCTGCTAGAAGCTTAGCTTGAATACTCCTCACCTTATCTTGAGCATCCTTCACTAAATCAACCCCCAATCGTTTCACGTCTCCAGTCTTAAACCATCATATGGGTGATCTACATCCTCTCCCATAGAGTGCCTCAAATGGTGCCATACATATGCTGGAGTGATAACTATTATTATAAGAGAATTCACACAAAGGTAAGAACTTATCCCAATGCTCTCCAAAATCAATCACACATACCCTCAACATGTCTCCTAACACTTGAATGGTCCTCTCTTATTGCCCGTTTGTCTGTGGATGGATGGTTGTACTAAAGGTGAGTTGTGTGCCTAATTCATCATGCAATTTCCACCAAATTTCGATGCGAATTAGGTAGCACGGTCTGAGCTGATAGAAAGGGGCACCCTATGCAACCTCACTATCTCTTTAACATACACCTTAACCTATTGTTCATCATTATAATCTATTCTTACCTAAATAAAGTGGGTTGACATAGTCAATCTATCAACCACTACCCAAATAGAATCAAACTTCCCTAGGGTCTTGGGAAGTCCAACCACAATATCCATGGCTATTCTTTCCCACTTCCATTTCGGAATTGGCATTCTTTGAAGTAAATTAGTAGGCCTTTGATGTTGATATTTCACTTGTTGACAATTTTGACACTTCGCCAGAAACTCCGCTATGTCTTTCTTCATGCCCGACCACCAATAAATTCGCTTCAGATCTCAATACATCTTGGTCACACCCGGATGAATAGAATATTGTGAAACATGAGACTCTGCCAATAGCTTCTCAATCAAATCATCTACTCTAGGAACATATATTCTCCCTTTAAAATTCAGCACAACATCTGCATCAAGAGTGGCATCTTGTGCTTTACTAATCGCGGTCTTCTTTCTAAGTTCCTCCAAATTCTTATCCTCAAATTGTTTGGCCTTGATCTCTTTAATGAAAGTGGCTTTTACTTCAGTACTAGCTAATACCCCACCTCTTTCTGAGATGCCCAATTGCATGAATTTAAACTCCAATGTCTGAATTTCCTTAGCCAAAGGTTGCTTGGTTGCACTCAAGCAAGCAAAACTACCCATACTTATTGCTTTTCGACTCAAAGCGTCTGCCACCATATTAGGCTTGCCCGGATGGTATTGAATGGTGACATCATAATCTTTAAGTAACTCCATCCACCTTCGCTGTCTTAAATTAAGATCCTTTTGAGTGAACACATGCTGCAAACTACGATGATCGGTAAACACTTCACACTTAACACTATAGAGGTAATGCCGCTAATCTTAAGAGCAAACACCACCGCTACCAATTTCAAATCATGTGTTGGTTAATTCCTCTCATGCACCTTCAATTGATGGGAGGCATAAGCTATACCATTTTTATCCTGCATCAACACAACACTCAACCTAGAATGTGAAGCATCACATTAAACAATAAAATCTTTACCTTCCATCGATAATGCTAGAATAGGCGTGGTGGTCAAGAGAGTCTTAAGCCTTTGAAAGATCTACTCGCATTTTTTAGTCCATCCAAATGGTAACTCCTTTTTGGTCAAATAAGTCAAGTAAGTGGCAATAGAAGCAAAATTCTTCACAAATCGACTATATAGCTAGTGAGCCTAGAAAACTCCTAACTTCTGTCACAAAGCCAGGCCATACCCAATTCTTAATCGCCTCAATCTTTTGAGGATCTACCATTACCACTTCTTTTGAAACTACATGCCCCAAAAATGCTACCGATTTCAACCAAAATCCACACTTCAAAAATTTAGCATATAACCTTTGCTTCCCAAGAATACCAAAAACAATACGAAGATTGTTGACACGCTCTTCCTCACTTTTCGAATAAACCAAAATATCATCAATAAAGTCTATAACTAAAGAATCAAGAAATGGCTTGAACACCCCTTTCATTAAACACATAAAAGATGCAGGCGCATTGATCAAACCAAAAGACATAACCAAAAACTCATAGTGCCCATAATGAGTTCTAAACGTCGTCTTAAACACATTTTCCGGCCTAATTTTTTATTGATGTTAATCGGATCTTAGATTAATCTTATAGAAAACTGATGCCCCTTGCAATTGGTCAAAGAGATCATCTATTCGAGGCAAAGGGTACTTATTTCAAATAGGACCCTATTCAATTACCAGTAATTTATACACATTCTCATACTACCATCCTGCTTCTTAACAACAAAATTGGAGCACTCCATGGAGAAGCACTGGGGCGAATAAATCCCTTGTTAAGAAGCTCTTGGATTTTAGCCTTAAGCTCTCTTAATTCTACCGGAGTCGTGCTATATGGAGGGATAGAAATAGGCGTGGACCAGGCTCTAAATCAATCCAAAAATCTATATCTTTATCCGAAGGCATACTAGATAAATCATTAGGAAACACTACACTAAATTCAGACACCACAGGAATAGACTCAATGGATAGAACCTCAATCTCAACATCCCTACTATGAGCCAAATAAGCCAAACAACCCTGCTCCACTAATTTACTAGCCCGAATGAAGGATATAATCTTAGCTTTCTTATGCTTGAACACCCCTTTCTACTCTAATTTTTTCCTTTCCGAAATTTCTAGAGTTACAGACTTAGTATTATAATTAAGCACAACATAATAAGGGGACAACCAAGTCATGCCTAAGATTATGTCAAAGTCAGTCATATCCAAAATCACCAAGTCAGCCCAAGTCAAATAACCCATAAACAAAATAGGACAAGCACGATAGACATGGGTAACTAAGATTGACTCTCCAACCAGGGTAGAAACACGAATAGGGGCATCAAGAATATCAAAAATCATATCAAAATCTGAGGCAAATCTAACAGTTATATATGAATATGTAGAACCCAAATTAAATAACACATTAGCCATCTGGTCACAAACAAGAATAGTACCTGTGATCATTGCATCGGATACCTCCGCCTCATTCTTGCCCAGAAAAGCATAACATTGAGCCCTATCATCTTGACGAGCCACTTCCCTGCCTGGTTGCGTGTTATCCCTAACTCTGTTACCATTTCCTCTACATCCATGGCTCGTTCATTACCTCCTTGCCCACCCTATGGATGTCCTCTACCATTAATATCATTCCTCGCGGGTACCATTGCTCTAGAATGCCGCTGCGTGACATCTAACACATGCGGATGGGGACAATCTCTCCACATATGCCTAGGTTCTCCATAATTATAGCAAGTACGATCAATAGATGGTCTGCCGCCCATCGAAGGTGCAACCCCCTGGCAATCCTAAAAATTATAAGATGAAAATCCTGAGTAGTTACCTGTAGAGGCGGGCATAGCGGACTGAATTTGCATGGCTGCAAGCGTTGGCCTTCCGAACCCCTTAGAGTAAGAACCTTGAAAGTTACCCAAGTTCTTGGCCCTTTTTTCCCATGCCTTAGCTTGACCGTCATGCCTCACCCCCTCCATTTTCTTGACATAATCTGTTACCTCATTAAAGCTCCTTCCTGCAAAACTTATATGGACAGATAATACTTGCAACTAAGAATTTAGTCCCCTAATAAATAACTGGATCCTTTCCTACTCAGTATTCACCAATTGAGTAGCATATCTAGACAAAGCATGGAACTTGGCCTCATAAATAGCCACAAACATACGACCTTGCTCCAAAGCCATGAACTTATCCTTCTTGCGATCTCTCAAAGTTCTAGGCACACAGTTCTCTAAAAATAGAGCATGTAATTAGGTCCAAGTTAGTGGAGGTAAAGTTGAAGATCTGCATTTCATGAAAGCTCTCTACCACTGCTTAACCTCAACTTGAAGTTGAAAGGACAAGAACTCAACCCCATGCTGATGGACAATTCCCAACATATGAAGCCTCTCATGGCAATCTAAGATGAACTCATAAGCATCCTCACTCTCGAAACCAAGAAACACAAGAGGCTTTAGCTTTAGAAACTTAGTCAACATCTCATGCTCATTACCAGTCATAACAAAACCCAACAAAGGACGGAAGAAAGCATCATTACCTCTAGTCCCGCCCACCTTAGGTGCAGTGCTAGCAACAAGAGGGTTAGTAGGAGCTTGCGTTGCTTGAGCAGAAGGAAGCACTCCAGGACCAACCAACCATTTTAAAAATGACATGATCTGTCAAGCTAACATAAGGTCTATGAGGGGAACTTTTGTAGTCTCTTCCTGCACCTCTTCCTCTTGTTGAACGTCCTCAACATTCTCAACTTCAATATTATCCTCTTCAATCTATTCATGATACGCAGGAGGGTTCTCATTCACAACAGTATTCTCAACCAGTACCCCATTCATAGCAGGTGCTACTCTCCCACGATCTCTACCCTAGCTCTTCCTCTACCCCTGCCTCGACCGCGACCTCTTGCTGTAGATTCCTCAATTGGAGCATTGATGAGAGCTACGGGCCTAACGCTGTTATACCTAGTATCAACCATCTGCGGACATAAGAGCGAAGGAGGTTAGATACTAATTTGAATTGACAACTACTAATTGGAATCAAGTTATAGAACAAAGGAGACAAGAGAAAAATAGAGAGATTTCCCAAAGTCCTATAGCCTCTCGAAGAAAAGTTAAGGCGTCCTCGTATCGTTCCACGAGACTCTACTAGACTTGTTTTGGTACATCAAGATCAACGAACCTAAGCACTGATACCAACTTTGTCACGACCCACACCATCGTGATTTGCACCCACACTATCACTCAGGTAGGACAACCACTACTGCAATCCAAACCAAGTAACTAAAGCAATAACTAAAACATTTTAGTCAAATACTATGGAAAGAAAAATGGAGTTCCCATAAACTCTAACAAAAGTTAACAATAATAAACTAACATTGTGGAAAAATAACCTAGAACTTGAAAGTCAATGTACCAAAACATCTAACAATGAACCAAGTCTAAACAAGAAGGGATACAACCCTAAAATAATGAAATAATCAACTAACTAAACTAATTGTCTAAGTCCGAAAGTGGGGGACACAAACGGAAGAAAATCCCATGGCAGTCCTGAAGAATTGGCTCACCCTTGAATTCAAAACGACTAGCACTGATAACCTAAGTGAAATCTGTCAGTAGCCGCTTGAAGATGCTCTATACTCAAGAAAATAAGAGCAAGTGGAGTATCAGTATACTGGTAGGATGACGCGACTATCCACTAAGTGCAACATAAGCAAGTCAAGACAACACTATAATCACATGCATATATATCAACATATACAATATTATCAATATTTTCGAAGAACGAGCAACTTCACATTTTATATCAAATCATTGATCCTCTTATGAAACCCAAACCCAAATAGTTAGCATGCCGGAATGTGTAAACCGACCCCATTCACACACCACAATCACAATCAAAATCACAAGTATATCTTCAAGATCATACATTTAAGTCATGATTTCATGGTAATCATCATTCATCTATCTTATTTACAATAAGAGTGATCAATAATGCAACATTCATATACATATACATATCATAATGAAGCAAGAACAAACATACATCACACAATCATAAAATCACAACCATCACCTACCTCGAAACAAACTTGAAACCCTAAGAAACTTGATCCTTCCCTTTCCGAATTTGTTCTACTTGCTCTTGGTTTACAAACAATCAATACAATATAGGAATCAATAAACATTCACTAATTACCCAAATAACTAACAATTCTATGAACCCTAGATCAAACCCATGATTTAAATTATCGAAATTAGGGTTGTTTCCACTATAGAATCTATAACAAAACCCTCCCCCATCAATATTCACCCATTCCATTATGTTCTACGGATCGAAAAATGGATTTGGGGAGTGAAAAAATTACCTTTATCCTCAAAAATGGTAAAAAATAGGTAGGAGTCATCTGGGGTTTGTTCCTTAGCCACTCCGCTGTAGCCACCCCGCCAGAGCGACATAATTGCCGCCAGGGCGACATAATTGCCGCCAGGGCGTCTTGAATGGAACCAGTGAGCTAATTAAAGAATTCCAAAATCCCTATTTCACTACATACCTCTAACCAACGACGATCAAAAAATACCCTTTACGCTAAGATCGATTTCGGGAGTTCTACTCGCCCGAATTCAATTCCATAAATTCGTATAGATTCCTTAACGAGTTTTCTAACTACTCATGTATTCAAAATCATAATTAACTTCCCCGATTGTTACCAAATTTCCCTAAAACTTAGAGAATCCAATTTCATCCAATTCTAGACTACGTTGGAAAAATTTAAATACTACGAAAAAGTTTTCCAGCCCCAAATTTTCTCCCGTTCGCATTTCTATAATGACGGAGTAGGTTGTTACAATATATATCCTTAAAAGCATGAATTCCTAACTTGAATGCTAAATTACTATAATATCCCTAACTTAGGTGGTGACTGTGAATTTTTTCAAAGAGTTGTGACTTTTTTAGATAAGACATAAAAACATTTGTTCTTACTACCCTTTGTTGACTATAAATAGAGTGACTTCCTCTCATTTTTTAACCACATTTTTTTTTAATCTTCTACTCTTCTTCTTGTTGCATTTTAATTTTTTTTCGGTGACTTATTTTCGTTTAGTGAATTCGAAGTGTAGCCGAATATGAGGTAACATTATTCTGATGAAGTAACTCATTCTATCCTAAGAGGGTATATTCCATAACCTCGAGTACTTCAGAAAAATAATTTTGATGATAATAACTATTTATTTGCTTGATATATACATTAGTATATAATGTTCTAATATACGGAGTTAACATGAGGTAGTCTAAATTCATTTGTTTTTATTAACAATTTCTCTTGTGATGTAAAATTCTTTTTCTAAAATGTAAAGAATTATCACGATTTGTTTTAGATGCTCAAGATAAAAGAATGACTTTATTTATAAATGTTACTTATGTGGTTTAGACTCTCAATAAGTTTGCTTCAAAATGGTTATTACTATATAAATATTTCCCTTTTGTTTTACTTATTTACTATTTCTTAATATTTCGAATTTTGGACGAAGAAAAGTTCATATGACTTGTAATAATGTCAGTTGAAGTTTGTATTAGTTTAATTTTTATTATTTAATTAATAGTTAATTTTATGAGATAAATATATTCATTAATGCAAATATATATTTATATTTTGGTAAGTATTTGTATTTAAATTAAAGTATTATATATATATATATATATCACAAATGTATTATAAAGTTAACAAGATATTCTAAATTCAAAATATATTATTTTAAAATGTTCTGGGTTTTTTAATTTTGAAAGATAAAACTCACAACAAATGTGAAAATATGTAAATATATAAAATATAGTTGTTCTATTCGCATGTTCATATGTCATCAAAATAATTTAATGTGGCATACACATGCAAAGCATATTTGGTTAGATGACAAATTGTAACACCCCAGTATTTGAAATAACTAGACTTAGAAAGAAGCCATTTTTTTTTGGATTTAATCAAAATTTGAAAGTTTGACCATATTAATTTAACTATGAGTTTTGGATCAACTTCAAACGACTATAACTCCTAGCTCAGGATGATTTAGGTGTGCTACAAGATACCGTATGAAATATCTTTGAATTATCTTTCCAACGCCGCCGAGTTTGCTCAATTTTGAGTTCTTATGAGGGAGATATGCCTATTCGAAGTTGGAATTTCTAGATAAGGAAAGTGAAAATAGGATTTTAAAGGCGTATTTTGGTCTTTTCCATGCCCAATTAATTAAATCCAGTTTTAGTAAATTATTTGGGCAATTGAGAATTATGCTAGCACTTTGAGAGAAGAGAAAAGATGTAAAAAAATGAGAAAAGTCGAGGCGTTCTTGGATATTTCTTGCAGAATAGAAGTCGTTTCGCCAAAGGTTGATCCCTAAAGAGGTATGTGAGACATTCGTAATGTTGGGTTCGTTCACCCACATGCAAAACATGTTTATTTCAGTGTGAAGTCATCCTAAAAAGATTAGAAGTTTGAATGTTCTTGTTGTGTCTTCTTGAATTGCTTTCGTACTTGAATTTGGGTTGAGATTGAAAAGTTTCTTGAGGTTATAGTGTTGTTTATTTGAGTTTTTTGAGTTATATTCTTGTGTACATATACTGGGTATCTAAATCAAAAGAGATTTTAAGAAAAGGAATCGAATTTAGGTGAATTGGTTTAGAAAACAAAGAAGGAAAAAGTCGGAAGAATCTGGAGACCCAGTCCACGTCGCGAACCTGCCCCCGATTTTATAGATATTTCTCCGCATTACGGAGCGGTAACAGACCGTTTTGCCTCTAAATTTATTTTGCGACCAAATATTCAAATGCATCTCTACATCGCAGACTTTCTTATAGACAGTGATTTCTTGATTGTTTCTCATGTTTAACCATCTAAAAATACCCCCAAACATCATGAGAACTTTCCTACCACAAATCACAATCCTTGAATCCATAAATTAAAATTCAAGGTATGTTAAGAGCCAAGTATACAGAGTTCTTTGAGTCATTTTAAGAAGTCTTTTAAAAGCCTTTTAAAGTTGTTTTAAGACTTAGACATTGAGTTCAGTAAAAGGAAGAGTAAAGTTCATTTCTTCAAGAGATTATACGGGAACTAAGAATTCGCAAGAGTTAAAATATTTTCATATTTAAACAAGAAGGAAACACCGATTTCCAAGAGTGCTTTTAAGATAGTTTTTGAGTAATAATCTCAAACCAAAAAAAGAGTTATGTTTTTAAACATATGAGTTGAGTAAATTTTGGGAGTAGTATTGAGCACCGATATGGGGACAAGTTCATAAAAAGTCAAAGTCTCCATAAACAATGTAGCCATCGTGGGTAGAAACGGTCATACTTTTTAGATGATTCCTTAATGCTTTTTAGCATAGACTAGTTGATCCACTTAGTTGATACGTTCTATTTCCTTGCAAGTTATAGGACAGTTCTAGCATCGTGGGCGAGACGTTGTACCATCATATAACTCATAGTGATGGTTGACGGAGAAACTCCCACGAAAGTATATTACTTTATTATATATATGCATTGAGTTGTTATTGTATTTTTCAATACATTGAGTTGCTACCTACTATTTAAATGCTTTATATAAATTGCATCTTAAATGTTGTTTATTTATGCATTGAGTTGAGTATCCATGAGTTGAGTAAAGCTGAGGTAAGTGTTTCTTTCATAATTCAGTTCAAGCTTATGTCATGTTTAGTTTTCCCCTCGCATGCTCGTACATTCAATTTACTGATGCCATTTCATTTGCATCATCATATGATGCAGGTATAGGTAATCGGATCAGCATTAGTGCCTCGTTGATCGAGTGGAGCACTCAGAGTCATTTGGTGAGCCTCATTGCTTTTCGAAGGATCCTTTTGGTTGTGTTTTCCTTTTATGTTTTGTTCATTTCAATTTTTAGGATGATCGGGGGTCTTGTCCCATCATCCCCATAAGTATTTAGAGGCTTCATAGACAATTAGTTATTAGTTCTTTAGTCTTGCAGTTCAGTTGTTTTACTATAAGAGTTGAGTTGCCACTTTGGCTAAGTTGAATATTTATCCTTAAAAGTTCTATGTTTAGTTGAGAAAGTTGTTTCAAAATGCATTTGATTTCTGTAATAATGCGTAAAGTCTTTTGCTTAGAGTTAGCCATGCCAAGGGTTCGCTTGGGACCAGCAATGGTTCTCGAGTGCCAGTCCCACCCTAGGTGTAGGCTTGGGGCGTGACATACTTACTATCAGAGCATAGAGTTCAAAAGTCTTAGGGAGTCTATGAAGCTGTGTTTGTAGACTCCTAGTTATTGGTGTGAAGCGCACTAAATCTATAATTAGGAGGCTGGAACATTTTAGGAACTATCTCACTTTTTTTATACTCATTTTGTGCGATAGAGTGTATCTCTATTAAAGTTTCCTTGTAAGTTGTTCTTGCGCATGTCTTTCAGATCATTCCTCTACGAAGAGGTATTCGAGGTTGTCCTGCTAAGACAAATGTTGAGGAACAAGGGGCACCCAATGCACATGAAGTGCAACCCCAAGGAGACGTCACCAGTAGTGAATTTCAGGAAGCCATCTGAATGTTGAGTCAAGTTGTGACCAACTATGTGGGACAAAGAGGGGTTCGATAGGATGTAGCTGATATGCCTAGGATCCACAAGTTGCACTGGTTCAAGCATCTCTGAGGATCCATAAAATTTTGTTGAAGAGCTTCAGAAAGTCTTCTAGATTATGCAATTCACCGATGCTGAGAAAGTGGAACTAGCTCATATAAACTGAAAAGTGTCTCTAGAATTTAATTCAATCAATGGAAGAAGGGTAGGGTTGAGGGTGTACCGAATTTTAGCTAGGCTATGTTTATAGAGGCTTTCTTGGGCGTTACTTTACCCACGAACTGAGACAAGCAAAGGTATAAGAGTTCCTTACCCTTAAGCAGGAATATAACAGTGTTCATGGGTATTGTCTAAAGTTCACCCAACTTTCACGTTATGCTTCAAAGATGGTTGCAGATATGAGGAGTAGGATGAGTCTATTTGTTACTAGTTTGTCTCGTGTCTTGAGTAAGGAAGGTAAGGCAACAATGTTGATTGGTGATATGGCCATAGCGAGGCTGATGATTCATGTGCAGCAGGTTGAGGAGGATAATTTGAGGGATAGAGAGGTGTTCAGAAACAAAAAGGATAAGACATTTGGGAATGAGTCCGGGTAGCAGAAAAGTAATTCCAACCTAGCATCCTTTATCTAAAGCAAAGGGGCATGCTTCATCATTTGCTAGTTCACGTGCACCAAGAAACAAATGTGAGTACAATAGTCATAATTCCCAGCATTTTAAAGCTAGACCTACGCAGTCTCAAGGTAGTGTGGCACAAGCAGGTAACTGGGCTCCTACATATGCTAAGTGTGGTATAAATCACCCCGAAGTGTGTCGTGACGGCACCACTAGTTGTTTCAAGTGTTGACAAAAGGGTCACTTCATAAAAAAGTGTCCAAAGAACATGAAGAATAGTGGGAATACAGGAAATAAAACCCAATCTTCTTCAGTTGCTCCACCAGACAGGGCTTCATCTAGAGGAGCTACTTCGTGGACTGGCATAGGAGCAAATAGCCTATATGCTATCACTAGTCAACAAGGGCAAGAGGATATGCCAGACATTGTCACTTATATGATCCAAGTCTTGAACATTGATGTTTATGCTTTGTTAGATCCAGGAGCAAGTTTATATTTTGTGACTCCATATATTGCAATGAATTTTGATGTTCTTCCTGAGATACTTCTTGAGCCCTTACGCGTTTCTACACTAGTTGGTGAGTCTATTCTAGCTAAGAGAGTCTATCATGATTGTACAATTTCTGTCAATCACAAGAGCACCATGGCTGACATAGTTGAGGTAGACATGGTAGATTTTGACGTCTTTCTAGGTATGGGTTGGCTCCATGCCTGCTATGCATTAGTCGATTGTAGAACTCGAGTTGTTAAGTTTTGATTTCCTAATGATCCAGTAGTAGAGTAGAAGAGTAGTTCAGTAGTGCCTAAGGGTCATTTCATTTCGTACCTTAAGGCAAGAAATTTACTTTACAAGAGTTATGCCTATCACTTAATCTGAGTCAATGACTCTAGTGCTGAAACACCACATATTCAGTCAGTTTCAGTATTTAATGAGTTTCCAGAAGTCTTTTTAGATGATCTTCTCGGAGTCCCTCATGAAAGAGAGATGGACTTTAGTATAAATATTCTTCCCAATACTCGTGCTATCTCTATTCCCCCATACAGAATGGTACCAGAAGAGTTGAAATATTTAAAGGAACAGTTGAAGGATCTTCTAGAGAAAGTTTTTAGTCGACCAAGTGTCTCATCTTGGGGCATCTGGTCCTATTTGTGAGAAAGAAAGATGGTTCCCTTAGAATGTGTATAGATTACCATTAGTTGAACAAGGTTACCATCAAGAATAAGTATCTTCCTCCGAGAATTGATGATCTTTTTAATCAGCTTCAGCGTGCCACTTGTTTTTTGAAAATAGACCTCAGATCAGGCTACCATCAATTGAGGGTAATGGAATATGATATTCCAAAAATAGCTTTCAGGACCCATTATGGTTATTATGAGTTCCTAGTTATGTCCTTTGGTTCGACCAATGCTCCTATAGAATTTATGGACCTTATGAACAGAGTATTTAAGCCTCATTAAGATATATTTGTTATCGTATTCATTGATGACATTCTAATCTATTCAAGGAACGAGGAAAATCATTCTAGTCATCTCATAATAGTTCTCCAAACTCTAGAAGATAAGGAGTTATATGCTAAGTTTTATAACTATGAATTTTTGCTTGAGTCTATGACATTCTTAGGTCATATTGTTTCTGTTGATGGTATTCGAGTTGATACTCAAAAGATAAAGGCAGTGCAGAATTGGCCTAGACCCATGTCTCCTATTGATATTAAGAGTTTCTTGAGATTGGCTGGTTATTAGAGAAGGTTCATCCAAGGGTTTTCATCTAGTTCATCCCCTTTGACTAAATTGACTCAAAAAATAGTTAAGTTTCAATGGTCTAAAGCTTGTGAAAAATGTTTTCAGGAATTGAAAAAGAGGTTGACTACTGCGCAGTATTGACCTTACCAGAGGGTATGTAAGGCTTTGTGGTTTATTGTGATGCTTCTATAGTTGGTTTGGGTTGTGTTTTAATGAAGAACGAAAAAGTTATAGCTTATGCCTCTAGACAATTTATGATTCACGAGAGGAATTACTCAACCCATGATCTAGAGTTGGCTGTCATAGTATTTGCTTTATGGCGTCATTAACTTTTTGGTGTTAATATAGATGTGTTCACCAGTCACAAAAGTCTTCAGTATGTGTTTAGTCTGAAAGAGCTTAATTCTTGACAGAGAAGGTGGTTAGAGTAACTCAAGGATCATTACATGAGTATTCTCTATCACCCAGGTAAGGCTAATGTTACTGTTGATGCTTTGAGTAGATTGTCTATGGGTAGTACCTCCCATTTTAAGGAATATAAGAAAGAGTTAGCAAAAGAGGTGCATAGATCTGCACGACTATGAGTTCGATTAAGGGATTCTGACGAAGGATTAGTGGTGATGAATGGGGTTGAATCATCATTAGTGTCTAAATTTAAAGAGAAACAAGACCAAGATCCTATTTTGTTTGAATTGAAGGCAAATGTTCATCAGCAAAAAGTAATGGCTTTTTAACAAGGGGGATATGGTGTATTGAGGTATCAAGGCAGATTGTGTGTAGTAAGGGTGGATGAACTTCAAGAAAGGATTATAGAGGAAGCTCATAGCTCAAGACATTTTATTCATTCGGGTTCCACAAAGATGCATCATGACTTGAGAGAAGTATATTGGTGGAATAATATCAAGAAGGGTATTGCTTAGTTCGTTGCTAAATGCTCGAATCGTCAACAAGTTAAAGTAGAGCACCAAAGGCACTGTGGTATGTCTCAGAATATAGAAATTCTAGAATGGAAGTGGGAGATGATTAATATGAATTTCATCATAAGATTACCAAGGTCTCGCAGGCAGCATGATTCTATTTGGGCAATTGTTGATAGAATTACTAAATCATCCCACTTTTTGTGTGTAAAGACTACCCATTCAGAAAAAGATTATGCTAATTTGTATATTCAAGAGGTAGTCAGACTCCATGGGGTTCCAATATCTATTATTTCAGATAGAGGTGCATAATTTACTGCACTATTCTGGAAATATTTTTAGAAAGGCTTGGGTTCAAAGGTGAACTTAAGTACGACTTTCCATCCTTAGACAGATGGTCAAACAGAGCACACTATTCAGACTAAAGAAGATATGTTGAGGTCTTGCGTGTTTGATTTCAAGGGTAATTTGGATGATCACCTACCTCTCATCAAGTTCGCTTACAACAATAGTTACCACTCTAGTATCTAGATGGCTCCTTATGATGCCCTTTATGGGAGGCGATGTAGATCTCCTATTGGATAGTTTGAAGTTGGTGCAGCTGGGTTTATAGGACAAGAAGTTCTTCAAGTTATGGAGAAAGTTATGATTATCCAAGAATGGTTGAAAACAACATAGAGTCGTCAGAAATCCTACACAGATGTTAGGTGAATGGACTTAGAGTTTGAAGTAGATAATTAGGTATACTTAAAAGTTTCACCCATGAAGGGTGTGGTGTAATGAGATTTGGGAAGAAGGGGAAACTTATCTCCGGTATATTGGTCCTTACAGAATATCCAACAGGATCAGCAATATATCTTATGAGTTGGAGCTATCACAAGAGTTAGTAGCGGTCCATCCGGTATGTCATATTTCCATATTGAAGAAGTGCATGGGTGCACCGTTATTGATCATACCAACTGATGATATTAGAATCAAGGATAGTTTTTCTTATGAGGAGATTCATGTTCAGATTCTAGACCACCAAGTTCGAAAGTTGAGAACCAAGGAAGTAGCATCAATCAATGTTCTATGTAGAAATTAGTTTTTTAAGGAAGCTACTTAGGAAGTTATTTTGATTAACATTATCAAAGACACTTCATCCAATACTAAGCGTCAACGATCGTTAAGTAGTAATATAATCTAACTAAATGAGTTGGGGTCGAGTCCCAAGGGAGTGGTAAGTATTTTAGAATCAATAGAAAAGCATGTATATGATCAAGTCAATCATATGTAAAAACATTTACAAATAAAAGCATGGTTCAAGTTAAGGGAGACACAAGTGTCAAATATCAGGGGGATTTGGTTTCAACTATTAGCTACAACAACAAATAACACAAAAATAATAAACATAGAGACGGGTTCTGAGGATGTGATTCAATTATCGGCTAATGTAGACAGATGGGTGATTGCAATTAATAGTAAATAGCTCAGTGAATAAGCTAGACTTTAGTGGGGATAAACTTTCTCTCAAACAATTTTTCCTGAATCAAATTGGTTTTTCTCAAATACCTATAAGAAACAATTAAGAACAACTTACGCTTTAGTCCATTCACTCTCTCGAGCTGAATGTGTGGAAAAGGATTTAGGATTCACTCTCTCGAGCTGACCCATGAAAACCTAATACCTATAGACCATCAAATCAGTAATCTTTGTTTTAAAACCTTTCTCTCAAGCAAGTCAAAAAACAATGGTAGAGTTGTATTTGCAACTACAACCCTTTAGATTAAGCGACAACTACTGAATGCAATAACTTTTAAACAATAAAACTATCAATTAACAATAACCAACAACTAAATCAACCCACACCCCATGAATTGGGGTTTTAGCTAGACATCATAAAAGGGTAAAAATTGTTCCCAAATTGTCTTTCTATCAACTAGGTAAGATTGATATAGTCTTTACAAAGGTCTAAGATGAAGAATCTTCAACACCCATTTCTAATTTCTTATAAATGGAAATCTTCAAAGCTAAGGAAATATATCTCTAAACTCAGTTCCAAGCTCTCTCCTTTGAAAACTGAACAATAATGAAAACTTAGACAAAAATCTAACGAAAAATGATACTAAGTTAAAAATTCAAAAAAGTATTTATAGTCGCCAAAAATGTGCTACGACGGACCATTCGACATAATAAGTCTGGATCACCGATCCACTCGGCTATCTGGCTTGTCGTCAATTCTATTGCCTTTTTGCTTTGGCCTTCAGCATCTTCAAGTTTTGAAACTTTGGACGATATGGCGCTGCATCACTGAACCGTTCGGTGACTCGCCGATAGTTCCTTTCCATCGCCGACTTGATTTTCTCCTTCAGGGCTTGGCACACTGGAAAATTAGGTGAGATAATGGCCATTTGGTGACTCGCCCAATGGATTAGGCGATCTTCAGGCTTTCTTTTTTTCTTTCTTTTAGTTGCCTTATTCCTTTTTGCTCATTAGTGTCCATACTTTGTTCCTCAATATAAAAACCTAAAAATCAAGGATTTACATTAGTTATTGGCACAAAATATGTATTTGAGGACACTAAATCTTTTAAAATAAAGCCCTAAATGAGTCCAAATCGTGGACTCATCAACACCCCCAACTTAAACTTTTGCTTGTCCTCAAGTAAAACTCAAGTTCAGCAGTTCAAAAAGGATGTCTCGAACAGTGCTACACAAAACTCAATCATGAATGCACACAAAAAGACAACTTACTCAGACAATGATTAAATGTGCACTCAATGATTCAAGTTGTGACTTACAAGCAAACTGAAGTTTATTGCATTCCAAACTTGAAATAGTAGTACATAGGAGGGCTTTCAGAGTAAGATTTAGAGAGAAGTGTCTAAATTTTCTGATGCCTAGAATGAGAAATGAAGCCTTCTTTTAAAAGAGAAAATGTATGATATCTTTACATATCAATCGAACATGTGGACGGTTAAGATTATGCCGACACTAATGGAGGGACCTACGTTGAAAGTAGGGGAAGTGGAGAATAACTTTTCTTCATAATGGAGAGCGTGGGGCCTGCTTCTTTTGACTTGAGTGGCTAAATAAGAATCATCTTTTATCTTTAAAGATAATGGAGGATATCTTTTTCAAAAGTGTTTTGGAATTTAGCTTCTCAGTGGATGCCAATTTAGAATAATGAAGTACTTTACTTAGGAAAAAGAAATTTCGGCTTTGCCTCTACTTTTCCAAGGAAGTTCTTTTCTTATTCGTAGATGGGATCCATGTAAGCCAAAGCCAAATCTTTAGGATTACACATATCTCCATTGTCTTCACTGCTGCTTTCTGTTGAAGCTGCATCTTCAATCATTTGCATGATTTGATGTACATCATATTTATCTAAATTTTCCAATGCTTCCTTCAGTTTCTTTCTGAGTGCTGCTTTGGAAGAATTAGATGAACTGGCCTTTTCTCGAGCTTGGACTTTAGTATTAGGTTGTTTGGGGACCCAACCTTTAACATTATAAAAGAAGCTACTTAGGAAGTTATTTTGATTAACATTATCAAAGACACTTCATCCAATACTAAGCGTCAACGATCGTTAAGTAGTAATATAATCTAACTAAATGAGTTAGGCTCGAGTCCCAAGGGAGTGGTAAGTATTTTAGAATCAATAGAAAAGCATGAATATGATCAAGTCAATCATAGGTAAAAACATTTATTAATAAAAGCATGGTTCAAGTTAAAGGAGACACAAGTGTCAAATATCAGGGGGATTTGGTTTCAACTATCAACTACAACAGCAAATAACACAAAAATAATAAACATAAAAAGGGGTTCTGAGGATGTGATTCAATTATTGGCTAAGGTAGAAAGATGGGTGATTGCAATTAATAGTAAATAGCTTGTAGCGCCCCGTTTTTCTCAAAACGGGTCTTGGTGTTCGACCTAACAACTCTTTTGGGTTTCGGAAGATGAAGAGTCACCACCTAACGAATTAAGGTGCGTTAGGGCACCTATCTAACCTAACTACGGACAACGAACCAGAGATCGGGTAAGGGTTCAAATTACCTCTAGGGGAAGGTGTTAGGCATCCCTCGAGGTCCACAAATGTGGGTCCCGACCGTATCTCAGGCAATATGTGGGGGTTACAAATAGCAATTATGGTCACTTCGTTATTTAATATCTAATTAACATGCTTGCTAGGTGATAACGATAAACAATTAACATTATCTTAAAAATTATTACTAAGTGATAAAACAATATTTAACAATTAAGGACTTTACTTATTAATTTAAACATGCTAAGTGACAACAATAACAAAATAAATAATACAGCTAAAGAAGAGACAAGCGAGGAGACAGAAGTTACACAAGTAAATAGGTAATCAAATTTTATTCTTTTTATATTAAACTACCCCAAATAATTAGAATTAAACACATAAAGGGACTAAAAGGGAAGGGAGACTCTGAAGGACTTTATGGATCAGCACTCAACTTTTTTATTTATTTTCCGATAGGCTTCCGTGTAGGGACAGACAAAACCAAGGTTTGTCGCTTAAGCCTGAGTCGATGTCATCATATCCATAGGGCATAAACTACCCCTACCCCACCACAGCATGCTTTTGTCTTAAAGTGGTGTCTAACGTCCCCGCTTAATGTCCAAGAGGCATTGGACTACTATTGAGTCGGTTTTAGACAAATAAAATCCTAATAGGCCCACCTAGATACCAAGTTAAAACAAATAGGACAACATTAACACATAAAGTCTCATATTGGCCTGTAGATTTTACTTAAACATGCTGGCAAACACAGATAGATAGTGAAAGGTCTCAAGCTAGTGTGTGGAAACAAACATATAAACAGACATTATAACAATATAATTTTTTTTTTCAAGAGCAAAAAAGTACATACAGAGCAACAAACAATTTATTAGTTGAGTTTAAGTGGCAAAACAATATGCAGATTACTAGGCAGGTTTTAATTAAAGGCAACAAGTACTTAAAGCAGTTCAAATTTTTTAGCATGATTATTTTTAAGCTAATTTATTTTTTTAATTTATTTTTTAACGAGCAAGAGAATAATTAAGCATTAACAGAGCAAAACAATCATGCATAAAAAATTATACTGTTATTAATATGTTAGAAATAATTGTCGAAATCTACATACAAATTTGAAGCCTCATTAGCATGCAAATATTTATTAAAGTCCTATAGGCATGATTTCTAATCAATTTACATACTGAAAGATATTACCATGCTAGAGCTTATTAAATTCTAACAAGATTGTTAGAACATGCTGAATTTATATAATACGATTAGTTTCTAAGTGGGAGCATGCTGAAATTTTATTGATCCTATAAGCAAGATTTCTATGTGAACGGCATACAAGATTTATTATAATCTAATTAAATAAAACATCATTTTTAAGAATCTGATTACTTAAAAAAAACATCATTTCTAAAAATCTGATTGCTTAACCTGTAGAGATCATTAAAATTCTAGAATTCATAAATATGAGAGCAACATCAATCCATGAAAAGCAATTGTAGGCTATTCATTCATCTGAAAACTATAGAACCCATAGACATATATATATATATATATATATATATATATATATATATATATATATATATATATATAAGTGAACATGATAATGTTTAATTTTACTTTAATTTATCAAGCTTTGTACATGATATCTAACTCATATAATGTCAAAAATTAATATAAGCTTATACACAATATCTAAGCGCAATTAATAAACTGAATTTCAACAATATTTAAACATGCTTTATAAGTAGAGCAAATATATGAAATATTTATTTGAAGCCTATGTGTGTAGATTTTATACCCGTTAGCAAGTTGAAATCTTATGAACACAATGCCTAATTATATTATTAGTCAATTTCCAAATTTTACAAAATTACAAATGAGGAAAGATTTAAATAAATTCAATATGTCTGGATGCCTTATGATTAAGTAATAAGCAAGTTATCTATAATAATCACACATAATAAAATAAAAAGATAAAAGAACCGTTAGCACATATATCCCTTCCCCCCTTTTAGACGATCCCCAAATTATATTATATAGAGTTAGAGAGAGTTAGAGAGTTATTACAAGATTATTACAAAATCGAATAAAGAACAATGAATACGTAATAAACTTAAAGTAAATTAGTCCCATCCGAAAGTCTATCCCCCGGCGACTCTTCAAACTAGTACTCAAGGTTTCCGGTGTCCTGTTAATTAAGAAAGAACAACACACTACAAGTAATACAAAATAATATGTGATAGCAACTATTTACACTTAGGCAGGATAGGACAACAAATCACACATATATAATTACATATAGAAAAAGGAGGAGAAAACTGACCCGGATGTTTTCCGTTATTTACCAATGTCCATTTTGGACTTATGCACACCAATAAGTAACTAAAGATGCACGAATTAAAGATACTAATTAAATACATGTGTGAAAGACACTAACCGATTAAACAATAAACTAATAATCAGCAATGAAGACAACTTGATTCCACACTAGTCGACCCGAACACAGCAAGACAAAGCGGAGAAGTCCTTAGAATTCACCGGATATTACTTTAGAGAGCAAAGAGTATGTTTTATTGTTAAAGTGTGTAAGCCAATGTCAGAATGTGTGTTGAAGTCTATGTGTGTATGTTGTGATTGTGAGAGGTATGATTTATATAGTGGAGGAGGGACATGTTTTACAAGGAAAGGGTATATTTTTAGGAGCCAATCAAATATCATTTTTCCTTATTTAAAGTAGAACTAAATCAGTAAAATTCTTTTTAATTATTTTTGGTTCAATAAAAAATATAGTTTCACTAAAATATAACAAGTAAGAATCAAATCAGCTTTAAATAAGTCATTTATGATCAATTAACATTTATAAATAAAATAATAAGCGAAATTGCCTTACCAAGAGTCACCAAATCTGTCCGGATTTATTTTAGCATCAAATAATCAACATATTATGCAAAAGTCAAGCAAGCAAATACAGGCTAATCTCACATAATCGAATAAGCCAACAACCAATTAAAATAAATATGCATAATTAGGCAAGGAAATAATTAATATAAAGGAAAGAAATACTTGCAGCTCAAATCAATTACCAAGACATACGCCTTTACATACTGATTTCTAAACCCCTTCACCATACCATATTACGTTAAAGATTAACAGAACATGTATTGTGAATCTTGCCAAATCATACTCCAGAAAACTTAGAGATATAAAATAACATTAGTACTGATCTCAAGTTTTAAAAGCACATAAAGACAGTGAAGTTCTTAAAAACAAGTTTTAGACTAAATCGATAATACTATCAGTACTTTAACAACTAAAAGGAACAGGTTTAGCAAGCAATCAACCAAAGAATTAATAGTAGTTGCATATAAACTATTACAAGCATACTCAAGCGATATTAATAAAGTATATGCAAACGCATATGAATCATTTGAAAGAGATAGCAAAGGGTTGAATAGATGCAATAATAATTTAAAAGAGTACTGATGACGGATCTGATGAGACCCGCTTTCAAACCAATCCCAAATTTTGAACTTTACCAAAGCTTGCTTGGTCAGAGTTGTTGTTGTTGTCGTCTTCGCTAGAGAAGCAAGGGACTGGCGGCGCTGTTGCTTCTGGCGGCTGCTGATTCTGGTGGTTTTTGCTGCCGTCGCCGAAATTTCACCAACTGCTCGAAGTTGCTGCTACTGCTGGTTTTTCATCGGCTGGTTGCCATTTTGCTTGTTGCCGGTGGTTGGTTGCTCGCCTGAAAAAGAGAAAGGAAGAGAGGGGAGAACAGAGGGAAGCGGAGAGGAGAAGGGAGCGACGTCTCCTCTCGTTCTCGTCGGAGATGGCTAACACCAATGGCTGCCTCACCGGAGATTGCGTAGCTGAGTGCTGCTGCTGCTTGCCTCGTAGGTGCTCGCCGCTGTCATTTGGAGTTTGCCAACTGTTGGCCGGAGCGAGCTTTGCCGGAGCTGTCGTTCGCCGTTGTTGTCCGCCGGCGACTTCTATTGGTTTTGGCTGTCTCCCTTACCAGAAAAGGAAGAGAAAAAGGAGAGAGGCAAAGGGAGGAGAAGAGACGGAGGGAGACGAAAGGAAATGGAGGAGGAGCGGCGGATTTGGGGGAGAAAGGAAAAGAATGCCAATTTTTTGGGGTTTGGGGTCTTTTAGGTTAAAATAGGAAAGAAAATAGTGAATTAATCTGAACCGTAGGATTATAATTGAATAAACGGTTAGGATTAGATCTAGGATTTAAATTAGAGATGGACGGATGAGATTCAATTGAAAAATCTGGTAATTGACATAAAATTGGCTAGAATTGACATAAAGTGGCTATAATTGAAACGAGAATTTGAATTGGAATGGCTAGAATTAGAATAGAATAGGCTAAGATTTAAATAATTTAGAAGGGAATTTAAGGAAATGCTATTCCATTAATAAAATACTACACATATTAAATATTTTCATATAATTAAATACATCTAAGATTTAAAATAATTAAGTAACGCAATTATTTCGATTTGAACTATCGATAAAAGTAATTTGATATTAATAACAATTTTTTTAAAATTTTAAATCATGCAAACTAAAATATATAATTTTAAGACGAAATTGATTGAAATTTTAAACTAAAAATATATTTTAATATATGTATTTAATCGAATAGCATTTCCAAAATGGTTAAAGGTCGGTCAAAATTGGGTGTCAACAGCTGCCCCTTGGTTGCTTGGGAATGAAGAATGAATTGTCGGGCAACCAATGTTGACTTAGTAGCCGATTTTGGTCCGACCGACGAGAGATATCGGTGGGATCAATTGAAGTAATAAAAGTTATAGAGGGGTACGACCGAGACTTTGGTATTAAGCCGCCTACATATCTTTGGTTATACGAGAATCAGGTCGTGTGTAGTTCTGGATTCAGGAGCAAACAAAACTCCTGAAAATTGAAAAGGCGATACGATATTCGAACAGGAATGATATCAGCTTGAATGGATAAGATTAAAGAAGTGATAGGAGCATGACAGCGAGATTTCCGATTTTAGGGTGAAGAATCCAATGAGATGTGGTATTATGAGTAGCCAACGAAAATGGTGATACTAGTAGCAAAGAGTTTGATAGGGCCTTTGTTGCGAAAGACAAGTGAATATGATAATCGTAGTTGAGATGGCGATTGATCACACCTGCAATTTCTAATACAAGTAGATAACATATTAGCTTATAAATACAATAAGTGTGAACCAATATGATGAAATATAAGTGCTAGAAAATAATAATGACAAGATGAGATAGTAAGACGTATCTGCTTTGAGAGACATAGTGCAACCTTTGATAGACTTTGGCTTAACTTCTTGCAGAATTGCAGCTCATCTCTAAATGTTCTATTATAAGGCGGACAAGCCTAAATGCCATATTGTAAGATGAACGCCTGTTGCGGACGAGCCTGAATGTCGTATTGTAATGCGGACGGGCCTGATGTCGTGTTGTAAGGCGGACGGGCCTGATGTCGTATTGTAAGGCGGACGGGCCTGATATGTCGTATTGTAAAACGGATGAGCCTGATATGTCGAATTGTAAGGCGAACGAGCCTAATATGTCGTATTATAAGGCGGACAGCCTGATGTCAAATTGTAAGGCGGACGAGCCTAATGTCATATTGTAAGGCAGACGAGCCTAAAATGTTCGGTAGGGTGTAGCTATGATAGATAGAAAGGCAATCTTAGCTGAGAGGGCAATTGATCTTATCTGCAAAATGTTAGTCTCTGCAAATCTATAGCTTATAATAGAAGGATTAGAGCATGTTAAATAAACTGTAAATGTAAACATGATGCAATTTCCCATATCGACCATGATGTTTTGCCTTAAAACTATGAAAATGATGTCTTAGGCTATGATGTCTAGGGCCATGATACACAAAAATTATATCCTCAGGTCATGAAAATGTGACTGCGGGCCATGAAAATGATGCCTTTAGATTATGACACCTTTGGATCATGATAAGTAGAAAGTAAATCCTTAGGCCATGATATGATGTCCGCAGGCCATGAAAATGATGCCTTTAGACCATGACGCCTTAGGAACATAAGTAATGAGTAAAGAAAGCATATTTGTAATTCGGGCAACTTGATTTGAACATATTCGGGCACATGCAATCTTCGAGCTCATGCAATATCGGGCACAATGCAATTATCAAGAACAATGCAATTCACGGTCACATGCAATAATGCAATTCTCGAGCTCAATGCGATTCTCGAGCACATGCAACTCGGGCACAATGCGATCTTCAGGCACATGCAATAATGCATTTCTTGGGCACAATGCGGTCTTCGGACACATGCAATAATTCAATTCTCGGGCTTAATGCAATTATTGGGCATAATGCAATCTTCGGGCATAAATGCAATCTTGAGCTTATGCAATTCTCGGGCACAATGCAATATCGGGCACATGTGATAATGCGATTCTCGGGCTCAATGCAATTTTTGAGCATATGCAATCCTCGGGAACAATATAATAATTTATTTGAAGGCACAAAGTAGCTTGGACATTTTCCTTCTTAGAAGGGCCAAGTGCAGTTTGTTGGAGACTTTGCACTAGGAATAATATGGCTTCAGCTCCAGTCCTTGTTGGAACGACATTATGCCATTTGTTGGCAATTTTCGAACTCTGAATAATGTAGTTTGATCATTTTTCCTATCGGAAGGACGGAAGGCCACCGATTGCCAATTTGTCAGATATAGCGGCGCAGTGATCCTTAAAGTGGTGTTGGAGTTGTTCCTTGTGTATGTACCTGTCTTTTCTTCATTCAAAGAAAAATAGTTAAAAGGGGAGGTTGATTTGTATCACTTATTTAGCGCAGTATGCTCTTTTGATGTCTGCCAGAATGCCTTTTGAAGTGTTGTCAACCTCAAAATTTTCTACCCCAGTGTAGAACTTCTGTTATCATAATTTTTGTTGTAAATTGTAGTTTGATATCTGTGAATTTTTGAGTTCCTCTCAAAAAATTTTCCCCAGTATCATCACTTGTCAGAAATGTCCCTCTGATGAAATTTTGAAACTCTTTCAAAATTTCTGCCCCAATAACACAGTCAAAGGGGAAGATGAAGTTTTTATTATGATAAGACCGAACTCCATAGGAGCGCCTACGTATCCCCTCTCAAACGGGAATCAGGTCTGACGTAGTTCCAAAATACAAGAGCATAAGACATTAAACTGAGCGTTTTTAAGCAAAATGATAGATTGTGATCAACTTTATTGCCCATATGGTGACATGGGTACTTTCTTTGTCTAGATGTAGAAAACTTGAACTTAAATGGCGGAAGCCTTATTTGGAGACTCGTTTAAGTAAACTTTCATCACGTTTACTGTTGGGATTCCTTTGGCACAAGGTCTGTCCAGTGTATTCTTTTAGCCTCAATCAGTTGTTGAATCTTTCCTATTAGAGCACGACATGTTTTAGTAGTATGTCCTTTCATCCCTGAATGATAGTCACAAATCTTGTTTGGGTTATACCCCTTAGATTGAGTATCTAGATTTTTGGCAGGGACAAGTGTCACACAGCCAGCCATTTTAAGCCTTTTATAGAGTTGGTCAAAGGATTCAGCTAAAGAAGCGTAAACTTTAATGGGCTTTTGCGCAACATTAAATAAGTTTTTGCGAATATGAGGTTGAGTGAGTAATTTGACATTGTGGACAGGATATACTAGTTGTTGATATGGTAGAGGATGCTTTTGGGATGGAGGCATTTGATATGGATGCATTTGAAATGGTATGAGAGGAGCGTGAAGCCAAGGAATTTGGTGCAGGGGAGTTTCATATTGAAGAGCTTGCATGATGGGATTTTGCAGGCGCAGAGTGAGATATGGAGGCCTAGAGACATGAGGAAGATGTTGAAGAGGATATTGGTAATTTGGAATGTGAGTGTTCCTTGGAGGCATATGAATGGAGCTGGGTTGGTTTTGAGGATGAGGAGTAGGGTCAGTTGGAGGAGTATCCTTTTGGAAATTGTCTTGGCTTGTGACAAGCTGCTTATCCATGTCTGTCTTCAAAGTGGGATTGGAGGAGAGTAACAGCTTGGCCCACTCGCGCATACCACATATCTCTTCTTCTAAACCTTTTATTTTCTGTTCTAAACTTGGCGTTGACTTGCTCGGAGGATGCTTCTTTTCGATAGTCTTACCCATAACCTTCTCATTAGCCACTTTCCTCTTTTCTTTGCGATTCTTAGTTGGAAGAGGAGGAAGAGCGCCCTTTGATCTTGTGTGGTAAACCATGGTCTACAGATCAACCATTGGGAAAGGGTAAAAACAAAAGCAAAAGCAAAAGAAAAACCAAGTTAGAACGTTGCATAAATTGATATATCAAACACATTGTTGTAAAATAAACGCCCTAAATGCAAGGAGCCTCGTTGAGCCAGAGGTAGGCCTAGGACGACATATAAGTGATGCACAATAATTAATTTAAGCCTTATTTGCCAATTGGAGTTTAGCTTAGAGAAAATGAACAAACTTCATTATTATAAAATTCGAACAATACATCATAATTGGAAAACATAATTGAAACACTAAGGAAAAAGAGGTAACATGAGGGAAATCATCCTAAGTTCTCAAAGTCTTGAAGGTATCGATTCCAAGAGCTTGGCGCCAATTGATTTCTTGTATAGGGAATGACTTCCTACCCGATCTTCAATATGTTGCGTAACTGCATGTTTGAGGTAGGTAAGACCACCCAACAACTGACGAGTCTCTCTTTCACGATTTCTCTGGAGATTAATCCACCAGTTCTTTAACTTGTAGTTTACCGCTACGACCATTTACGGATTTAGGAATGTTATGACTCTGTAAACAAAATAACAGACAAATTCTAAACTCCATTTTTGCAAAGTTTGGCTTAATTTAATAATTGTGATCACATTGACACATAAATATGCAATTTGTCTAAAAGGTGTTGGGGCCCTTTAGACGATTGGGTGGCTACTAATAACGCGGATTGATACCAAGGGTCAAACCACCTAGGGCTTATGCAGCATTTATGACCTAATTAGACTTCTAAGAGTTGGCATGACATAAACTAGAAAGGGATTCTATGCGAGAAGGCTTGTGGTTTCCCGATAGTAAAACTATCCGTTCCGTCCACACATGTGCCAACTCTGTATAATTAGGTGTTTGAAAAGAATTGGAGTAGTTGTGAGAGGTGCAAAGGCACGACATCACGGTAACAAAATAAAAAAAAAAAGGAAGAGGATCCCAATTGGGGGAAATATGAACGAAATGACAGTTTATCAAAGCGGTAAACATTTAGCACGTAATTTGAAAAACTGTAACACATAAGCAGTTTTAAGGAAAGCGATAAATAATTAAATACATAAATAAACAGATATAAACATGTAAGCATTAAAGTATTTAACTATAATGAACAAATAAACAATGAAATTACCAAATAAAGTAAACCCCACATAAGCATGATAACACATAATGGTTAGAACCTAAAATCCCCAGCGGAGTCGCCATTCTGTCGCACCCCATTTTTCTCAAAATGGGATTTGGTGCACGACCTAACAACTCTTTTGGGTTTCGGATAGATGAAGAGTCACCACCTAACAAATTAAGGTGCGTTAGGGCACCTATCTAACCTAACTAAACCTAACTAAGGTCAACGAACCAGAGATCGGGTAAGGGTTCAAATTACTTCGAGGGGAAGGTGTTAGGCATCCCTCGAGGTCCACAAATGTGGGTCCCGACCGTATCTGATGCAATATGTGGGGGTTACAAATAGCAATTATGGTCACTTCGTTATTTAATATATAATTAACATGTTTGCTAGGTGATAACGATAAACAATTAACATTATCTAAAAAATTATTACTAAGTGATAAAACAATATTTAACAATTAAGGACTTTACTTATTAATTTAAACATGCTAAGTGACAACAATAACAAAATAAATAATACAGCTAAAGAAGAGACAAGCGAGGAGACAGAAGTTACATAAGTAAATAGGTAATCAGATTTTATTCTTTTTATATTAAACTATCCCAAATAATTAGAATTAAACAGATAAAGGGACTAAAATGGAAGGGAGAATTTGAAGGACTTTATGGATCAGAAGTCGACTTTTTTATTTATTTCCGATAGGCTTCCGTGTAGGGACAGACAAAACCAAGGTTTGTCGCTTAAGCCTGAGTCGATGTCATCATATCCATAGTGCCTAAACTACCCCTACCCCACCACCGCATGCTTTCGTCTTAAAGTGGTGTCTAACGTCCCCGCTTAATGTCCAAGAGGCATTGGACTACTATTGAGTCGGTTTTAGACAAATAAAATCCTAATAGGCCCACCTAGACACCAAGTTAAAACAAATGACAACATTTAGCACATAAAGTCTCATATTGGCCTGTAGATTTTACTTAAACATGCTGGCAAACACAGATAGATAGTGAAAGGGCTCAAGCTAGTGTGTGCAAACAAACATATAAACAGTCATTATAACAATATAATTTTTTTTTTCAAGAGCAAAAAAGTAAATACAGAGCAACAAACAATTTATTAGTTGACTTTAAGTGGCAAAACAGTATGCAGATTACTAGGTAGGTTTTAATTAAAAGCAGCAAGTACTTAAAGCAGTTCGAATTTTTTAGCATGATTATTATTAAGCTAATTTATTTTTTTTAAATTTTATTTATTTATTTTAACAAGCAAGAGAATAATTAAGCATTAACAGAGTAAAACAATCATGTATACAAAATTATTCTGTTATTAATATTCTAGAAATAATTGTCCAAATCTACACACAAATTTGAAGCCTCATTAGCATGCAAATATTTATTAAAGTCCTATAGGCATGATTTCTAATCAATTTACATACTGAAAGATATTACCATGCTAGAGCTTATTAAATTCTGATAAGATTGTTAGAACATACTGAATTTATATAATACAATTAGTTTCTAAGTATGAGCATGCTGAAATTTTATTGATCCTATAAGCAAGATTTTTATGTGAATGGCATACAAGATTTATTATAATCTAATTAAATAAAACATCATTTTTAAGAATCTGATTAATTAAAAAAAACATCATTTCTAAAAATCTGATTGCTTAACCTGTAGAGATCATTAAAATTCTAGAATTCATAAATATGAGAGCAACATCAATGCATGAAATGCAATTGTAGGCTATTCATTTATCTGAAAAATATAGAACCCATAGACATATATATAAGTGAACATGATAATGTTTAATTTTACTTTAATTGATCAAGCTTTGTACATGATATCTAACTCATATAATGTCAAAAATTAATATAAGCTTATACATGATATCTAAGCGCAATTAATAAACTGAATTTCAACAATATTAAAACATGCTTTCTAAGTAGAGCAAATATATGAAATAGTTATTTGAAGCCTATGTGTGTAGATTTTATACCCGTTAGCAAGTTGAAATCTTACGAACACAATGTCTAATTATATTATTAGTCAATTTCCAAATTTTACAAAATTACAAATGAGGCAAGATTTAAATAAATTCAATATGTTTGGATGCCTTATGATTAAGTAATAAGCAAGTTATCTATAACAATCACACATAATAAAATAAAAAGATAAAAGAACCGTTAGCACATATATCCCTTCCCCCCTTTTAGATGATCCCCAAATTATATTATATAGAGTTAGAGAGAGTTAGAGAGTTATTACAAGATTATTACAAAATCGAATAAAGAACAATGAATACGTAATAAACTTAAAGTAAATTAGTCCCATCCGAAAGTCTATCCCCCGGCGACTCTTCAAACTAGTACTCAAGGTTTCCGGTGTCCTGTTAATTAAGAAAGAACAACACACTACAAGTAATACAAAATAATATGTGATAGCAACTATTTACACTTAGGCAGGATAGGACAACAAATCACACATATATAATTACATATAGAAAAGGGAGGAGAAAACTGACCCGAATGTTTTCCTTTATTTACCAATGTCCATTTTGGACTTATGCATACCAATAAGTAACTAAAGATGCACGAATTAAAGATACTAATTAAATACGTGTGTGAAAGAAACTAACCGGTTAAACAATAAAATAATAATCAGCAATGAAGACAGCTTGATTCCACACTATTCGACCCGAACACAGCAAGACAAAGCGAAGAAGTCCTTAGAATTCACCGGATATTACTTTATAGAGCAAAGAGTATGTTTTATTGTTAAAGTGTGTAAGCCAATGTGAGAATGTGTATTGAAGTCTATGTATGTATGTTGTGATTGTGAGAGGTATGATTTATATAGTGGAGGAGGGACATGTTTTACAAGGAAAGGGTATATTTTTAGGAGCCAATCAAATATCATTTTTCCTTATTTAAAGTAGAACTAAATCAGTAAAATTCTTTTTAATTATTTTTGGTTCAATCGAAAATATAATTTTACAAAAATATAACAAATAAGAATCAAATCAACTTTAAATAAGTCAATTATGATCAATTAACATTTATAAATAAAATAATAAGCGAAATTGCCTTACCAAGAGTCACCAAATCTGTCCGGATTTATTTTAGCATCAAATAATCAACATATTATGCAAAAGTCAAGCAAGCAAATACAGGCTAATCTCACATAATCGAATAAGCCAACAACCAATTAAAATAAATATGCATAATTAGGCAAGGAAATAATTAATATAAAGGAAAGAAGTACTTGTAGCTCAAATCAATTACCAAGACATACGCCTTTACATACTGATTTCTAAACCCCTTCACCATACCATATTACGTTAAAGATTAACAGAACATGTATTGTGAATCTTACCAAATCATACTCCAGCAAACTTATAGATATAAAATAACATTAGTACTTATCTCAAGTTTTAAAAGCACATAAAGACAGTGAAGTTCTTAAAAACAAGTTTTAGACTAAATCGATAATACTATCAGTACTTTAACAACTAAAAGGAACAGGTTTAGCAAGCTATCAACCCAAGAATCAACAGTAGTTGCCGATAAACTATAACGAGCATACTCAAGCGATAATAATAAAGTATATGCAAACGCATATGAATCATTTGAAAGAGATAGCAAAGGGTTGAATATATGCAATAATAATTTAAAAGAGTATCGATGACGGATCTGATGAGACTCGCTTTCAAACCAATCCCAAATTTCAAATTTTACTGGAGCTCGCTTGGTCGGAGCTGCTGTTGTTATTGTCTTCGCCGGAGAAGCAAGTGACTGGCGGCACTGTTGCTTCCGGCGGCGCTGTTGCTTCCGGCGGCTGTTGATTCTGGTGGTTCTTGCTGCCGTCGCCGAAATTTCACCAACTGCTCTATGTTGCTGCTACTGCTGGTTTTTCGTCGGCTAGTTGCCATTTTTCTTGTTGCTGGTGGTCGGTTGCTCGCCTGAAAAAGAGAAAGGAAGAGAGGGGAGAACAGAGGGAGGCAGAGAGGAGAGGGGAGCGACGTCTCCTCTCGTTCTCACCGGAGATGGCGAACACCAATGGCTGCCTCATCGGAGATTGCGTAGCTAAGTGCTGCTGCTGCTTGCCTCGCAGGTGCTCGCCGCTATCGTCTGGAGTTTGCCAACTCTTGGCCGGAGCGAGCTTTGCTGGAGTTGTCGTTTGCCGTCGCTGTCCGCCGGCGGCTTCTGTTGGTTTTGGCTGTCTCCCTTACCAGAAAAGGATGAGAAAAAGGAGAGAGGTAGAGGGAGGAGAAGAGATGGTGGGAGACGAAAGGAAATGGAGGAGGAGCAGCGGATTTGGGGGAGAAAGAAGAAGAATGACAATTTTTAGGGGTTTGGGGTCTTTTAGGTTAGAATAGGAAAGAAAATAGGGAATTAATCTGAACCGTAGGATTATAATTGAATAAATGGTTAGGATTAGATCTAGGATTTAAATTAGAGATGGACGGACGAGATTCAATTGAAAAATCTGGTAATTGACATAAAATTGGCTAGAATTGACATAAAGTGGCTATAATTGAAATGAGAATTTGAATTGGAATGGCTAGAATTAGAATAGAATAGGCTAAGATAATAATTTAGAAGGGAATTTAAGGAAATGCTATTCCATTAATAAAATGCTGCACATATTAAATATTTTCATATAATTAAATACATCTAAGATTTAAAATAATTAAGTAACGCAATTATTTCGATTTTAACTATCGATAAAAGTAATTTGATAATAATAACAATTTTTTTTATTTTAAATCATGCAAACTAAAATATATAATTTTAAGACGAAATTGATTGAAATTTTAAACTAAAAATATATTTTAAGAAATATGTATTTAATTGAATAGCATTTTCGAAATGGTTAAAGGTCGGTCAAAATTGGGTGTCAACATAGCTCAGTGAATAAGCTAAACTTTAGTGGGGATAAACTTTCTGTTGAACAATTTTTCCTAAATCAAATTGGTTTTTCTCAAACACCTATAAGCAACAATTAAGAACAACCTACGCTTTAGTCCATTCATTCTCTCGAGCTGAATGTGTGGAAAAGGGTTTAGGATTCACTCTCTCGAGCTGACCCATGAAAACCTAATACCTATAGACCATCAAATCAGTAATCTTTGTTTTAAAACCTTTCTCTCAAGCAAGTCAAAAAAACAATGGTAGCGTTGTATTTGCAACTACAACCCTTTAGATTAAGCGACAACTACTGAATGCAATCACTTTTAAACAATAAAACTATCAATTAACAGTACCCAACAACTAAATCAACGAATTGGTGTTTTAGCTAGACATCATAAAAGGGTAAAAATTGTTCCCAAATTGTCTTTCTATCAATTGGGTAAGATTGATATAGTCTTTACAAAGGTCTAAGATGAAGAATATTCAACACCCACTTCCAATTTCTTATAAATGGAAATCTTCAAATCTAAGGAAATATATCTCTAAACTCAGTTCTAAGCTCTCTCCTTTAAAAACTGAACAATAATGAAAACTTAGACAAAAATCTAATGAAAAATGATACTAAGTTAAAAATTTCAAAAAAGTATTTATAGTCGCCAAAAATGTGCTACGAAGGACCATTCGACATAATAAGTCGGGATCGCCGAACCACTCAGCGATCTGCCTTTTCGTCAATTTTATTGCCTTTTTGCTTTGGCCTTCAGCATCTTCAAGTTCTGAAACTTTGTACGACATGGCACTGCATCACTGAACTGTTCGGTGACTCGCCGACAGTTCCTTTCCATCGCCGACTTTATTTTCTCCTTTAGGGCTTGGCACACTGAAACATTAGGTGAGAGAATGGCCATTTGGGGACTCGCCCAATGGATTAGGCGATATTCAGGCTTTCTTTTCTTCTTTCTTTTAGTTGCCTTATTCCTTTTTTCTCATTAGTGTACATACTTTGTTCCTCAATCCAAAAACCTAAAAATCAAGGATTTACATTAGTTATTGGCACAAAATATGTATTTGAGGACACTAAATCTTTTAAAATAAAGCCCTAAATGAGTCCAAATCATGGACTCATCAACACCTCCAACTTAAACTTTTGCTTGTCCTCAAGTAAAACTCAAGTTCATCAGTTCAAAAAGGATGTCTCGAACAGTGCTACACAAAACTCAATCATGAATACACACAAAAAGACAACTTACTCATGTAATGATTAATTGTGCACTCAATGATTCAAGTTGTGAGTTACCATTATCAAAGAATCTCAAGTTCACAATACTTGCTTCAAATGCAAGTTAAATCTCAACAAGTACTCAAATGCACTTACTCAAAGAATGATTCCATATTCATCGACATTGGTTAACGATTTAAAGCTTCGGAGTCAAATGCAACACTCACACTCACAAAGATGAACACAATGCATGATATCACCCATAGGTTTGCCCTTATTTTCCAATCAACAATTGTTTCAGCTCACTCAAGATCAAAAAGGTTTTTTCAAGGCTTGTAATAGATCTGAGTGCAAAGGTATGGTCATTTAGGCTCAATAGTTATAGTCCTCATGAAATATGGTGTGAACAACACTTTCTTTCCTTTTCTTCATCATTTTCATTCGTACTCACAAGTCACCCCATTATTCATTTTCCATGGACTATTGAAAACCCCATTTCTTCTTGCATTTTCACAACTTTATTTCACAATTTTTTCATTCTTTTTCTTTTTCATTCTTTTCTACTTTCTTTCTTGATTTAATATGGATAGGTTCAATTTTCTGAAAACCATGGCTCAAGGGGAACTTTCTTGAACTTCTTTATTTACCTTCTTTTTTCACCACACCACCAACTTTGGCTTATGGCCTAAGTTGGATATTCACACAAACCACAAATCATGAGGATAATGGGTAATGGATCAAGAAAGGTCACAATTCCATCAAGTTTCCTCCAAGAAAAGTTTAAGGCTCAAAGGGTACTCAGATGGAGTTCACACACTCACAAGGTAAGCCAAAAAAGAGATATAATGTCAAATTGTTTTACACTCTTCACAGTTGCCTAAGATCATATCAAAAGATTGCATCACTTAGTCAACCGAACAAATGGGGCAAATTCTAGGTGTCATCACACATGGTTCATGGTAATCACATCATACAAGGCATTGACACAAATGTCGAACAAGACTCCACACTTTTGCTAGTGTGCAATGTTCATCACAAGAGACTCAATTCGATACTTGGCTAATCACAACGAGATGCAAAAAGTTCACATATTTTCTATGCAACTTCATTTCGCATCATCATAGCCGCGCATTCATTTTTGTTCAATTATGACCACTATTCAAGTCATCGGTATTGATTAAAAATGATACTCAAATTTGCAAGAGAACAACCACATTCAACACAACCAAGAGGTGGCACAATTTTTTTTTGAAAGGTTTCAAAAATCATTTACAAATTCAAAACAAGGAGCCTCAAGCTCAATCATCCACAAAAATAATGTAACACACAATTATAGCTCTAAAACCCAAATATATAAACAGTGACAAAAGGTTACAAAAGGTGGGCCTCACCCCACCACAAATAAAATCATTTGTCCTTAAATGCATTCCAAATAATATCCAAAAGTCAAGTAAAAGTAAGACATATAAGGAGGTAAAGAAATGATCTTGTCTAGTCAGTCAGTCCATGTATCAAGGTATTAGTGCCCGATGCATCAATCTAGACTTGGGCATTAATGCCTGGAGTCACCTTAGAAGGAACAGTAGCTGCACTAGAAGCTACCACGGACGTCTCTGTCAGTGATGTCTAGATCACTGATTGCACAATCGTCTCCTCAAGATTTGGGAGATTTATGTATATACTCTCCTCCCTGATCTCTATCAGCTCCTCATTGGTCTCTACCTCCGACTAATCAACTTCTTTCTCATCCCTATGTATATCTCCGGTGGTAGTAAGAGGAATCTCTGAAGTCTCAAGAGAATCCAAATCATCTACAACCTCTAGTAATTAAGTGAAGTCAGTAGACTTTAGATAGTCTACATCCTTCCTCAAATCTGCTACCTCGACTTTCAAAGCCATCAGCCCAGAGGTCTCCCCTTGCCTGCTCTCACAAGTCTCAACTCTCGTGGTGAGAGCATCAATAGAAGTCTGGAGGGGGGGGGGTCAGTACAGCAATGATAGCACTCTCGATCATCCAAGGGATGGATCTCTCAATTTTTGCTGCCCTCATGTTAGCTGAATGGGCCAGGTGCTCCATTTTCAAGAGCATAGCCTGAGTGATCTTGGTGGGCTGGGCAGAGGCAAAAGTACCTAGGGCCTGTGAAGAAGAAAAAGGGGCAGATGTACCTGAAGGCCTGGAGGCTGGAGTAGGCAAAGATGCCTCTGTAGGTATTGACTCAGTATCCATTTCTGAGGATGTGTCCACTGGAGCTGCCCTCCTCTTATCAGCCTCCTCTCGAGTGTACTCGGCCTCAATGCGTCGGACGTCAGTGGAGGAGGAAGGGGTAAACTCAAAATATCTTGTATCATCCCGGGGTACTCTAGCTCACCGGCATAACTCCGTGATCAAAACTGGTAAAGGTAAGGAAGTTTGCCTCTCCTTGGTCCTTATGGCCATCTCTTGTTCAATAAAGAGTCCTAGGTCGATGTTCATCTGGGATATGATATCTCCAAGGTAGGCTACTTGAGGATGGTGCAGAATGGACTTGTTCTAGGATGGCATTATGGTGCTGGTAATGAAGCCAAACCAAAAACGAGCAACAATACTCAAATCCTTATTCTCGATGGGGACCCCTGCCTTGATCCACCTTAGGGTGGTATCGAAAATCAATGGAGCCAACCAGCTCTTCAATTCATCTAAGAACTGAGCGACAGGTAATCCATCATAAGGACTTGTATAATGTATAGCGCTACCCAATAGAGTGTTAATGTACTCACTATTGCACTCGACTTCCATTCCTCGGAACATGACCAACTTAACCGATCTGAAATCGTGGCCTTCTTCTTGCCCTTCAGAACTAGGTCACCATAAGATATATAGAACTCCCAGATCTGTGAAGGATTATAGGGGCCTTGGGGTCTGGTGAACTTCTTAAACTGGTGGAAGTAGAGGTGTCCCTCAAATCAAAGTATTTACCCTCTAGCCCCAATGTCTATAACAACTTCTCCTCTAGGATGGTTTGCAATCCATCACCCTTTAACCTATTAAGGAGTCTGGGAGGAGGGACAACAGGTGACACAGGAGCCACAGGAGGTGCCAGAGCTGGCACTGAGTCTGCTGGTGTTGGAGCTGGAAGGACTCTAGCTGAGCCAGGGTGAGATCTTGCCCGAATCTCATCCCGCCGAGACTGCAAAGGCTGGTCATCCTTAGGCTCAGATAAGATAGCCTAGGAACAAGTAGTCACCTTGTCAGATCTGGGCCTCTTTCTCTTGCCTTTGTCTCTTAGTGGAAACTATTGCTTTCCCTTCTTTAGAGGATTTGATCCCCCCTTCGTTAATTGTGATACCCTGTGCTCTTTTTCGGGATCGTATGCCTATATTTTCCTCACCATATCTGCAAAACATCAGAAAAAAGTTAAAAATAAATCAATTAGATGGACAGAAAAATAGTTGCAGATAGACTTGCCGATCCAGTCGGTCAGTCGCTGAATCACTTTGACGAGCTAGATCAAGATCACCGACAAAATTGGTTCAAAATTCTAAGAAAAATTTGGCAAGTCGGCAATGGGAAGGCCTTTTGCTGAATTGCCAACAGCATTCGATGAGCAAGGATTAGGCCACCGAAAGTTACAATGCAATTTAATGCACAGGGGTGTAGACAAAGGGCGATCAAAGAGGCTTTCGGTGAGTCGTTGAGTGCTTTCGATGACCTCAAGCTTCTTGCCAAAAGTTACAGAATCAAAGTACTCATTTAGCATGAAATTAGAGGCAAGATGGGGAATTTCGGCAAACCGCCGAGTGGTTCGGTGAGCTCGACCCAGCTTGCCAAATGATCCAACGTGCTTACCTAATTTCAACCCAGCTTCTCGAATTCAACCCTGCAACCCCCGCAAACAAAATTAAAGCACGCACTAATCAAATTAAGCTCAGACTCATTACACCCATTACCCTGGGATACTCAAACTTCTCTAGTTTTGCCAAATTTAGCCATTTGACAACTTTTGCCCTTAAAAATGACGTCACCCAGTCTATCATAGGGCAAATTACGTCATTTGGCACAACTGCAAGTTGGTTAGACTTCACCCGACTAGACCCAACAATATGCAATAACAACCCCACAAATTCTAACCAATTTTAAGGCATAAAAATCTGGGAATTCAACATTATAAAATCTATGGGCAAGATTATCAAATTAATACAGGCATTCAAATATATTAACACTATGAGAGAGGCCTAGCACACTTCAATCAAGATAAAATTATTGCAAATGAGTGCAAAATTTTAGAAATAAACTCGGGGTTCGGAAAAACAATATTTAATGTCGATTAAAATGATATTGGAAAGCTAGGCAGTAATGCATTCCACTACGAACACACTATCAATGACTAAAACATAATAGAAATGCAAGAAATCTATAAACTAAAGTGCAGGTGTGAGTTTAATAAGATTAAACGTGAGGGAAAGTAAAGGAGTTAGAAGTTTAAACCTTTGGCCTTTTAAAAACCATCCAATTCTCGCCCATTCAGTGACATTAGTCATACTCGCCGACCCACTTGGTGACACTCTGAGTGCTTACTTACCTCGCCAAGGTTTACAGGACCTCCAGTTAATATGGGGGTCCAAACGACAATCTAGATCGCGATCGCCGACTTGGTCTGCGATTTGCCAAGTTGCTCCTAGGCTCACCGAGTTTTACAGAATCCAATTTAAAATTATTTTGAGTCTAACGGTGGTCTAGGTCGGGCTCGCCGACTGGACCTTTAGCTCGCCAACCTGCATTTTGCAACCACTTTCCAAACTTTGCCCTGCACAATCAACACACCATTATTTCTAAAAAAAAATAAAGTGATTATCACTTAGGTTGCCTCCCAAGGAGTGTCTTAGTGAACGTCATGGCACAACACAACTTCCCACTTAAGTTTCATAAGTGAGGTTTGCCACATTTTCATAAGGCCATCTCTCTTATGGCTCTGGGTAGAGAGAAGACAACACCTGGTCCAATTCGGACTCCAGTAGCTGAATGAGCATAGAATGAGAGATCATCATCTGGTTTAGCATCAAGAAATTCTCTCTTATCTCCTCCAACGCTCTGTCGTGTTCTTCGAATTTGTAAAGAATTAGTAAGAGGACCTCTTTAATTTGCCTGCCCTCTTGAGTTTTCATTTTTTGATGCTCATGTGGGGGAATATGCATGTCCTTCTCTTTGGACAACACCTCAAAGTTCTTGTCCATTTGGGCCAAGGTATCCATTTGACTTAGCAAAGTGACCAAGTCTTGGTTCTTTTCTTTCTCCCTCTTCTCCTTGTTGGTTTTGACCACACAATCAAGGAGTTAGACTACGGTAGAAACATTCCAAAAGTAGTTTACCCAGAATCTCATGAGTTTGGCATTGCTTCAATAGGATTTTAAACCTTTGCCACAACTCATAGAAGGACTCATCCTCCAATTTCTTGAAATTTAGGATGTTATCCCTAAACATCATTAATCTCGAAGGAGAGTGATCCACTGGGTTCCTGCTGCTACCAAATATGCTCCAAGATTCTGCTCAAAACAACAACACAAAAACCAAAACCAAAAATTAAGTAACTTCACTATGACTAACAAGAACAAAATTCAACTTAACCAAAATTTCTCAAATAACACCACTCCCCAGCAACGGCGCCAGTTAGATTTTGATTAATGTTATCAAAGACACTTCATCCAATACTAAGTGTCAACGATCTTTAAGTAGTAATATAACCTAAGGGATAATAGTTGAAGTGTCTTTAGTGGGGATAAACTTTCTCTCAAACAATTTATCCCGAATAAAATTGGTTTTTCTAGAACACCAATAAGCAGCAATTAAGAACAACCTACGCTTTAGTCCATTCACTCTCTCGAGCTAAATATTTGGAAAAGGGTTTAGGATTCACTCTCTTGAGCTGAACCCATGACAACCCAATACCCACAAACCATCAAATCAGTAATCTTGATTTTAAAACCTTTCTCTCGAGCAAGCCAAAAACACAAAGTTAGAGCTGTATTTGCAACTACAACCCTTTAGATTGAGCCACAATTAATGAATTAAAATCACTTTTAAACATCATTTAAAGTATCAATTAACAATACCAACAGCTAAATCAACCCATAATCACAGCCCAAGAGTTGGGGTTTTAGCTAGATATCATAAAAGGGTAAAAATCGTTACCAAATTGTGTTTTCATCAACTGGGTAAGATTGATATAGTCTTTACAAAGGTCTAAGATGAAGATCTTCAACACCCACTTCCAATTTCTTAGAAATGGAAATCTTCAAATCTTCAAAACTAAGGAAATATGTCTCTAAATTAAGTTCTAAGCTCTCTCCTTTGAAAACTGAACAATAATGAAAACTTCGACAAAAATCTAATGAAAAACAATAACTAGTTAAAAATTCAATGAAGTATTTATAGTCGACAAAAATGTGTTATGAAGGACCATACAGCGTAATAAGTGAGGATCACTGATCTACTCGGGGATCTTCTCTTTGGTCAATTCCATCACCTTTTTGCTTTTGCCTTCAGCATCTTCATGTTCTGAAATATTGGGCGATATGGCGCTGCATCATGGAACCGTTTGGAGACTCGCCGACTTGATTTTATCCTTCAGGGCTTGGCACACTGGAACATTTGGTGAGACAATGGCCATTTGGTGACTCGCCTAATGGATTAGGCGATCCTCAGTCCTTCTTTTCTTCATTCTTTCAGTTGCCTTGTTCCTTTTTGCTCATAAGTGTCCATGCTTTGTTCCTTAATCCAAATACCTGAAAATCAAGGATTTACATCGGTTATTGGCATAAAATATTCATTTGAGGACACTAAATCAATTAAAATAAAGACCTAAATGAGTCCAAATTGTGTACTCATCAGGAAGCTATAGAGGATATGAAGAAGAGATATCCATATATCTTTGAGCCCAGAGAAATTCTAGCTCAAGGTACTAATTCTCTTCTTACTAATCTTTAATTGATATATAGAATGTGTTATATTTACTTGTTCGGTGTATGAGCTGAAGTTAGATGTTATACCCTTGGCCTACTAAGAGTAATCTCATTCAAGGATGCATGTTCCCAAGGGGGAGATATTGTAACACCCTGCTATGTGAAAGAACTAGAATTAGAAAGAAGACAAATTTTTTTTTTTGGAAATAATCAAATTTGGAAAGTTTGACCAAGTTAAGCTAAGTATGAGTTTTGGGTCAATTTCAAATGACCATAACTCCTAGCTCATGATAATTTAGGTGTTCTACAAGATATGGTAGAAAATATATTTGAATTATTATTCCAACTCTGCTGAGTTTGCTCAATTTCGAGTTCACCTGAGGGCGATACGCCCATTCAAAGTTGGGATGTCTAGATAAGGAAAGTTGAAAGTGGAGTTTTAAGGGATATTTTGGTCTTTTCCATGCCCAATTAATTAAATCCATTTTTAGTAAATTATTTGGGGTCTAAACTTATTTAGTTTAGTTTACACGATTAAGAATTATGCTAGGGCTTTGAGAGAACATAAAGGAGGAGAAAAGTCAAGGCTTTCTTAGATATTTCTTGTGGAATCGAAGTCATTTCACCAAGGGTTGATCCCTAAAGAGGTATGTGAGACTTTTCATAATATTGGGTTCATTCACCCACGTGCCAAACATGTTTATTTTAGCGTGAAGTTATCCTAAAAAGATTGGAAGTTTGAATGTTTTTGAAGTGTCTTCTTGAATTGCTTTCATTCTTGAATATGGGTTGAGATTGAGGAGTTTCTTGAGGTTATAGTGCTATTTATATTTGTTGTTTGTGTTAGATTTTTGTGTACATATACTAGGTATCTGAATCTAAAGAGATTTTGAGAAAATGAATCAAATTGGGGTTAGAAAATGAAGAAGGAAAAAGTTGGGTGAATCTAGACACCCAGTTTGTGTTGCGGACCTATCCCCCATTTCACAGAATTTCTCCGTGTTGCGAAGCGGTCACGGATCATTCTGCCTCAAAATTTATTTTGTAACCAAAGTCTGAAATGCATATCCGTGTCGTGGACTTGCTTCCAGACAGTGATTTCTTGATTGTTTCTCATGTTCAACTATCTAAAAACACACCTAAACATGATGAGATCCTATCACAAATCACAATCCTTGAATCCATAAATTCAAATTCAAGGAAAGTTAAGAGTCAAGTTTAGAGAGTTCTTTGAGACATTTTCGTAAGTTTTTTACAAACCTTTTAAACTTGTTTTACTACTTAAGAAATGAGTATAATAAGTGTAAGAGTAAAGTCATTTCTTGAAAAGATTATACGAGAACTAATTATTCCCAAGAGTTAAAATATTTTCACATTTAAACAAGAAAGGAAACACCGATTTCTGAGAGAGCTTTTAAGCTAGTTTTTGAGTAATAATCTCAAACTACATAAAGAACTATTTTTTAAAACATATGAGCTAAGCGTATATTGAGAGTAGTATTGAGCACCGATATGGAGACAAGTTCATAAAATATTAAAGTCTCCATAAACGGTGAAGCCATCATGGGTAGAAAGGGTCATACTTTTTAGATGATTCCTTAATGCTTTTTAGCATAGAATATTGGATCCACTTAGTTGAGGCCTTTTACATCATGGCAAGTTATAGGATAGTTCTGCCAGGGTGGGAGAGACGTTGTACCATCATATAGCTCATAGTGATAGTTGTCAGTTAAAGAAACTCCCACAAAAGTATATTACTTTATTATATATATGCATTGATTTGTTACTGTATTTTCAATACATTGAGTTGCTACCTACTGTTTAAATGCTTTCTATAAACTGTATCTTTATTGCTGTTTATTTATGCATTGAGTTGAGTATCCATGAGTTAAGTAAAGCTGAGGTAAGTGTTTCTCTTAGAATTCAGTTCAAGCTTATGTCGTGTTTAGTTTTCTCTTTGCATGCTCTTACATTTAATATACTAATACCATTTGGCCTACATCATTTTATGATGCAAATACTGGTAATCAGGATCAGCATCCAGTGCCTCGTTGATCCAGTTGAGCACCCAGAGTCAGTTGGTGAGCCTCATTGCTTTTTGTAGGATTCGTTTGGTTATGTTTTGCTTTATTGCTTTGTTTATTTCAGTTGTTAGGATGATCAGGGCTCTTGTCCCGACATCCTTCTAAGTATTTAGAGGCTTCATAGACAATTAGTTATTAGTTCTTTAGGCTTACAGTGTAGTTGTTTTACTATAAGACTTGAGTTGCCACTTTGACTAAATGTTTTAAGTTTATTTGAGACAGTTGTTTTAAAATGCATTTCATTTATGTAATAATGCGTAAAGACTTCTGGTGCAAGTCTAGTCAGGCCAAGGGTTTTCTTGGGACGATTAATCGTTCTCGAGTGTCAGTTCTACCCAGGGTATAGGCTCGGGGTGTGACAACAAGAAAAATACAAAAAAAAAATGTCCATAAAATAGTATTAGTGAGATAAGACTAATTACATAATTGAACCTCATCAAACTGTAATAAATATATATACATTATTACATTAAACTAATAAAACTTTTCACTGACCATCTACATAGGTCATAGGTGTGCGTGAATAAGAGATATATATGACGATTCACATTGAACATTCACAAAAAAATCTGCAAAATTATGTTTTGGTAAGCTTATTATTCAAATCTTTGCTTAAATATGCAATACTATTTATATAACATATATTTTTGGAATTGGTAATCACGTGCAACACACGTGTCAAAAAGCTAGTATATATATATATATATATATATATATATACACACACACATAGCTGAACTGATAGGAATAGAAGACATACTCACCTCAACTCAACTCAACTTAACTCAACATGAAAGAAATATAAATAAGATGTAATATAAAAGGTTTTTCAAATAGTAGATATCAAATCAATGTATACAAAGATACAATAATAAACTCTTTACTTTTGTTTGGGAAAATCTCTAACCGATAATGATCAACCCCATATCGGTGCTCAATACTACTCCAAATAATATATACAAATCATGCTCCATTTTAAAAACATAACTCATCCTTAAATTGAGATTATTACTTAAAAGATTCTCTTAAAAGAGATAATGCTCAAAACTCCTCATACACTAGTTTAGAAATCAAGGTTTCCTCTCGTTTTTAATGTAAAAGTGTTTACACTTGTGAATACTTAGTTAGCTTATACTCATTTGAAACATGAAAGAAAATTCTCCACATTCTCATAATCATTTACTCAAGTCTTAACTCAAGTTCTTGAAGTCTTTCAAAAACTTCTCGGAATGACTCAATAAGGCTTTCTTGAACGTCACTCTTAACTTTACTTTAATGCAAAATGTAAATTAATATATGTGTTTAAAATATGCATGATATCTCAAGGATTAATGAATATTTTAAGAGTGAATAAATAGGATAAAACATAGGTACGATTCGATGGAACACACACGAAAAGAAGGTCGGAAGGGTAAGGGACCTGGCAACCCACGTGCACCGAGTGGCGCGGGGCGCCAGCCCCAAAAATACTCAAAGTAGTTGGGGCACACTCAGTGGCACTTCACGACAAGCCCCAAACTACTGGGCAGTAGTTCTGGAGCAGTGGTGGTGTGTCGCCCCACCCCATGCCCAGATTTTTGACAAAATTTTCTTCTCAATTCCAAGGTGTAACTCATATAAAATCAAATGATTTCCTTCAGACTTTTTTAGAATCATTAACCCAACCCAATTACAATGAAATACACACAAATCCCACCACGAACAACACTCATTCACAGGACCCTCAGCTAGCAAACTCAACAAGACTCCATTGTTAAAGAATGAAGCTAAAACCTCGAGAAGTTCTTAAGAACTCAATAAATCTCAAGAGCGAATCCACAGTAAAAGCTTACATGATTAGTGTAAGGTCGAGTGAACCCAACACTATAAAAGTTTACATACCTCGAAAGAACTAAGTTCTTGGCAAAAATACTCAAAACCCGTTGAGCCCTGGAAAATTTCTTCATTTTCTTCTCATGACATTTGCCATAACCCTCTAAAAGTTTTAGAATGAATGAAAATTGATCTCCATCAGTTAAGACCCCTAATTGGGTAAAAAAAAACCTTTAGGCCTAGTGTGGTAGGGAAAAAGACCAAAATGCCCCTCCTTAAAAATGGATGAAAATACCTTAACTGGAGAGGTTGCACTCAAATGGGCATAACTCCTTCATCCGAACTAGCAATTTAGCAAACTAGGCAGTGTTGGAAAGATTATTCAAAGACCTTCGATTGTATACCTCATGATCCACCTAACTCATTCTTTGCTGAACGTTATGGTCATTTGAAATTGACTAAAAAGTAAAAACTCAAAGGTAACTTCTACGATTCTCAATTTGGCTCTTTTTAAGTCCGACGTGTTACAATATCTCCCCCTTGGGAAAATTCATTCTCGAATGAGATCACTCTAACTAGAACAAGGGTGGGAAAAATCTAATAACTAATTCAACAACCCAACATATAATTAGCATAATCAAGCATATCAATTGATAGAGTATTTTACAATAATTTAATACCTTGATCTGGAGTTCTTCCGGAAGCAAAGATGTGTGGATATCTCTTCCTCATATCATCCTCAGCCTCCCAAGTAGCTTCCTCAACAAATTGGGTCCTCCATAAAACCTTGACCGATGCAACCTCCTTGGTTCTCAAATTGCGGAGTTGACGATCAAGAATCTCAACATGTACCTCCTCGTAAGATAGGTTGTCCTTAATACCAATGTTCTCAGTAGGTATAATAAGTGAAGTATCTCCCATACACTTCTTCAACATAGAAATTTGAAATACCGGATAAACAACTGCTAACTCCAACGATAGCTCAAATTCAAAAGCTACATTGAAAACTCTCTTGAATATCCGGTAAGGACAAATATACAGGGGACTGTGTTTCCCCTTATTGCCAAATCTCATAATACCCTTCATGGGTGAAACTTTCAAGTAAACCCAATCATCCACCTCAAACTCTAAGTCTCTTTTCCTTACATTTGTATAGGATTACTGATGACTTTGCATTTTCTTTAATCTCTCCTGAATGATCTTCACCTTCTCTACGTCTTGATGAACAAAATTTGGTCCGATCAACTCACCTTCACCAACCTCAATTCATCTAATATTATATCTATATTTGCTCGTAAATAGCATCATAAGGATCAATATGAATACTGAGTGATATATATTGCTGTAAGAAAACTCTATGAGAGGTAAGTGATCATGCCAATTACCTTTAAAGTATATGACACATTCCCTCAACATATACTCTAAGGTATGAATTATGCATTCTTCTTGACCATCAGTCTGAGGATGAAAAGCAGTACACAAATTTATCTTCAAATCCAAACCTTTCTAAAAAGACTTCCAGAACTGAGAAGTGAATTGTGCACCTCAATCTGAAATGATAGACACAGGAACTCCATGAAGTCAGATTATCTCCTGAATATATAATCGGGCATAATCCTCTACTGAATAGGAAGTATTTACCAACAAAGACTGGCTTAGACATCTGGTCTACAATCACCCAAATTAAATCATGCTGTCTGCGAGACCGCATCAAACCAGTAATGAAATTCATGTTAATTGATGAGTTGGGGATTTCCACTCATTTAGGGCTTAATATTCAAGGAACCAGTGTCCTCAATGCTTATTTTAAGCTCATAAATGATGTTAAAGTGTTTATATGAAGTAATGAAGGCAAAATATCAAGGGACATTACGAAGAAAATAGGGGCGAAAGAGCTGAAAAAGTTTAGGGAAAGCAAAACTGGTACTCGTCAAAGCCACTCAGCGAGTCACCGAGTGGACGCTCGCTCAAAGTTCCAGTATACCAGCCTATGGACAAGACAAACTTGGCAAGAAAATGAGTGGTTCGGCGAACTACCGAGTAGATTGGAGAGGCCGATTTCAATGGCCTATAGTTAGAGAACAATTTTGCTTAAAAAGCCATGTCAAAAAGGAAAGATGATGAGAACTCAGTGCATCACCGACTGGGTCAGTGAAGCCTGACTTACTTCGCTGAGTGGACTCTTTGTCGAAATTCTGAGAACGTATAAATGCAATTTTGAAAAGAAATAAAGGAGTTCCCACATTGTTCACTTTTGGGCATTTGAGTTCTTACATTTTATAAAATTGTTTTTACATTTTTTAGCAAATTAAGATTTATAGATTGTGAGATTTTAAGCTTTAATATGAGCAGTTGGAGACTTGTGGATCGTTTCCCAATATCATGGAAAACTTCATTAATAACGATTTCTTGTTCTTTATTATGTTTGGCAAAAACCCCCATTCTTCTAGGTGTTATTATGTAGTTGAATGCATTAATTATCTATTGGGTGATGTTAGTTACTAATGTTATTGTTGATTTGAAGTGGGTTAAATTAATTGTTTGTCTTTTAATTGAGGAATTGTAGTTGCAAATGCAATTCTAGTTTAGTACTCTATACTTTCTTGAGAAAGAAGTGTTAGAGTTGGATTATTAATTGATGATTGTATTGATTGTGTTATTATTTATCGTATCACTGCCTGTGGGATGGACCCCAGCTCTTAGTTAGGTTTATAATTGTTAGTGATCACCTACACTTAGAATCGAATGAAGTGTAGTTGAGTGTTATCCTATTGGGAAGTGCGGGTGCTATCTCATTTCCTCCAATTGTGGGTAATATGGTGTTCCACATAACCAACACTATGTTGCAGCTGTTGCAAATGAAGGGTCTCTTAGGAGGAATCGCTCATGAGGACCCTCATGACCACATCTGAAACTTTGTGGATGTGTGTGGGCTATTATCTTTCAAGAATATCACTCAAGAGTTAGTCTGAGTTCATTTGTTTCCCTTTTCTCTAATGGTGGAGGCAACGAAATGGTTGGCCAATTTACCAAGGGAGTCAATCACTTCTTGGGAAGAGCTCACCAAGGTGTTTTCATGTAAGGTTTTTTCCCTCCATCAAAGATTGTGAAGTTGAGGTACAATATTCAGATATTCAAGAGAGTGGATGGAAAACCTATTCATGAGACATGGTTGAGGTTCTAGAAGTTTCTGCCCCAATGTCAAAACTCACAAACTATCAAACAATGTGTAGTTACAATATTTTTACAGGAGCCTCGTGTGGTAGACCAGCTCATTCCAAGAGGAATCATGAAACATCCACCTGACATAGCATTTACCCATCTTGATGAGATGAAAAATTTAGTTGCGCTTGAATGTTTTCATTAAAGTTTGGGATGAAAAAAGAACAATTGGAAAAGAACCAAGAGTGAGGTGAAAACATTGCCAAGATGATGACCCAAATGGACCTATTGATGAAACATGTCATAGGAAGTGGTTCTATGTGATGTGCTGCGAAATCTTAGCACATTTGATGCATAAAATTAAAGATTAATACTAGACTTAAGTGTATTTATGTGGATATAATGTGTTTAGTAGTGTTGTATAGGTGAATTGAAGGATAGTAAAGACCACGGACGACCACACGGGACATGGTTTTCACTACGTATCATGGTGCGAGTTGTGGTTCTTATCCAGTGCTTGGGGTTGGAAGAGCTGTGATTTGGTACGATCAAATAAAGATCACGGCCAACTTCAAGGACCTTGATTCTCACAACGGCCCATGGTGTCAGTCATGGAGGTGAACCAATATAAGATCATTAAAGACCCAAGCAAGGGGAAGTCCAAGTAAAAACCACGATGGAATTCACGGACCTTGAATTCCTTAACGGAAAATGGTATATTCTATGGTGCATTTTCCAATAAGTAATTATAGAAGTCCCAAGTTGGGGGAAGTCCAAGTGAAGGCCACAGAGGACTTCATGGACTGTGAAGTCCTTGCCAGACTGTGGCAGCCTCCGTGGTGCAATCCTAATGTCCAAGCGTTGATGACCAAATGTTCGATAGATCCAAATGGAAGGCCATGAAGGGCTTCAAAGACTGTGAAGCCCTTGTAGGGCAGTATAAGTAGGCGTGAATGTCCCGATATTCCCATCACACTTCTAGTAGGACTATTTTTTTAAAACACTTATTTGAATTAATTATGTCATTTTTAATGTTTTTTCGGATCATTCATTGAACGACGAAGGAGTTTACATAATTCATAGCTTTTGGTTTTGACTTGGGATTTGGAATTAAGTTTGATTTTGATTTTGGATTCTTGAAATATAAAAGTTGTTGTTGATTGCTTAATCTCGTAAGTAGTTTCTAACATGTTTTCATTCAATAATCCTTAACATTTATGTGAAATCATGAGTGGCTAAACACCATCACTGGGGTTGTGGGATCCATGAAGAAACTCTACATGTGATTTCGTAAAACGAGTGAAAGGCAATTTGTGGTTACAAACTGTATTTTAGCTTTCGTTATTCATATATCTTGATGAGTGCACGGATTAGGTTAAGCCTGGATCTGTCTTTTGTTCGAGAGAAAAATGATAGTTAGGAAAAAGTTGAACCAATTTAACTGATTGGAGTCAATGTTCGAGTACGAGAGAAAAGAACCTTAACTCCATTATATGCAAGGGTAAATTGTGTAACACTCTAGGATTGAGAGGACTTGAGTGAAAATTATCTAAGTAGACTGAGAAATGTTAGATATAGTTAACTCACATGTATTTTGTAAATATTAGTTTCCTGAAACTTAATTACGTAAGAACATTAGACTCAGCATTATGGGGAACACAATCCTAGTTTCAGTTAATTATTGAAACAACTTTGAAACTGATATTTTGTTACTTGTTGAATTAGACTTATGTTGTAACTTTGGTTATTAAAGCATTAATGCAAAACCCAATTTTACTTTCCGCAATTGTTTATTTAGGAAATAGTAACGACATTAAAGTAAAACGCGAAAGTGAAATCATTTCTGTAAAGAAATTCTCTCTGGGATTGACCTAAACTCATGTTGAATTCTATAAAATACTTCAACCGTTTATATTTCTTAATTGAGGTGTAAGTTTGGACGAATAAAATTTTTGTGCCACTCCTGAGGAATTTCATTTCAGAAGTGTTTTACTAGCTTTTATTCTAAGAGTAGTTAGATTTCCTAATTTTACGTCTTGTTCTTTGTTTGTCTCTTTCAAGTGAGTTGGACTATGTAAGCCAAATACTAGAAGTAAAGGAGCCCCATTAGTCCCATACGACCCAGAACTAAGGAAGACAATCTGTAAGATGTTGAACACATAAGAACTTGAGGCACAGAGACTTATATTTGGATTGGAAGCTGAAACCGTTGCAAGAGGTATTCAGCCAAATGTTGTGAACAACCAACCTAGGGCAATGGACGAAAACATAGTAGTGGATGGAGTCATTCCTCCTTACCGCCATCCAATTGCTCGAAGGGGTAGACCACAACATCCAGCTCACATGATGTATGAGGAGGATGACTTAGATTTGGATGGAGCTAGAGCCACTCGAGCGATAGTGTTACCTGCACTACCTACAAGTAATAAGTTCACAATCACCAACACAATGATTCAACTGCTAAATTTGAAATATATATTCAGGGATATAGTAGGTGATGATGCTAACTAGTATTTGATAAAATTTATGGCAATTTACAAATCGCAAGAGAATCATGGAGTACGCCAAACAACGATAAGGTTGAGGTTGTTTCCTTTGTCTCTTACTGGAGAGGTAACCAACTGGTTAAATGAGATGCCGGTTGACTCAATCAGGACTTGGACTGAACTGAAGGAGGATTTTATAGAATGATTCTTTCCAGCATTAAAGGAACTATAGATGAAAGATGAGAGCAGTGCCCATAAGCAGCTACCAGGAGAACAATGCATGACACTTAGTGGAGATTCAGCTAAAAGCTGAAAAAGTGCCCGAACAATGGTCTCACTGAGAGGTATTTAAAATAGGCTTTCTATAGATCTTTGAAATATGTCACTAAACCTGTTGTTGATGCATTGTGTGGGGGATCATTTATGAAGAAACCATTTTCAGAGAGCATGCAACTAATGGACAAGTGTCGAAGAATAACATGGCATAGTACACCAGGGATGCAGAAGTAGAATATTTGGGGTACATATTTGAGCTGTAGATTGAACAAAGGAAGAGAGAAGAATGACGGTATAAGGATATGACACATATGAGGACACAAATAGATCTACTCACAAAGCATATTATCTCCAAGTATGAAAAGGTAAATGTTGTGACTCAACCACATAGGTATAAAGATCAGCACATCGATCTAGATGAGGAGGCCAATTTCTAGGCAACCAAGGAGGTTTCCAAAATTATAACTCGGGCAACCAAGGTTACAATTCTGAAAATGTGAGTCGGAACTACTCTAGTGAAGGCCAGTATGACAGGCCATCAAATAAAGAGCAGGGAAGCTGGCAGAATAGAGATATGTACATGAATGGTCGCATTGGTGTGTATGTGCCCTAAGGTAATAGAGATCGGGCAAGTGGTAGTTGCAGCGGGTCTAAGATGGAAGACATGTTGGCCAAGGTGCTACAAAAGGTGGAATCAACTTATGCAAGGATGAAGGATATGAAAAGTGATTTCTCAAGCATGAGTCAACTGGTAAACTCTCACACCACCTCCATCAAGTAGATTGAGCAGCAGTTGGGACAACTTTCAACCTCATTAAATTAGAGGAAGAATGGGTCACTACCAAGTGACATGATCCAAAATCCCAAAAAGGATGGGCATTGCATAGCTATCGCCACCAGGAATGGTAAGATTCTTACCAACCCTATTTCTCTAGGTACTAAACATAAGCAAGTATTGAAGCAAGTTGGAAGAGAAGAGGATGAAGCTGAGAAAGTAGATGACTTGGAGGGCGCTCAACCAATAGCTAAACCAGCAGGAGTTAAAGAAAAAGAGGTTGAGGGATCCTTGCCATTATAGCAAATCCTAATGATGGGAAATTTGCAAAGTTCATCACCATGTTGCGACAACTGTCAGTCAATATCTCGTTGGTGGAATCTCTTGAGCAGATGCCAGGATATGCCAAGTTCATGAATGAATTGGTTACTAAGAAAAGAGCGGTAAGTATTTGTTTGACTAACTATATTCATCGTTGCAATGCTCTTACTACCAGGTCTGTGGTACAGAAGAAGGAAGATCCAAGTGCATTCACAATACTATGCACTATCAGATCAATCAAATTTGTGAAGGCCTTGTGTGATTTAGGGGCCTGCATAAACTTGATGCCGCTGGCCATCTACAAGCTACTGGGTTTAGGAGCTCCAAAACCCACAACCATGAGGTTGATGATGACAGATAGGTCAGTGAAGCGACATATGGGCATACTCTGTGATGTGCTTGTAAAGGTTGATACGCTCATCTTTTCGGCAGACTTCGTGATCTTGGGTTACGAAGTAGATTTTGAGGTTCCCATTATTTTGGGAAGACCATTTCTGGCCACAGGACGAGCATTGGTAGATGTTGAGCGACAAGAAATAAAATTTAGACTCAACAATAAAGAGGTAAAGTTTAATATTTGTCGGTGCATGAAGCAACTACATGATATGAAAATGGTGTCTGCAATAGCGGTCTTCAATGAAGAAGAAATGGGGAGCAACCATTGAAGAGATGATGTCAGTCGAAACCTTAGCTACAATGTTGATGAACTTTGAAGCTGAGTTTCTGTCTGAATCTTTAGAAACCGTAAATGCTCTACATGGTATAGGGGCACACTCTTATGCTCCAAATAAATTGGACATGGATCTGAAAAACATGCCAACTCCTCTAAAAAAACCATCCATTGAGGGGCCACCTGTGCTGGAACTACAACAGTTTCCCAGTCATCTGAGGTATGTATTTTTTGGAACTAACAACACTTTACCTGTGATTTTGGCTTCAGATTTAAATGATGAATAGGTCCAAGTTGTGATCAAAGTGTTGATTAGGTAGGTCGTTGGGTGGACCATTACTGATATTATTCAGATACCTCCACCTATATGTGCCCATAAGATCCAACCTGAGGAGTAATGCAGACCAAGCATTGTACAACAGATTAGACCCACCTATGCAAGAGGTGGTTAAGAAGGATATAATCAAGTGGTTAGATGCTGGGGTGGTATACCTCATTTCTGATAGTCATTGGCTCATTCAAGTGCAATGTGTGCCTAAAAAGGGCGGTATGACTGTGGTTGCAAACGCCAAGAATGAGTTGGTCCCATAGAGACTAGTCATTGGATGGCGAGTGTGCATGGATTATAGGAAGCTGCACAAGTGGACCCTCAAGGATCACTTCCCGATGCCTTTCATAGACCAGATGCTTAACAGGTTAGCTGGAAAAGGGTGGTATTGCTTCTTAGATGGATACTCTGGCTACAACCAGATATCAATTGCTCTTGAAGATTAGGAAAAAACTACCTTCACATGTCCTTATGGCACCTTTGCGTTTAAACGCATGCCATTTGGACTATGTAATGCACCAACAACATTTAAAAGATGTATGATGTCTATCTTTTTAGATATGATAGAAGACAGTCTGGAGGTATTTATGGATGACTTTTCAGTGGTAGGTGATACCTTTGATGATTGTTTGCTGAATCTTAGGAGGGCCCTACAGAAGTGTGAGGAAGCCAACCTAGTGCTGAACTGGGAGAAGTGCTATTTTATGGTTAAAGAATGCATAGTCCTTAGGCACAAGGTGTGACAAAAGGGGATAGATGTCGACAAGGCCAAGAATGAGGTGATTGAAAAGTTGCCTCCACGTATAGGTGTGAAGGATGTTCGAAGCTTCATAGGACATGCCAGATTTTTTAGGCGTTTCATCAAGGACTTCTCTAAAATTGCACACCCCATGTGCAAGCTTTTGGAGAAGGAGGTGAAATTTACTTTTGATGAGGCATGTCTTAGAGACTTTGAATGCTTGAAGGAGAAGTTAGTCTCTGGCCTCGTGATAATTGGCCTAGATTGGGCAAAGCCATTTGAGGTGATATGTGATGCAAACGGTACTACTTTAGGAGTAGTGTTGGGCTAGAAGTGGAACAAGATGTTTTATCTAATTTACTATGCTAGTAAATCATTGAATGGAGCACAACAAAACTACAAAGTTACTGAACAAGAATTGTTGGTTGTACTGTATGCTTTTGAGAAGTTATGAGCGTATTTGCTGGGCAGTAGAGTGATAGTCCATACAGACCATTCAGCTCTAAGATACCTCTTGTCAAAGAAGGATGCAAAACCAAGGTTGATCAAATATGTGTTGTTTATTCAGGAATTTGACTTTGAGCTGAAGAATATGAAAGGTTGTGAGAACTAAGTAGTTGATCACCTGTTGAGGTTGGAGGATGAAAGGAAATAGGAACTTGAGTTTGATATAAATGATTCATTCCTGGATGAGTATGTATTAGCTACTACTATTGATCTTATTCCTTGATTTGCTGATTTCGCTAACTATCTAGTTAGTGACTTGATGCTTGAGGGGCTGATTTATCAACAAAGAAAGAGATTCCTGCATGATATGGGTAAGTATTTTTGGGACGAACCTTATATGTACAGGGTGTGTGCTGAAAAAATCATTAGGCGATGTGTTCTTGAAGCTAAGATGTTGCATATTCTATAATCCTATCATTCCTCTCCTGTAGGTGGTCATCAAGAAGGTGCCTGGACAGCTCATAAGACACTTCAGTGTGGGTATTATTGGCCTATGATTCATTAGGATGCGATGGATGTAGTGAGGAGCTGTGATGTGTGCCAGCGACAGGGAGCCATCTCTCGGCACCATGAGTTACCCATGACACCTATTCTAGAGGTGGAGCTGTTTGATATATAGGGAATTGACTTCATGGGCCCATTTGTGAGCTCCTATGGGTAGAAATACATACTGGTTGCAGTGGACTATGTGTCCAAATGGGTTGAGGAAGCTGTTTTGCTTGAGAATGTTGGTAAGAGTGTTGTTGGTTTTCTGAAGAAGAATATCTTCTCAAGGTTCGGCACACCCAGAGCTATCATCAGCAATGATGGTTCTCATTTCTGCAATAAGGTGTTCAACTCTCTTCTGGTGAAATATGGTGTCCAATAGCAGAAGGTCGAAACACCTCATCACCCACAGACCAATGGCCAAGTTGAGGTCTCCAATCGAGAAGTTAGAGAAATTCTAGCTAAAATGGTAAATGCCAACAGGACAGATTGGGTACAGAAGTTAGATGATGCTCTATGGGCATATCAGAAAGCTGTCAAGACACCTATTGGTATGTATCCATATCAATTGGTGTTCGGAAAGGCATGTCATTTGCCTGTTGAGCTTGAGTGTAAAACACTCTAGGCTTTGAAGAAGCTGAACCTTAGTTGGATCAAAACTGCAAACCTAAGGTTGGATCAAATCAATGAGATGGATGAGTTTCATCTACTGGCCTATGAGAGGGCTTCACTATATAATGAGAGGATAAAGTTATATTATGACAAGCATATTGAGAAAAGAAGCTTCACTTTTGGTGACTTGGTGTTACTTTTCAACTCTAGACTTCGTCTGTTTCCCGAAAAGTTGAGATCCAAATGGTCTGGACCTTTTAAGGTAACGCAGGTGTTTTAGTCAAGTGTTATTGAGCTGGAAAATGATAAGGGAGAGAGAAGTTCAAAGCCAATGGCCGGTGAATCAAGGCATATGTAGGTGTTCCAGAGGATATGAAGATTGTGGATGAATGTAAACATGATGAAGTTTGAGTAATCAAGTAACTTGCGTCGCACTGCTACGTTAAATTGTGCGCTGCTTGGGAGGAAACCCAAGATTTAATTTTAGTAGGTAATTTCCCTTTTTCTTTATTATTCTTTGTTTTTATAGAGTCATTGTGTGTTGATGTCTGCAGGAGTACATGGGTTATAAAGTGCAGGAACTAGGTGCAAACTGCTCGTCACGGGCAGTCTCACGGACCGTGGTGCTATTCACGGGAACTTTCACGGTCCGTCAACTTCAGGACCAACCTAAGGGAGCTATTGGAATTTTCCATAAAAAGGTTCATGGAAGGGTTAATGGTCCGTCATAGTCTGTACGGACTGTCTAGCCTTTCGTGAACCTTAGTTGAGCATTCTAGTTCAACGTCATGTTTACGAATATTATCATAGACAATGATGCCCTTCACGGGCAACTTCATGGGCCGTCTTTCACAACCCAGTAGTAACAGTGAACCGACCCGACCCACGCTTGGATCGAAGTTGAAATTAAACTTATATATGCTTCCTAAGCGCCAATGGTTAGCTTTTTCTCTCTTTTCTTATTCCTATAACGGTTCTTGAAGAGTAAAAAATGGTTTCTATCATCGATTCATCTGTAGTTCATCTAAGAAACAAAGCCCTAAATCTACGTTATCAAGAACTTCAAACCAAGTCCACTGAGTCTTCTTCTTGAGTAATATTTTCTTTTAAGTCTAAGCAAGTCTTTTCTACCTTGTTACAAGTTTGATCTTATCTAAAACAAGTCAGATTTGCTTAGATTTAGTCCAAATTAGCATGATTATGTGATGAACTACTTTAGTTAGTCTCAATTTGTTATGGGTTAAGTGAAATTGGGTTTTGTTTATTGTTCTTGTATGTGGGTATGATCACATTAGGTCATAATTGTGTGCAAAATGGGTTTGTCTAAATGGGTTATGATCTGATGTGTTCGTTAAATATATTGAAAAACTTGGTGATGTGTGGATATGTGTGGGTGTGATCCTATGTAAAAATGGGAGTTTGGTGCCATAAATTTGCAATATAGTGAATGTGGGGAAGAAGACGGCTTAAGAACAAGCCAAGTATAAGACCACGATAGGTTTTACGGACCGTGGAAGCTACCACGTGTCGTGAAAGCAATCGTGGACCACACTTGAATTCCTTCCATCCATCAGTTAGGTTCACGACTAGTATCACGAACCGTGGTTCAGTCCACGGGTCATGTAGCATTCCGTGATCTTTACTTTGTCAGCCTCCTGCTGCACAATGAATCTGTGTTAAATCTACGAGGGTTTTAATGGACCGTGGTACCTACCACGACCCATGGGAGCTTTCATATAGTTTACTTACATTTTTGTACAGTTTAATTTTTGTACTTTTGTTTTTGTTTCGTCTTCTAATTCCATGGACCTTCCCAATGATAGATTGGGTGACGACATTCTTAAGGTAAGGCGTCACGATACACAGGGGATGTCTAACTACCCGATAGTGTGTCATTTTATTGATTTCTATAACTAATGAGTTTTGTAATTCGCAGGTAATATGGCTCCTCGAAGAAAGAACACAGCCAAACCTACCCCTCTTACTGCTTCTCAATTTGAAAGTCATGACGACTCTGAATCTAGTAGTTTCGAGGTGCAAATAAATACCACATGACAATCATCCACCTCAACCTACTAGATCCATATCAGCAAGGGCAATCCTCCAGAACATTCCTTCTCAGTCTGAAGAGGGAGGTAGTAGTTCTAGTAACGGGGAGGACTCGGGAAGTAAATCTGATGCTACTTCATGAAGCCAATCCGCTTATAATTTGAGGGGCAATGCGGCGTCTAAAAGTTTTTCTCAGGAAGATGCAACCACATCTCCACCTGCAATAAATATAGAAGTTGAAACTATAGTAAAGGAGTATTTAGATGCTACATGTGATGATATAGAAATAACCACTGATGAGACCATGGTGATGTATGTGAATATCCATGAACCTGATCCTAGAGCGAGACAATAGTTGATTGATTATTATAGATCCATGTGGACTGTCAATCGTTCTGAAGAATTCTTCAACAATGGAATTGTGAACAGAACTAGCGGCTTCAAGAATCGAGCAATCATGCCTGAGACTAGGGTGGTGGTAGCTGATATCAAAGCATTTCCTGAAACCTATCGGATATTTCAGTTGCATCAGTTTGAATAGATGGGCAATGCACCTGGAGAATACTCTAGCCACCTAGCCAAAGAGTTTTATTCATCTTATACAACTACACTAATGAACTTTGTTGCAGACACAAAGACTACAAAACATGGACAAAAAGACATTGCTATTACCTAGGGTTTACTCAACTCAATTATAGTTCAGGGAAAATCAATAGATATTTCTAAGGCTACTATTAACAGAATGTTACATAGACCGAAATACTCTACACCAGCTTCAGTTGGTCTTTTTAAGGGTAAGCATCATGATGTCACCAATGATACTACGATGGAGGATCAAAATTCTCGAGAGAGGGTTTTGCGCTAGATTGCGAAGATAATTACCATAGATGGGGAGAATGCAGCTTGGGTCACCACAAATCCAATACTCATTACGAAAGCTTCACTATGTTTTCCAACCAAGGTATGGTGAGTTGTCGTCCGGGCACAATTGCAACCAACAGCTAATGATAACACTTTCTCTCCTTCCTTGGCTTCGTGGTAGAATGGTTTATAGTTGGTTACCCAGTAAATGCAGGGCAGATTATAGTAACCGAGATGAGGGATAGAGCATTGAATGAGAGAGTCGGACTTCTATTTACCTTTATGATAGGGAAATTATGTTGACAAGCCAGCACTCCTCCAAACAAGTTGGTTGACAGATGGGTGAAGCATTCAGGCACATCTAAGTTTCTAAGATCAAAGGTGTCGCAAACCATCTCTTTGGTGTGAAATCTGCAGATATAGGTACCTTATATGTTGTCCCTCACGTACCAATTAACATCCCACATCCAGATAGATGTCCATAATAAAAAGAGTCATCACAGCCTTCCACAGAGGCAACACCACCTCCAACTTCTGCCTCCCAAGCTCCAGGTACCTATGCCACCATTCCTATGATTTTTCTTGAGAAATTGGTTACAGATCAGCGCCAAACCAGGACATTGGTAGACCAGATTATAATCCAGATGCCTCAGCTAATAGAGACAAAGGTGTTAACCGCAAAAAAAGAGATTAAAGATGAGATATAAAAGGAGCTGGCTGTCTTAAAAGACAGAATGGATGGTTTGGAGAACCTTGTCTTAAAAGATTTGCAAACTCAGGTTGCTAAACTGGCTGAAAAGCCAGTACAAGTAGCTACTGTATTAATGTTAGATTCTTTAATGCAACTGCTAAATTAGACACCCTCCACTCAATCAATTGAAAATCTCTGGGGTGAACTACCTAAGAGTAAGTCAAGCAAGATAAAAGACAGTACCATAGAATCAGATGAGAAGATACATATTGACCCATCCAGAGAGGAAAGAAGGCAAGAAAAGAAAGCCCGCAAGGCATCCGAGAAGGCAGCTAGAGAAAAAGAAGCTCTTGAGCAACAACAATGAGATGCAGTGTTGGTTGGAGCTTTTGGTAGCGGAGCACCTGTCCTGGCGAGTAGTAGCGAACCTAATCATGTGCTGAGTTCTGAGAGTGCACTAGTTAATAAGGGTGCTGATGTTGAACTGACTACCGGTGCCTAGAGTGCCATAGGTATGACCCCTCCTCACATCCCTATTTTATTTTCTCTATTGAATTTGAGGGAAAAATCCATTTTATGGGAAGGGGGTTGTGAGTAACCTGCCATTCTAGCTCTTAGAATGAATGGAGGTTGACTCTGTGTTTATAGTGAAAACTGCTATGGTTTAGTGTTCTTATGTTTGTGTGGTGTGTTGAGCTGTGCAGAAGCTAATCTTTGTGTAATGATTACCTTGATCTGAGGTTTGACTATTAGGATCTTTAGATGACATCTTAGATACTTACATGTTGAGCATTCTTAGTCTGATCAATAAATTGGTGAACAAAGAAACTGGTTAATGTATTCATGTGTAATAAGTGTGTGTGACTGTTGTTTGAAGTCTAACACTAGGAGCAGAAACTGCCCGAGTAGTCTTTCTTAAGTCTGAGAACAACTGTATAGGAAAGGATCAGGACGCCATTTTTGTAAGCCAATAAAAAAGCCATAAATAGAACTACCAAATAAAAAGCTTACCACTTGAACCCGAATTTGAGCCTAAAAGTTATTTTTTGTTCTTACCCAGTAATATCACATCCTTTGGTTTCCGAAGATACGATGTCACAACTCTAGCCAAAAGCCTATGTTGAGGGTGATTGCAATCCGAGCAAAAAAAGGAAGTGAAAAAGAAGGTTCAACCAGTGAGCTAAGTGCATACAAAAATTGCATATATATATATATATATATATATATATAAATAAAAAGAAGTGTGAAGAAAAGAAAAGAAAAAGAAGAAAACAAAAATAAAAAGAAAATAATGGCTGCTGAGATGTGCTGAAATTAAGTAAACGAGCTAATCACTCAGAAAAGAGTTGTGTGCAAACAAAACTTTTGAAAACCAAGGGACTAGTCACTCACCAACCCAAATATCTATTCCCTAGCCTAAGACTATGTTACAAGACAATAAAGTCCTACAGTCCGGGTAATTGAAAGATAGAGCGTAGAAAGCAAGAGCAAGCCTATGGTAGTTTGTTATTAGTGTTAGAAGTTCTTTGAGAGTGTGAGCGTAGTACTTAGTCCTAATTATCATGAGTAAGGGACTTCTTTAGTGTGAGGACACAATGATTGCATTTGAGAGTAGATTGTGTTTTGATAATTTACATACGTAAGCATGATTGACTTTAAGTAATGAGATGTCATAGATTGAGCCTTGCATGTTAGATTCATGGTTTTGGATACAAATTGTTTTTGAGATAGCTGATGCGTAATTTCAAAATGGTTTGAGTAATTTGAGGATGAATATATTATTTTCTCATCACTTGAGGACAAGTAATCGTTCTAAGTTGAGGGTGTTGATGTGCCGCAAAATCTTTGCACATTTGATGCTTAAAATTAAGGATTAAGCCTATAATCGAGTGTATTTATGTGGATATAATGTGTTTGGTAGTGTTGTACAAGTGAAACAAGTGAAATTTGAAGCAGATAGAAAAGAAGAAGAAATCAGTGCAGGTGAATTGAAGGATAGTAAAAACCATGGACGACCACATGGGGTGTGCACTTTACTATGGATCATGGTGAGAGTCATGGTTCTAATCCAGTGCTTGGGGTTGGAAGAGTTGAGATTTAATAGGATCAAGTAAAGATCACGGCAAACTTCACGGACTGTGATTCTCACAACGGCCCGTGGTGTCAGCCATAGAGGTGAACTAGTAGAAGAGCATTGAAAACCCAAGCTGGGGGAAGTCCAAGTGAAGACCACAAAGGACTTCACGGATCGGGAAGTCCTTGACGGACCATGGTAGCTTCCGTGGTGCATTTTCCAGCAAGCAAATATAGAAGACCAAAATTGGGGAAGTCCAGGTGAAGACAACGGAGGACTTCACGGATCATGAAGTCCTTGACAGAGCATGGTTACCTCCGTGGTGCAGTCCTAATGTCCAAGTGTTGAAGACCCAATGTTGGAGAGTTCCAAAGGGAAGACCATGAAGGGCTTCACAGACCGTGAAGCCCTTGACCGGCCGTATAAGTGGACGTGAAGGGCCTGACAATCCACTCCTAGTTCGAGTAGGACTCTTTTTTTAAAAAAACTTATTTGAATTAAATAGGTCATTTTGAATATTTTTTTGGATCTTTTATTGAATGAAGAATGAGTTTACATAAATCAAAGCTTTTGGTTTTGACTTTGGATTTGGAATTAAGTTTGATTTCGATTTTGGATTCTTAAAATATCAAAGTGGTTGTAGATTGCTTATTCTCGTAAGTACATTCTAACATGTTTTCATTTTATAATTTTGAACATTTACGTGAAATCATGAGTGGCTGAACACCACAACTAGGGTTGTGGGATCCATGACGAAACTCTAAGCGTGATTTTGAAAAATGAGTGAAAGGCAATTTGTGGTTACAAACTGTAGTTTAGCTTTTGTTATTCATATATACTGATGAGTGCACGAATTAGGTTAAATCTATGCCTGTCATTTGTTTGAGATAAAAATGATAGTTAGGATAAAGCTGAACTAATCTAACTGATTGGAATCAAAGTTAAAGTTTGATAGAAAGGAACCTTAACACCATTATAGGAAAGGGTAAATCGTGTAACACTCTAGGACTGAGAGGACTTGCGTGAAGATTATATGAGTAGACTGAGAAGTGTCAGATATAGTTAACTCACATGTAGTTTGAAAACATAAGTTGTCTGAAACTCAATTACGTAAGAACATTAGACTCAACGTTATAGGGAACACAATCCTAGTTTAAGTTAATTATTTAAATAACTTCAAAACTAGAAATTTGTTTCTTGTTAAATTAGATTTTAGTTGAAACTTTGGTTATCAAAGCATTAACACAAAACCCAATTTTACTTTTCGTATTTTGTTTATTTAGGAAATAGTAAAGACATTAGAGTAAAACGTGATAGTGAAATCATTTCTGTAAAGAAACTCTTTATGTGATCGACCCCAACTCATATTGAGTACTGTAAATTTACTTTGACCATTTATATCTTTAATTGAACTATAAGTTTGGATGTATCACTATGATTGTGAATGTGGTTGGAATTAGTTTATTAGATCCTGATGAAGCACAGTTTAAGGCCATGTACAATGAAGAAGTGCATTTCATAGCAAATCAGGCAAGGGGTTCTCTTTCAAACTATCCAAGGCTAGGCGGGAATCAAGGTTAGAATAGGGATCACGATGATGGTTTGAGAGAGCAAGATAGGTAATGGCATGACCGTGGCACAAATTGGAGAGAGCGGGATGGGGACAAAGAACATTATGTGCCTCCCCATAATCGTCAAAAATAAAAAGAGCCAGAGGCTAAGCCTGATAACTTTTGCACCAAAGATATGGTTCCTCGTATTCTCAAGAAAGTGGAAAGATCGGACAAGGTGCTAAAGCAAATGAAAGATGACGTCTCTTCTCTTAACCAAATAGTTACTTCACACTCTGTGTCCATTAAGCAGCTGGAAACACATATAGGTCAAATCTTGACTAATTTGAATCCAAGGCAAAAATGATGTTTACCAAGTGATACCATGGTTAACCCAAAAAATGAAGCTTGAAAACATGTTTTCATCGTTCCACGACTTTAAATAAGGAGTTTATTGAGAGGCAATACAAGCTTTAATATTTGTTTTTTTTTTTTTTTTTTTTTTGAATAACGGATGTTGGATGTGTAGGTTGAAAAAAATTAGAGTTCGTGGAGAAGTAGGAAATTAGGCAAGCTCAGGACCCATTTGGCGAAGTCTGATGCGGATCGCCTTTTTGACCAAACAAAATGGTGCAGCACTGGTAACATTTACGGGTAACAAACCAATCATCACATCACCGAATAGTTCGGCAACATAAGTGAACACCATCGATTGAGGAGCGAACTGAAGAGTCAAAAGGCTTCCAACCATTTTAAATTCTAAACTCCTCTTTATTTTGTATTTTTTAACTCTCGCACTCTTACACCTTCATATTAGATCATATTACTTGTTGAATGTTTGTGCAGTGTTAGTAAGGGTTGTGTGGGACGACAAGAATTGGATATTTTCATGACCCATAGGTACACCCTAGATGTAACATGGCATACTAGACCCTGAAATGCCTAACACAAACCACTTAGCATATCAAAACATAAAGCGATAGAAATGATGCGGAAATTTTAAAACTTTTTCCATAAAATCGAAGCCTTTTAAAAAAGCAAGCGGAAGACTAGACTTGTATCATTTTAGCTATCTATTACAATACTTGAATCAAATAGGGACACCACCCATACAACATAGTTCAAAAATGAAATACTAGAAATGAAACTATAAGTGAAACTCCCGCCCTTGAATCATGAGGACTCACCACAAGCAAGGAGAATAGTCAAATCCAAGCTTGAACCAAATGAAGGTCGCCCCAAGAACCGGGCCCTACACTTGTGGAAAATGTAGGAAAATATGGGTTAGTACAAAAATGCACTAAGTATGATAGCCATGCATAAAAACCTTGAAATCATGCTAAACGGGACATTTTAGTTTAACGCATGCAATTTACTAAGTTAAATAATCATTTTGAAAACCATGGAAAAAGCACATTTCATAAGCATAATATCCAACATAGACATAATGTGAGCATAAGTCAACATAAGGCACAATCCAATAGCATACGAGAAAACACATATTCATAAACATAGCCCATCCTTAAAGCCTCATAACATAAGAGAAACTTCATAAGTAACCTTCAAGTCATATTTGTGCAATGCATAGATGAGATCCCAAAATCCCATACATGCTAAGTACAACTCTTAGGCCATCATACCTTTTTATCATCTTTTGATCCCATCCTTAGCTTACTTCTCATAGACAAGGAAACATTCATCTTTAGTCACTCAAATCAAGGAAAAAAACTCATAGAAACAATCCAAGTTAAGCATAGATCATTACATAGACCTTAAAATAACATAAGAGGAACATACCATAACTACCCTCAAAGCCTACTTGTGCAATGCATGAATGATATCCTATAATACCACCCATACTAAGTAGAGCTTCTTAAGGAGCCATAGTTTATAATCATTCATAGTGTGGGTAAGCCTTAACCAACATAGACCATGTGAGCTAAACATGGAATCTAGTGATACCCACACCGAAAAGGGTGTCCTAGTTGTCTAAGGTAGAACCATTAAGTTAGCTTAGGTGAATCCACTAGCTAAAGATATATGGGGGCACATAGTTATGGGATAAGGAGATTGCTACTAGATACCCCGCCTCAATTCTCATGAGGGCAACAATCTCAAGAGATTGTTTCTAAAAACCCCACCTCAATTCATATGAAGGCTTCCATATCATATCAATAACCACTCGGTCCTATGCATTAATTCCCATAGAGTACTTATCATATCATTACTTGAGTTCATTTATTTTATGAAAGAATGTATCAACACTCAATCCAACATCATTCATAGGATAACTCATCAATTTAATAGGTGATAATTGCCTTCCAACCTAAGAATCTTCATATTGTGAGAAAACCTTACACAACATATCATCATCATTCGTAGGTGTATAATTGAGAATAGCCTTTCAATCAACACAACAACATTATAATCACAATAACTTTACTCTCTAAATGCTCTTAAAACATGTATACAAGTCTCATAATCAAAACATAATTCTCATACTTTTCCCTTCAAGGATAATAGATATTTTATCAACACATCTAGAAATACTATATTAGACATAGATAATAAACATAATTTACCTAACTCAATTACTACAAGCACTACCTCATAGAATTCTTCTATAATCAACAAACCCATATCACAAGATCATAATTGTGTAATATGGGTTTTCTTGGGTTCTTGGGGGAATTCAACATAAAAACCATAGGAAATCATCAATTTATACATAATATATCATGAATCAATCATTAGAAACATTTTTTTTGAAAGGAACTCATGAGATTGAAGTCAAACCCTAGCATTTGGGAAATCACTAGTTTTGAAATTGAATTTGGAGGCACTCCACAGATTAATTCTATCCATGGATGAAGAGGTACCATACATTAGCAAATGAATCCAATGGAATTGAGTAGAAAACCTAGTTTCTTGAAACCTAGCTCACACTTCTTTCTTCTTCTTCTTCTTTGAGTTTTCTAGATAGAGAATATTTGTAGAAGATCAACTTTTGGGATTTTGATTTGGGTTTTGGAAAATAATGAAGTGAATGGGTGTATTATGACTTAAAAAGACATATATAGGTGCATAAAAGTAAGGCAAAACGACTTCACTTTGATGGGGCATAAAAAGGAAATACCCAAAACACCCCTCACTTTGGTGAGTTGCCCAGGTGCCACGAGGGGACCCACAAGCCATGGTCATGACCATGAATGGTAGTCCCACTCGTAGACTTGAGGCAGTGGCTAGGAACTATGTGCCCTTAGCCCTCAAGCCCAAGGCGATCTCACAAGGGGCTCTACAATCCGTGGAGAAACCCACAAGTCGTGGTCCCTCTCGTGGGCATTGAGAAAATGGCTTGCCACTTCCTCACAAAGCTCACACCACCAACTCTCCTCCACAAGCCTTCTCACGAGACGTGGTCTTCACCACAAGCCGTGAAGTGGTGTGTGAAGGAGGGCCTATTTTGGAAAACTTTTGGGGAGCTCGTTGCCTAGGCTACCCTGGACCACACCACGAGTCGTGGTCCCCACTACTAGCCATGGTTGTGGTCGTGGTCACTAAGGTAGTGTCTAGGGGAGAGTGGACTGCCTTGGTCATTCCCTTGGCCCTTGCCTACTTTCTTCACTCTAACCCTTTCGATTAGCCCTCGTTTTGCCAACTAGTTTTTGGGGTGTTACAGCTATGAACATCATAGTTTTAAAAGTATTCCCTCTATCATTAACTAGTGATGTTACTATGCCATTTTCTAAGCTGCCATATAATTCGATCTGCACATGGGACCAATTGCATAAGGTGTTCATGGCGAGGTTTTTCTCGGTGTCAAAGAATTTATTACAAGGATAAAATGAATGATTTCACAGCACTATTTGGAGATTTGGTAAGCAGTTGATGGGATAGGTTCACTGGATTCATGAGGAGTGTTTTGAATTACCACATAAATGATAAGTCAGAGAAGAAGTAATTCTATCGAGGACAGGATGACAATGGAAATGTTGTGCTAGATACTATTGCTGGAGGATCATATGGTGAGTGCACTTTTGAGGAGTTCATTGAAAAACTTGAGAGGATTTTCCAAAAATAATAAGGCATGGAGCACTAGAAAAGAATATATGTGTAGGAGCTCCTTTTCTGTCCAAACTGCACCAAGTTAATCAAATGATGACATTCGCGAAGAGATGGCTCAAATGAGGACAGAAATTGGCTCGATATTAACGCTTGTGAGTGGATGTGCAAAAAAAGTGAATGCGGTAAATTATCTAACTAGGACTCCACCACCGCCAGTTAAGGATATTACTATGAGGAGGATGCAAATTTGGTGAATGATCAGACAGAGGGTTTCCAAACCAACAACCAAGGTTCCAACTAGGATAATTGGTTTCAAGGTCAAGGAAACCAAGGTTGGGACTATGGAAACTAAAACAGTAAGGGAAACTCTGTTTGGGATGGGAACTACAACTGTGATAACAATTACAATCGGAACAACTATGGTAACATAAATGATAATGCTGGACCTTATGTTCCACCGGGTAATAGAGAGGCTGGTACTGGTATGACTCGTTTTGAGGATATGATGCAGAAAATGATGAAGAGATTTGAGGCGACATATGAAAATGTGAAAGAGATGAGAAATGATTAAATGGAATCGATCAGAAAGTTGATGCCCATACCGTGTCGATAAAGAAACTTAAGCAGCAATTTAGTCAGTTTTTCGCCATTGTTAACCCAAGCCAGCTGATGGGCATTGTATGGCAGTCACCACTCGTTGAGAAAAATAGACTATCGACCCCCCCCATGTCGTATGAGGTTGAAAGAGTAATAGAAGAAGCTGGGATTATAATGAGATTACCGAGACTCCGAAGGATGATACAGAGAAGGAAGCTAAGTTGACCCAAAAAGCAGTTCCCATGTCTAGACCTTGACCTCCATTTCCATAGAGATTGTTGAAAAAGACTAAAGAGGCAAAATATCGTAGGTTTATAGTTATGTTGAAGCAACAATCCATAAATGTCCTATTGATAGAAGCTTCGGAGTAGATCCTTGGGTATGCGAAATTCATGAAAGACTTAGTGACCAAAAAGAGGGTTGTCAGTTTTGAGAATGTTGAGAGGCTGCAACATTATAGTGTTATTGCTACTAGGTCACTTGTCCAAAAGAAAGAGGATCCTAGAGCTTTCACTATTCCTTGTACCACAAGGATTCTACACTTTGCGAAACCTTTGAGTGATTTGGGTTCCAACATTAATTTGATGCCATTGTTCATATATAAGAAGTTGCGTTTAGGAGCTCCAAATCCGACTGTGATGCATTTACTTATGGCTGATAGAACTATAAAGAGGCCTATTAGAGTGCTCCAAGATGTCCTTGTTAAAGTAGAGTCATTCATCTTTCCGACAGACTTTGTGATACTTGATTGTAGAGGTTGATTTTAAGAATCCGATCATCTTAAGGAGCCCATTTCTTGCTACTAGGCTTGCATTGGTCGACATGGAAAGAGGTCAGATAAAGTTCTGATTAAATAATGAGGAGGTAAATTTTAACATCTGAAGGTTTATGAAGCATAAAAGTGATCTTAAATCATTAACTGTGGTAAATCATTGTGTGGAGGAAGAATCTGATGTGTCTATTGAGGAGAGGTTAGCTGTTGATGTACTAGCAGCAGTAATGCTAAATTTTTAGAGTGATGGTATTGATAACTATGATGAGCTAGTTTCTACACTTGATAGGTTTGACTTTCGTGTCAAACTAAAACAGTTGGAATTAGGCATGAAGAATGGAGACACCCCACAAGCAAAACCATTAGTTAACAAGCCTCTAAAATTGGAACTTAAGGTTCTTCCATCTCACTTGAGGTATGTATTCTTGGGACAAAATAGCACCTTGCCCATTATTATTGTTGCTGACTTAAGTAAATGACAAATAGAGGCTTTGATATCGGTGTTAAAGTAGTTTAAGAGGGCTATATGATGGACTATAGTGGACATTATTGGGATTCCTCCGGGCATTTGTTTTCACAAAATTCAACTCATGCCGAATAGAAAGCCAAGTATTGAGCATCAAAGGAGACTAAATCCCCCTATGCAAGAGGTTGCATAAAAAAAGATCATTAAGTGGTTAGATGTTGTAGTCATATATCCCATTGCCGATAGTAGTTGGGTTTACCCAGTTCAGTGTGTACCATAGAAAGCAGGAATCACTGTGGTTCCTAATCCTAAAAATGAGTGTGTTCCAATAAGGCCGGTGATTGGTCGGAGAGTGTGTATGGACTACCAAAAGTTATATGCATGGACTGAGAAAGACCATTTCCAATGTCATTCATGGATAAGATGCTAGATTGTCTCGCTGGTAACTGTTGGTATTATATTCTAGATGTGTATTTTGGCTACAATCAAATATACATAGCACCGGAAGACCAAGAGAAAACCACCTTCACTTGCCCTTATAGGACTTTCCCCTTCAAAAGGATGTCATTTGGAATATGTAATGCTCCAGCAACCTTCCAACATTGTATGATATAAATATTTTAAGTTATGGTGGAGGACACGATAGAGATATTTATGGATGATTTCTCTATGTTAGGTGATTCATTTGATGATTGATTGACATATTTGGCAAAGGTACTAAAACGGTGTGAAAAGTGCAATCTTGTGCTCAACCAGGAAATGTGCCACTTTATGGTTAAAGAGGGCATACTTTTGGGTCATCGAATTTCGCAGAAAGGTGAGGTTGATAGAGCTAAAGTTGAGGTAATAAAAAAGCTTCCACCACCAATCTCTGCAAAAGGTGTTTGAAGTTTTCTTGGGCATGCAGGTTTCTATCGGAGGTTCGCAAAAGATTTCTCTAAAATTGCACACCCAGTGTACAAGCTACTTGAAAAAAAGTGTAAGTTTGATTTTGATGATGCTTTTCTGAGAGCATTTGGAGAGTTGAAAGAAAATTTAACTTTGGCAGCTATCATTATTTCACTGAATTAGGGGCAACCGTTTAAAGTGATGTGTGAAGCAAGTGGGTGGGGCTTGGTGCGGTATTAGGTCAGAGGTGAGAGAAAATTCTTCATTTGATTTACTATGTCAACAAATCTCTGAATGTGGCTCAAAATAACTATACGATTACTGAACAAGAACTCCTTGCGGCGTTTTTCACATTTGAGAAATTTAAATCCTACTTGCTTGGTACTAAGGTCACACTGCATACTGACCATTCTGCATCGATGTATCTGATGGCTAAAAAGGATGTTGATCACTTGTCCATACTAGAAGAGGAATCTATGATCAAGCTAGAGGATGGAGTTGAGATTAATGTTGTGTTCCCTGATGAACACGTATTGGCTGCTTCTTATGATCTTCTCGCTTGGTTCGCAGTTTTGCTAACTATTTGGACCGCGATTTGGTTCCATCAAATCTGTCATTTCACCAAAGGAAAAAGTTTATGTGTGATGTGAAGAAATTTTTTTGGGATGAGCCTTACTTGTTTTGAGGTTGTGCTGATGGGATTATTCGTCTGTGTGTGCCCGACGTTGAGATGATGAGTATACTAGAGGCGTGACATTCTCTGCCGATTGGTGGGCACCATGAAGTATCTAAACTGCCCATAAATTTTGCAGTGTGGGTAATACTTGCCTACCATCCACCAAGATGCTTATGATTTCGCCAAGTCTTGTGATCGTTGCCAACGTGGAGGAATTTCGAAAAAGAAAGAACTACCAAAGAACCAATACTAGTGATTGAGCTTTTTGATGTTTGGAGTCTTGACTTCATGGGTCAGTTTGTGAGTTCGAATGAATTGAAGTATATTCTTGTGGTGGTTGACTATGTATCAAAATGGGTGAAAGGAGTCGCGCTTTCCAACAATGAGGAAAAAAGTGCCACCGCATTCCTAGAAAATAATATCTTCTACAGATTTGGTATACCAAGGGAAATCATTGGCGATGGAGGGTCTCACTTTTGTAATAAGTTGTTCAAAGCTTTGCTTGAGAAGTATTGTGTTCGTCACAACTTAGCAACACCGTATCATTCACAGTAAAGTGAGCAAGTTGAATTGTCGAATCGTGAGATAAAGCAAATTCTTGCAAAGACCAAAATGCTAACAGAACTGATTGGTCAAGGAGGCTTGATGATGCTCTATTGGCTTATCACTCTTCATTCAAAACCCATATAGGTATGTCCCCCTACAAACTTATATATGGGAAGCCTTGTCATATGACTGTAGAGCTAGAGCATAAAGCAACGTGAGTGCTAAAGAAATTGAATTTGGATTAGGACTCCAAATCGAGTCAAAGAATGAGTGACATGAATAAGCTTGGTAAGTTTTTCCTAAAAGCATATGAATGTTCAGACTTGTATAAGGAAAAGAAAAGAAATACAATGATCAAAAAATTGATAAGTATGACTTTGTTGCAGGTGATTTAGTGCTCTTATTTAACCCGAGGTTGCACTTGTTTCTTGGAAAGTTCAAGTTCAAGTGGACCGCACCATTCAAAGTAACTCAAGTATTTCCACACGGAGTATTGAACTCCAGAAAAAGGAAGGAAGAAGGTTCAAGGTGAATGATAAGAGAATAAACATCTACTTTGAGAAACCTAAGAGTATTAAAGAAGTGATAGAGGAATGGGATCTTGGGCAAGTGTTAATAACTAAGCTGTCTGCTTCATGCTGCGATGTTAAATCAAGAACTGCTCGGGAGGAAATGCAAGATGTAAAATCTAGCCAACTATAGGAGGTTCTTTTTGACATGGGAGTTTTTTTAAATTTGCAGTTTTCTACATAGATATTTTTCAATTTTTAGTTTTAGTGTTGGCTAGATATAAATAGATAGGGTCCGTGTCTAAAAATTGTCCAGAAAATGTAAAAAGAAAGTCCTACTATTTGCTACATGTACAGGGAAGAAAAGGAAAATTCTGCAGAAATTTAGTTGTTGCAGTGATCTACGGGTCCCATAGATGGTTTTTCGGTCCATCCACGGACCGTTTATAGCATTCATAGATCCCAGGTATGTTTTTTGATTTTCACCAAGTGTTGGAATGCACCACGGTACCCATTGACGGACCACAGGTCGACCCACGGACAGTCGATGGGGTCTCGAGTATCCAAGTTAGGCTTACAGTAGATCCAACCCAAACCCCATCAAAATAAAAACTTTTTATGTTTTAAAACAGTCCCCATTTCCCACCTTTCATAACCGTTTTAAAATGTTCCAATTACCCCCATAATCTCCCATTAAACCCCCCCCCCCCCCCCCCCCCAATTACTCCTAAACAATTCCCATTTTCTATTTTAGATCATTCCCCTATATTTCTCTCCCAAATCTCCCTTTCGTATCCCAACTGATGTCTTGACTCTAGAAAATGGTTCAAATGGTTATGCGGTATATTGTGATGCATCTAGGGTCAACGTAGGTTGTGTGTTGTTGCAACAGGGTAGGGTCATAGCTTATCCTTTCAGATAAGTTAAGGTATATAAAATGAACTACCCAATTCATGACCTTGAGGTTGTAACTGTTGTGTTATCCTAGAGATCTGTAGACACTATTCGTATGGTGTTCATAGTGATGTGTTCACAGATCATAAGATCCTCCAGTATGTCGTAACCCATAAAGAGTTGAATCTTCGCTAGAGAAGATGGCTTGAATTCATTAGTAGCAGAGGTTAAAGAGAAACGAGATAGTGATCATATAATGTTTTAGTTAAAAGGTGCAGGTAAATAGCAGAGAGTTAAGGTGTTTTACCAAGGGGGAGATGGTGTGCTTTTATACCAGAGCCACTTATGCGTTCCAAATGTGGGTGAGTTGAGGCAAAAAATATTTACAGGAGCCTGTAATTTAAGATATTCTATTCATCTGGGTGCCACTAAGATGTACACTAATCTACGAGAAGTCTTTTATTGGAAAAACATGAAGAGAGACATAGCAGACTTTGTGGCTAAGAGTCCTTTCAATAGGTTAAAGTAGAATATCACAATCCAGGAGGTGTGACTTAGGAGATGAACATTCATATGTGGAAGTGGTAAGTGATAAACGTGGATTTCATTACGGGTTTACCTCGTACTGGCAGACAACATGATTCCATTTGGGTGATGGTTGACAAAGTCACTAAATAAGCTCACTTCTTGGTAGTAAAGACAAAAGATTCGGCAAAGGACTATGCCAAACTCTACATTAGAGAGATATTTAGGTTGCATGAGGTTCCCTTGTCTATCATGTTAGATAGAGGTCCACAATTTACATATCACTTTTGCAAGTTGTTTTAGAAAGTTCTATGTACTCAGGTAAATCTTAGTACTGCATATCATCCGTAGACGGATGTTCAGGAAGAGCATATCATTCAGACCTTAGAGGACATGTTGACAGCTTGCGTGATTAATTTCCAAGGTAATTGGGACGATCACCTACATCTCATAGAGTTCACTTATAATAAAAGCTTCAATTCAAGTATTCAGATGGCCCCTTATAAGGCACTATATGGGTGTAGATGCAGGTCTTCGGTTGGTCAATTTGGAGTAGGTGAAGTAACCTTGATAGTAACAGATTCATCTCATGAAGCTATAGAGAAAATTATGTGCATCAGCAATAGACTAAAGGTAGCTCAGAGTCATCAGAAGTCCTATGCAGATGTAAGGAGAATGGACTTAGAGTTTGAAATCAATGATTGGGTTTTCCTGAAAGTATCACCCATGAATGGAGTGATGAGATTTGGCAAGAAAGGGAAGCTTAGTCCCACGTATATAGGTCCTTACATAATCCTAAACAGAGTTGGTGATGTGGCTTATGAATTTGAATTCCAAGCATAACTAGAAACGATTCATCCAGTCTTTCACATTTACTTGTTGAAAAAGTGTGTGGGTGATCCTGCATCGATAGTACCTTTAGAGAATGTGGCTTTGAAGGATATCCTCTCCTATGAGGCACTTCCATTTGAGATTCTTGACCGTCTGGTTCGTACGTTAGGAAATAAGGAAATTGCTTTAGTAAAGGTTTTCGAGGGGAATCAGTCTGTAGAAGGAGCTACTTGGGAAGCAAAAGCAACATGATGACCAAGTATCCTCATCTTTTTCCTTCCGATTCAGTTTTAGCTTTAGTAAAGGTTTTCTAGGGGAATCATTCTATAGAAGGAGCTACTTGGAAAGTAGAAGCAATATGACGACCAAGTATCCTCATCTTTTTCCTTCCGATTTAGTTTTAGCTTGAGGTAATAGTTCCTCTCAAGTCACTCAGTTTACTCTAGTGTAATTCAGTCTCAGTATCTTGTTCCCTCAGATATCCTTGCATTTCATCATATTTACATTTTCATGGAACTCAACTCAGTTAGATATCAGTTTCTAGTACTCATTTGGTATGGATTGCAACTTCTTACCTTCAAACACAACTTGTTTAGTTATATTTAAGGACTAATGATCCCAAGGAAGAGATATTTTGACACATCAAAAATCTATTCTAGTAATGAAAAGGAGAGAAGGGAAAAATCAAGGAGGGGTCCACAGGCTGTGAAGAGGACCACGACTCGTCACCCTACTTGTGAAATTTTACCTAGCCAAGATGAAGGACCATGGACGCTTAGACGGCCCATGAAAGAGACTTATCAGACTTTGAGTTTTGTTTCAACTTTATACAATCATATCTTTCAGCACAAAATAAAGCAGGTGGCCCATGACCTATCAAATTGCAAGTCTTTGAGTCCTTTTTTCAACACCGCCAAGTTTTCCTAATGCTGAGACCTAAAGAAAAGGTTATGTTCGTTTTGGTGAAGTCTTGTTAGGCATGGAAACATGATGACCCACTTGGTGGGCCATCATGCCTTAGACCACCCATCAAGTCCCTTACTATGGTCACTTCGTCATCTTTAAGTCAGGGTCATATTGATCTTCTCTCTTATGCATTTGGTAATTAAACTACTTTATTTGGTACTTAAACTATGTCATTTTACTTTGTCTAAGCCTAGTAAACTAGTCTGACACTACCTAAAGCTCTCATTCTCCTAAAATCATCTAACATAGGCACAAAAGAAGAAAAAGATACAACAGTTTATTCCAAGAATAAGCAAAGGTGTTCTTCAAGTTCAGCCCCAAAATTTAAAGGATTTCTCCATATTTTTTATCACCGTGTATGTGGGACTTCAAGTTCAGCCATAAAATCTCACTTGGCCATGTATTTGATGTTTCCATTATACTGAGATCTAAATGATTGAGGTAATCCTTTTTTTTCTCCTTGTATTATCCGATTAAAGTTTAACTCTAATATTACTCCCTTCCGTGCTTGAACAGTTACTGAAAATATATAAAGTTAGTAAAAGTCTTTTTATTGATTACCTACGATGGTCATTTTTTGGTTTTCTAAGGGAATCTATGGATATTTTGTTAGTTAACATGTTAAGGTGGTTTTGGTTTGATTTATGATCGATCTCCATGTTTGAATTATTTCTTTTTATAAATTACCTATAAAGATTGTTATTTTTCTATGAATTGTATAGAGTTGGTTTATGATATTTATGGATATATGTAATTGTTTTGTACATTGTTGATATTACACAATGTTTGACTTAATTCATTTTAATTGAAAACAGTTTTGTACAATATTTTTATAATGGTTTTGTCTCTAATATTGTGTAGTTTTCTTAGAGGTTGTTTAATGGAATAAATGTTTCCTGTAACTGTATAGTTGGCAAAGATAATTGCTTTTTATCAACTACATAAGGTCAATAAGGTCAGTATGTATATCATATCTTTCTAGTTTTTCAGTCACTCTATTTCCTTTACTTTCATATATGAAAAATGATAGCAATATATAGAACAATGACAATATCAAGAACAAAGATAATAGCAGTAACATCGAATTAAGTTGAAACAAAATTATAGTTGGAGGTCATTCTAAGGATAATACTATGTTTTTTTCAAATTGATGCATAGGAATAAATTATATAAGCTGACACTAATTAAAAGGAAAATGAAAAAAAGATAGATAAATGTGGGCAGTGGGATTGTCATGTGTCACAATAATTAGTACAAAATCCATTTTTTCTATTTGAAGAGCCTATCATCCTACATTAATTAATAAATTTGTATATTAATTAATGTAATCACATAGCATTTTAGATCATATAATGTTATCTTTAGATGTAATGCGTAGAATATAATATCATAAAAAATTATTAATTAAGTTAAAACAACAGACCTCTAAATGATTCCATAATTATAGCAGCAACTTCATCTTAATTGTTTTATCACAATCATCAACAATTATGGTATATAAAAAAACATCCCAAAGAATCATCATATCAAAATAGATTTTGGAGCACTTCTTTATATACTACATTTATAGTCTCATCAGTAAACTGTTCATCATCATTGTAACTCAGTATTTTTAATCCCTTTCTACTTGTCATTCTAGAAATAGCTACATAATAATGTCCATGGGTAAACATAGATTTCTTCAAATATAATCCAACATGAGATAAAGATTATCCTTGGCTCGTGTTGATTGTCATGGAAAATGATACAGTTATAGGAAATTGTCTTCTTTGAAACTTAAATAGTATTCTAGCATTGGAAGGTGTTAAAGTCGTTCTTGGAATAAATACCTTCTGTCCAGCCATCACCTTTGCTTCAATTACTTTATTTCCAAGTTTAGTAAAAATCAACCTAGTTCAATGACACAATCCTACTGACTGATCAATATTTCTTAGTAACATTACTGGAGCTCCAACCTTTAAAGTGATTGATTGATTTGGAACACCAGAACATTTAATAGTGTTCAAAAATTCAGGTGTGTGTACATGTTCCAAAGCTGAATAAGTATGATCAACTTGCATATTTTTTTCAGAACTCAAATATGATTTCTCAGGATTATGATTCAAGGAGATCATATATAGATTATATATTGATTGATTGATTCCACCATATCAAGAGTTGGAGCAAGGATGGCTCTTTGTTATAGGTATCCAACATCATTGCAATTAGTACCGAAATCAGAATACGTACTTTCCACAATAGCTGCTAATGGATCAGTATACTCAGTTATTAGAAGATCCTTTGTTATAAAAACTTTATCAATTCCATCAAATGAATTATATCTAATCAGAAAACTCTTTCAACTCTTTTAGCTCATTATCACTGTCACTGTTTTGCAGCCTCATATTCTTTGTAAGTGTTACTAATTGACAATGGGGCCATAAATATGAAGAGTTGAGAGTTGCATGAACAATATTTTGTTGACTACCTTCTGGGATCATAGGAAAAATTTGTCTGAAGTCACCTCTAAGAACAATTCTTTTACCACCAAATGGTAATTCTGACTTAGATGCGTCTATGTAGCCAATAATACCTCTTAAAGTCTTATCTAGAGCTTCAGAACAATGTTAATGCATCATTTGTGTCTCATCCCAAATAATCAACTTAGTCTTGATTAACAAATGTGCTAAAGGAGTACCTTGTTTTTAATTTCATGTTGAATCTTCAGGTATATTTAGAGGCATAACAAATCTTGAATGTTCTGTTCGGCCACACACTAATAAAAGAGATGTGATCCCGCTAGATGAAACTGTTAAAAAAATATCTCCTTTAGACCTTATGACAGATGATGGAGTCTTCCAAATATAAGTTTCATGTTCCTCTAAATCCATATAAAAAAAAATACACCCATATTTTCCTTAATTACTGTCATAATATTTTTATACACTGATTTCTGCTCATCATTTAAACTTAATACCAATTGTTGATGTTCATCAGCTGAAGCACGTTTATTGTAAGACATTTCATCATAAATTAATCTATTAGTGATGTCAACAGCATTTTCAGTGTAAACATGTATTGGCATTGCAGGAAAATCTGAAAAACTTCTTCCACAATTTTTTTAAAAACTTTTTATCTTTTGCAAGCGACAGTTCTTCAAATTTTCTTCTGATAGATAAGCTTCTAAAAAAAAATATAAAAAAAATTCATATTTAAACATAAATAATATAAACTAATTAATCAAACAAAAATAATATAAAATTCATGATAAAAATATGATTAATTTAAATTTGAAACATTATTGGGTACCTTGGTTATCTAATACTCTTCTTTCTTTATGAAGAATATCTTCAGTTAGTAAATTCCATGTTGATTGCCAAACAACCTCTGGATGTGACATTGAATTTGATATAAGTAGCATAAATAATAATTGTCTTAGATATGATGGCATTCCCCAATGACTTGCATCTACTATAGCATCAACAAATTATTGGTCATCATCCAATAATCCTAAAGCATAACATGCATATCTAAAAGTCTCATGATTAATATCGTTTATTCTTTTGATATCCTCATATGAAGTGGGACCTCTAACAATATTTAATAATAATCTAAGATAACATAGCTCACCAAATCCCAGTGGAACCAAGAAAATTCTTCCAATTGAAAATACAGAAGTTTTTCCATTATTTGATCTCTTGGATTATTGCGTCCAGACAAACTTTAAACGAAATTCAGCATAGGTTAAATCTCTTGCTTCAGGAAATTCCTTATTTGCTTCAAACCAACTTAAAAAATTGGATTCCTTTATTGTTGGTTTATTAATAACAACATCAATTGATTCATCATCTGAAAATATGATATTTTGAATGCCTGGTAAATAAAAAGATAATCTTTCTACAAGAGGTTCTTTATGGTAGATTGGAAATTTAAAGATTCTCCAAGCTGCTTCACATGGATATATATACCGACAATCACCATACATATTTATTTCATCAACCCTTCTTGAATCTGAAGAATTCTCAGTATCACAAAAAGGCAGATGTAACACGGTCATGACCTTTATTAACATACTTAAACAAGTATTTTAATTGACCATGATTGACTGCACCATTCAACATTAATATGTGCCTCATATTTCAACAACAAAAATTTATTATGTGGTACAACATATCAATTATCCAAATCAATACCTGACCTCTTTGTAGATCTTCCATCATCTCTTCTTCTATATACATGATATTTGTAACAACCTGATTTTCGTAGTTAGAGAAACGCCAATGGGCAAAAATTTTAGGTCTGAAAACTTTTTCGTAGTAACTTGAAATTTTTGAACCTGATCCAAATTTGGATGAAATCAGAGTATTTGAGGTATAGGAAATCTGGTAGCAATCAGTTGATCTATTAATGAATTTGATTACATGAGTGGATAATTAAGACTTTAAAGATCACACATGACTTTACGAAATTGAATTTGGGTGAGTGGAGCTCCTGAAACTGATCTTAGTATGAACGGGTATTTACTGAATGTCATGGGATGATGGTGTGTTGTGAAATGAGGATTTTGGAATTCTTTAAAGAGGTCACTGGTTCGTGCAAGCTGCCTTGGCAGGGCTTTTGGTCACTCTGGCGGGTCTAGGGTTATTGGGTTTGTTATAATTCATATAATTAGACCTTTGATTGTTGATCCTTGCATTAATTGTATGTTTTTAGACAACGAACAAGCGGAAAGAATCCGAAAAGGGAAGATTCAAGTGCCTTAGGGGATTCAAGCTTGTATTCAAGGTAGGTGATGGTTGTGATTCTATGATTGTGTGATGTATGTTTGTTCTTGCTTTATTATGATACATGTATGTATGTGAATGTTGCATTATTGATCACACTTGTTGTAAATGAGGATAGTTGACTAATTGTATGCCATGAATCACCTCTTGTTGTATGATAGTAAGAATATACATTGTGATTGTGATTGTGGTTTGTTGAATGAGCTGGTGTCACGATTTGACACACTAACTGAGATCTATTGCTATGTTTCGAAATAAATGTGGGATTGGTTCCCACGTTTCGGCATAAACGTGGGATCAGCTGCCACATTCCGACACACTAACTTGGATCAGGTACCATGAACCGGTATGCTAATAGTTTGGGTTTGGGTTCCATGAGAGGACCATTGAATTGGGTTTCATGAGAAGACCATTGAATTGTGTTGTGTATCTACTAGTGATAAGCTCGTTCATATCTAATGATGATTCATATTATAAGACAGTATGTTGCCCTAAATTGATATAATTGTGATATGTGAGAATCGTGAAGTTAGTTCCTATATGTTGATGATATTGTATATGTTCGATATGTGCATGTAATTATATTTTTGTATTGACTAATGTATGTTACACTTATTGGGATAGCTATGTGATCCTATCAGTATATTGTGGTTGTGTACTGATACTACACTTTCTGTTTCTTTGTTGAGTATAAGGTATTTTCAAGTGGCTATTGATAGACCTCAGCTAGGTGGCTATTGAGCGTGACCGGATTCAAGGGTGAGACAGTTCCTTCAGGTTGCCATGGATCTTTCTTGTTTAAGTCCACCGTTTTCGAACTCAGACCATTTGTTTAAGGTGTTGTGTAGTTTCAGGGTTGTACCCCCTGTTCCTAGACTTCTTGTTAGTAGAGTTTTGGTACATTGACTTTTAGGTTCTAGGGGTTGTTCTTCCGCATTATTTTGTTTAGTTAATTGTTTAAACCTTTGGAGTTTATGGGAACTTCATTTTTATTGTCATTTAAACCTGTTTCTATATCTTAAAATGCCTGGATCATCGTTTTTCATGAGTTTTTCTTTGTTTAGACCGTTTAAGTCCTTCTAAAGTGTACTAACACTTCCTATTGATTCTAACTACTGTAAATGACTTCTAAACATCTAGAAATCATCCAGAAACATGAATCATAACCTTGAATCAATAAATACAAATTCAAGAAAATTTAAGAGCCATGTCTAGGAAGATCTCAGAGACTTTTCAAGAAGTCTTTTGCAAATGCTTTTAACTTTGTTTTAATACTTAAAGATCAAGCTAAGTAAAATGTAAAGGGTAAAAGTTTGAAATTCATTTATTCAAAAGTATATAGGGACTATGTATTCCCAAAGGGTTTAAAATGTTTTCACATTTAAACAAGAAAGGAAACCTCGATTTCCAAAGAGCCTTCGGGCTAGTTTTCAGAAAAGAGAAATCGCTTTCTAAATGAAGCAAGAGAGGAAACTTTGATTTCCAAGATAGTCTTTGAGCTATGTTTTTGAGCACTAATCTCAAATCAAAGAAAGAAGTATGTTTTAGACATAAGAGCTAATATTGTATTTTTGGGAGTAGTACTAAGCACCGTTATGGGGAAGAGTTCAGACAACTCACAGCCCCCATAAACCATGCAACCATCATGGGTAGAAACGGGTCATACTTTTTAGAGAAATCCTTTAATTATTTTTAGCATAGACTAGTGGATCCACATAGTGAGTTATGTTCTATACCCCCAGTAAGGTATAGGATGTTCCTTGGTTGCATGAGGTAAGTGTTGTATCATCACTACAGCTCTTAAGTGATAGTTATCGGTAGAGAAACTCCCACTGCAGTCTTTTGTGTATTTATATACATCAGATTATTTTCTTTTTACATACATCTCATAGTTATATGTATCTTTGCATACACACAGAGTTGACATCATGTTTTTAAACAAGTTTTCTCTATATTGCACTTTTTTAAATCTACTTTATGTTGCAATGAGTCAGTTATGTCGAGTTGAGTTGCGCCAGGTAAGTTCTTCAGATTTCTTTCAAGCCTATGTTATGTTTAGCATTCCAACTCGTATACTCGTACATTCAATGTACTGATGCCAGTTGACCTGCATCGTATTATGATGCAGACATAGGTAACAAAGATCAGCATGAAAGTGCCTCGTTGATCCAGTTGAGCACTCAGAGTCTGTTGGTGAGCCTCCTTACATTCTAGAGGACTCCTTTTACTTTCTTTTCATTATTTTATTGTTAGGATGATCGGGGGTCTTATCCCAACATTCCTCCTTATTTTAGAGGTTTCATAGACAATTAGTAGTTCAGTTGTCTTTACATTATCATTCAGATGTTGTTTAAAGACTAAGTTTCCATTTTGTCTAAACTATTATTTCTTAAGTTATGCATGAGTTATATTTTCTTTTGTTTAAGTCTTCCGCTGAGTAAGTAAGCCAGACCAAGGGTTCTCTTAGGGCCAGCAATGGTTCTCGAGTGCCAGCCACGTCCAGGGTGTAGGCTCGGGGCATGACAAACTTGGTATCAGAGCACAGAGTTCAACATTCCTAGGAACTGTATGAAGCCGTGTATGTAGAGTCCTATTTATCAGTGTAAAGCGCACCACATCTATAATTAGGATGCTGCAACATTTAGGAATTCCTTCACTTCTTTCATACTCATTTCGTGCGATAGAGTGTATCCCTATAAAAGTCTCTCTCTGCATGTGTCTTTCAGATCATAGCTCCACGAAGAGCTGTGTAAGGTCGTCCTGCTAGGAGAGATGTCAAGGAACAAGGGGTACCTAATGCGCAAGAAGTGCAACCCCAAGGAGAGGTCACCAATGCTAATTTCCATGAAGCTATCTGGATGTTTAGTCAAGTTGCGACTAATCAAGTTGGACAGAGATATAATCGATAGGAAGTGGATGATGCTTCAAGGATCTGTAAGTTTTTAAGGATGAATCCACCAAGCTTCACATGTTCAAGTGTCACAGAGGATCCAGAAAATTATTTTGAAGAACTTCAAATTTTTTTTGAGATTATGCATATTGTACATGCTCAAAGGGTGGAACTAGCTACATACCAAATGAAGTGTGTCACTAGAATCTAGTTCGACCAATGGAAAATGAATAGGGCTGAGGATGTGCCAATAGTGAGTTGGGTTGTGTTTGAGAGTGCTTTCATGGGGCGTTTCTTTCCCCGTGAGTTTGGAGAGGCAAAGATAATAGATTTTCTCACCCTTAAGCTGGAGTCTATGAGTATTCATGAGTACAGCCTGCAATTCACACAACTTTCTCGCTATGCTACGGAGATGGTTACTGACATGACGAGCATAATGAGTTTATTTGTTGCTGGATTATCTCGTCAGTCAAGAAAGGATGGCAAGGCAGCTATGGTGATAAGGGATATGGACATAGCAAGGCTAATGATCCATGTACAATAAGTTGAGGAAGATAAGTTGAAGGATAGAAAACAGTTTAAGAATAAGAGAGCTAAGACATCAAGAAATTAGTTTGGGCAGCAAAAGAGTAATGTGAACCGGTCCTCTTTCCACCATAAGCATAAAAAACATGCTTCATCATCTGCTAGTGCACCTGCACCTAAGAACAAAGATGAGTACAATAGTCAAAATTCCCAGAGTTTCAGATATAAACCTGCCTATTCTCAAGGAAACATGGCACAAGTGGGTAGTAAGCCTCCTGCATGTGCTAAGTGTGGTAGGAACCACCTAGGGATGTGTCGTGATGGCTCCATTGGTTGTTTCAAGTGTGGTCAAAATGGTTATTTTATGAGAGAGTGTCCTGAGAACATGCAAGGTAATGGTAATAGGGGCAATAGAGCCCAATCTTTTTCAGTTGCTCCACCAGACATTGCTGCATATTGAGGAACTACTTTCGGTATTGGTAGAGGAGCAAACTACCTCTCTGTGATAACTAGTCACCAAGATGAAGAGAACTCTCCAAATGTTGTCACTGGTATGGTTAAAGTCTTTGCTTTTGATGTTTATGCTTTGCTAGACCCAGGAGCAAGTAGATATTTTGTGACCCCTTATGTTGATATGAATTTTGATGTTATTCCTGAGCAACTTAGTGAACCATTCAGTGTTTCTACACTTGTGGTGATTCTATTCTAGCAGAAAGTGTTTATCGTGATTGTCCCGTTTCCATCAATCACAAGAATACCATGGTTGATTTAGTTGTGTTAGATATGGTAGGTTTTGATGTCATTCTAGGTATGGACTAACTTCATACCTGTTATGCATCAATAGATTGTAGACCTTGAGTAGCTAGGTTCTACTTTCCAATGAACCAGTTATAGAGTTAAAGAGTAATTCAGTAGTGCCTAAGGGTCATTTTATTTCGTACGTTAAGGCGAGGAAGTTAGTTTCTAAAGGGTGTGTCTATCACTTAGTCTGAGTTAATGACTCTAGTGTTGAGATATCTCTCATTCATTCATTTTCTATAGTAAAAGAGTTTCCAGAAGTCTTTCCAGATGATCTACTCGGAGTCCCTCCTATGAGAGAAATAGACTTCGGCATAGACATTATTCTAGATACTCATCCTACCTCTATTCCATCATATAGGATGGCACTAGCAGAGTTTAAAGAACTTAAAGAAGATTTGAAAGATCTCCTAGATAAAGGCTTTATTCGACCTAGTGTCTCACCTTGGGGCACTCTGGTCTTATTTGTGAGAAAGAAGGATGGTTCCCTTAGGATGTGTATAGAGTACCATTAGCTGAGCAAGGTTACCATCAAGAATAAGTATCCTCTTTTGAGAATTGATGATCATTTCTATCAGCTTCAGGGTGCTTCATGTTGTTCAAAAATAGACCTCAGATCAGGTAACCATCAGTTGAAAGTAAGGGAATGTGATTTTCCCAAGATAGCATTCAGGACCCGTTATGGTCACTATGAGTTTCTGGTCATGTCATTCGGTTTAAATAATGCATTTGTAGCGTTCGTAGACCTTATGAATAGAGTTTTCAAACCTTATTTAGATATGTTTGTTATCGTCTTCAATAATGACATACTAATCTATTCAAGGAATGAAGAAGATCATGCTAGCCATCTCAGAATAGTTCTTTAGACTTTGAAAGAAAAGGAGTTATATGCTAAGTTCTCTAAATGTGAGTTTTCGCTTGAGTCTGTGACATTCTTGGGCCACATTGTTTCCGATGATGGAATTAGAGGCTTCATAGACAGTTAGTAGTTCAGTTGTCTTTACATTATCGTTCAAATGTTGTTTAAAGACTGAGTTGCCATTTTGGCTAAAGTATTATTTCATAAGTTATGCATGAGTTATATTTTTTTATGTTTAAGTCTTCCGCTGAGTAAGTAAGCCAGGTCAAGGGTTCTCTTGGGGCTAGCAACGGTTCTCGAGTGGCATCCACGTTCGGGGTGTAGGCTCGGGGCGTGACACCTTAGTTTTGGTTAGGTTGTTTAGTTGAGTTGTAGTAATGGTTCTCCCACTTGAGGGTTAGTGTGGGTGTCAATCACGACGGTCTCGGTCGTGAAAATATCCCTCTTCATCAATTGAGGTAGAAGACATAAACTTTTTTGGAGAGTGCTTTGAACATTTTCTATTTTGCATGCAAGGAGATGATTTTCTAACTGAACCACATGGACCATGCATCATAAAGTTTGTAACAGTCACATAATAATCAGGATCAAGTAACATATTAAGTAATACAGCTGAAATAATATCATCAATATTACCTATATTTGGAGATTTATTCTGTAGAAATGGCAAAAAATGGGCATGAGGCAATCCACACTTTTGAAATGTATTAAATGGAGTGATATATAAATTTTAATTAAATTTTAAAAATCTATATTGTTTGCTCCAACCTGTGAATAACAGACATAACTTCAACATTGCATTTTACGCAATAATATTTGTCTTCCAAAGGATCAACCTTTGTGATAAACTTATTGCAAGCCAAGTATCGCCATCTGTGACCAAGTTCCAAACAAACAATCTTTACAGCATGCCAATAGTTAGACTCCTACGAGTTAATCTTAATGTTTAGACAATTATATGTACTATAATATATATATATATATATATATATATATATAATAATTAGTAATATACTATATACAACTCACTTCAGTGCATTGAAGGAAATCTCTAATAAATTTAAAAGAGACAATTCTTGTAGACAACTCCTAAGAAATTGAAATATATTGTTGTGAACTTGTTTGTGAAACCTTTTCATATTCCCCAGATGCAATTAACCAGTAAATTTATCATAAAAGTGTAATTATATAACTTTTTAATTTTAATTCATTTGGATTACTTAATAATATAGATGAGTTGTCAAACTTGTTTTTAAAATCAGAAGATTGTGGTAGATCTACATTAATCCATAGTTTGGTCTGGTACCAAAAACTACGAATAGAGTAGGTATCTATAAAATAATTTATAAGATTTATTAAGTTAGATAAATATATTTGTAATAATGATAAACAATAATTAACAAAATAAAAACTATAAAATTCATACCTCTAAATTTGTGTGTCTTGATTAATTGAAGAACAACAATTAATGGTTCATATGTTGATCAAGATAATTGTGATTGCATTTGAAAGGCAATATCGCCCCATAAAGTGGAAGGAAGCTTGTTTCTCCTGCATAAACAATGTTGTGAAAATGATAAATTTAATTATTATTATTATATTATATAATAATAATAATATTAATATAATGGTATATACCCTATTAAATGTAATTATTTAATAATACTTACTTCTCATCTTCTACAACAATATTCATGAACGATCTATTGTTGTCTCCTTGCTTTAACAATTGAATTGTTTCATATGCGACAACATGTCCAACAACATCTTAAAAATAAAATGAATTTTTAATTATAATATTTACAATATAATGAAAATAAGTATATAATAATATTGTTATTATTTATCAATTAGTTGATTCTCATCGATGTTGTGCTGAATTTCCACTTCTTTAAAAGTGCGTAGCTTCAAAACATCCATATGAAAAGATGAATCTTCAATTTTAGTCACAATAGTATTCTGAGTGAATGTAGGCTTCTTTTTATGAGAAGATTTAAATTTCGAGTGATTAGGAGCTATCGCAAAATATTTCATCCGATATAAATCATGATCATAAATCTTGTCTCTGAAATACTTTATTGTGAACTTTTCAATGGATGCATGTATTTGATCACCCTATATGCAAACAAAATTTTGTATAATCATTAATCATTATTAATATGTGTATAATAGAATCAGAGATTAACATTAAAAGCACAAATTTTATTTAAATCATACTTTTTCATCTTGCAAAATAGGCTCCATATAATACGGAATATCTGGCATGTATTTGTCGGGCACTGTCCAGAAACGAACAAAGAGAACTTTTAAATTCAAGTTCATTGAGTTATTGGTAATTTAAGATAGTGTAATATTGCAAAGCCATATTTTATATTTTGAAAGTCAATAGAAGCATGTTTAGTTTGACACAAATGGTATCTATAAATAGGTACATAGTACATAATTTGAGAAGCAGTTTGTCCGGATGTTAGTGGGGAGTTACAGAACATCTTTAATAAAAACGGCTCTTAATTTAAAACTGCTTTTGATTCTTTTAATACAGGGTTAGAGGTTCAGATTCTGACATATATTGCTATTTGGAACTGTAGAAGCTAACACGTCATTCTATATTATGCAATGAAATTGTACTGTTAATACCTCTATGGTGTTGGATATTTTTTTTAAAATCAATTGTTAAAGGTTTAAATTAGTGATTAATTTATAAGTTGACAGACAAAATTAAATCATGCAAATGTTGACATGTGTTTATATTTAATTTAATTAATTTTTATTTTAAATATTAAATTTGTGATTAGTTGAGATTATGACACGTCTATATTTAAAACTTCCTTCAATAACTTTATTTCAGATTTTTGTAAATTTAGAAGTTAACACGTACATTTATATCATGCAAATGCTGACACCTCTTAATAATTAATTTAATTAATTTTTATTTTAAAAGTTAAATTAGTGATTAATTGATCCAAATATGAAACGTGCATATTTAAAACTTCCTACAATAACTATATTTCATATTTTGTAAAATCAAAAATTGACACGTAACATTATATAATGCAAATGCTGACACATGTTAATACTTTTTCTAATTAATTATTATTGTAAATGTTAAAATGATTGAATAATTAAAATATGACATGTGTATTCTTAAAAGTTTTTTCAAAAAGTCTTACGGCTGACACGTGTTAATATTTTTCTAATAAATTATTATTTTAAATGTTAAAATAATTGAATAATTAAAAAATGACACGTGCATGTTTAGAAGATTTTTCAAAAAGTCATACGGATTTTTATATATATATATATATATATATATATATATATATATATATATATAGATTGGTTTTTTACAACGAGCTCTTAGTATCATTTTGAAGTGGAATGATCTACACTAGTCTACACTTCATCCTTCCTAGTTGATCAAAATAAAATATTATTGTAGTAAATTATTTTAACTATAACAAAATAGTGTAACACTTTAAGTGTGATAGGTTAATTTAAAAACTAATTAATATCTTGAGTACTAAATAAATTTTTATAATTTGGTGTTGTTGACAAATTTTATGTCTACAAGTTTTCTTATAAAAAAAGGTTTATTAAATAAAGTGTAACAGACATGTAGACTAGATACCATAGTGAAAAAATATGATCTAGAACTATATTAAGGATATATATTTACTACTTTATGTTTTCTATCTAAAGGCTAACTAGGAATAACTATTGATTCAAGAGTAATTTTTTCATTACAGTTGGACAACGGACTCGTTTTCCTAAAAATCAACACATAAATATTTGTCAAAACCTTGTGATTTAATTTATGTTTGGGAAATTTCTACATCTACATTTGATTAGAACACTATTTTACCTCTTAATCGAATTATTTATCATACCACTCCCTGTGGGATCAACCCCAACTCTTAGTTGGGTTTGTATTTGTTAGCGACCATCTACACGTAGAATTGGATAAAGTGTAGTTGAGCATTATCCGATTGGGAAGTGCGGGTACTATCTGATTTCCTCCAAATGTGGGCAATATGATGTTCCACGTGACCAACAGTATGTTGCAGCTGTTGCAAATGAAGGGTCTCTTAGGAGGACTTGGTCAAGAGGACCCTCATGACCACAACCAAAACTTTGTGGATGTGTGTGGGTCATTCTCTTTCAAGAACATCACTCAAGAGTCAGTCTGAGTTTGTTTGTTTCCCTTTTCTCTAATAGTGGAGGCAACGAAGTGGTTGGCCAATTTACCAAGGGAGTCAATCACTTCTTGGGAGAAGCTATCTGAGGTGTTTTGATGTAAGGTTTTTTCCCTCCATCAAAGATTGTGAAGTTGAGGGACAATATTTAGATATTCAAGAGAGTGCATGGCGAACCTATTCACGAGACATGGTTGAGGTTCTAGAAGTTGCTGCTTCAATATCCAACTCACAGACAACTGAACAACGTGTAATTACAATATTTTTATCAGAGTCTCGACTCAGTCTACAAAGGTGTGGTAGACCATGTCATTTCAAGAGGAATAATGCAACATCTGTCTGACATATCATCTACCCTTCTTGATGAGATAAAAAAAATTAGTCACGCTTGGTAAACTATAGAAGATCAAGTGTCTTCGTTAAAGTTTGGGATGACAAAGGAACAATTGGAAAAGAACCAAGAGTGAGGTAAAAACATGGCCAAGATGATGACCCAAATGGACCTATTGATGAAACATGCCATGGGAACTAGCTCTATGATTTTGAATGTGGTTGGAATTAGCCGATTAGATCCTGATGAAGCACACTTTGAGGTCATGTTCAATGAAGAAGTTTATTTCATAGCAAATCAGGCAGGGGTTTCTCTTTCTAACTATCCAAGGCTGGGGGAGAATCAATATTAGAACAGGGATCACGATGATGGTTGGAAAGAGCATGATAGGGAATGTCATGACTGTGGTACAAATTTAAAAGAGTGGGATGGCGACAAAGAACGATATGTGCCTTCCCATGAGCATCAAAAGCCAAAAGTGCCAAGGGCTAATATTGAAAATTTTCGCACCAAAGAAATGGTTCCTCGTATTCTCAACAAAGAGGAAGGATCAGAAAAGGTGATTAAGGAAATGAAGGTGATGTCCCTTCTCAGAAACCAAATAGTTACTTCACACTCGGTGTCCATTAAGCAGCCGGACACACATATAGTTCAAATCTTGACTCATTTTAATCCAAGGACAAAAGGATGTTTACCTAGTGATAGAACGGTTAACTCAAGAAATGAAGCTTGAAAACGTGTTTTCGTCGTGCCACAACGTTAAATAAGGTGCTTCTTGAGAGGCAATCCAAGCTTTAGTATTTTTTTTTGTTATTTGAATAACAGGTGTTGGATGTGCATGTTAAAAAAGATTAGACTTCATGGAGTAGTAGGGAATTGAGCAAGCTAAGGACCCATTCAGCGAAGCCCGATGTGGATCTCCTTTTTGACCAACCAAAAGGGTGGAGTCTTGGTAACATTGGTGGGTAAAATACCAATCGTCGCATCGTCGAATGGTTCGGCGACATAAGTGGGCATCACCGATTGAAGTGCAAACTAAAGAGTCAAAAGGCTTCCAAGCGTTTTAAATTCAAAAATCCTCTTTATTTTGCATTTGTTAACTGTCGCACTCTTACACCTTCATATTAGATCATATTTCTTGTTAAATGTTTTCGTGTGTATCGTTGCATAGTCGGAAATCATTGTTTTTCTTGCTTTCTCCTTTGCCCACGTTGTGTATTTATCTACTTCTGATGTTGGTTTCCTAAACTTTCTTCCAATATCTTGACATAGTCCTATAGTTGGTGGATCTACAATTTTCCCTTATTTGACTAATTTATTCGATAAAGATTGTTGGGTAATTTGAGCATGTTAAATTTTTGGTTTGTTTGAATTTAAATTTCGAGTCTGAAATGTTTGATCTGCGGTTGTTTCATGTTGGGTTTAGTATGGGTAAAGTCTAAGAAACCTGAATTTCAATGAACAACTTAATTTGCCAAATGATGGATCGGGTGACATCGTTCTTAAGGGAAAAAGACGTTGATTGGTCAATTCTAAAAAATTTGGGGAAAGTTTGAGTACCTCGGGATTGGTAATGTTATGGCATAGGCATTAATTGCATAGAATAGGCCTTTGATTTGGTTATCGTAGACTGTGTGTTAAAAATTTGGTGTCGGGGTTTAAATCTGAAATGAGAGACTAGTTGGCTTGCTTAGTCGAGCTAATCGAATGACTCGACGATTCATCAATTGACTCTTTATCTTGCTCTTTTGATATGAAATTTAGTTGTTGGATTCTGTAACATTCGGCGACAAGCTTGAGCTTGCCAAATGCCCTTATTATAGCCTTTTGTAGCTCTGTTTGTTTTAAATCATTCTGTAAATTTTGGCGAGCTACTTTTAGCTAGGCGATAAAGTTTGGTGTTTTGCCGAATTTATCTAAACCTCGTTGATTCATGCTGAATTTTCCTACTTTGTGCTCTGTAAATTTCGGTGTGCCTCTATAGCTCCCTGAGTCGATCGACGAGTTTTCCTACAACTCTTTTATTTTGATATTTCACTAACCTGTTGTAATTATATTTGTTCTATTTGTGTTCTATTGTAGATATGGCTAGACCCAAGGTACCTGGAAGGAATCAACCACCTTGGAAGATAGCAAACGGGGTGGTCATTGCTATGGAGGTTGCACCTCAAGGAGAAAAAGGAACTAAATTCCCTCCGATATAGGGGAAAAGGCACAGACAAAGGGAAACAACCTACAGAGCTGAGTTTGAGTAGCTCTAGATCCTATAGCATGGGTATCTACTCCACCCACCTCACTACTTCTGAGTCTAACTGTGAGGAAAATTCTTTGTCTATATCGTCGGTCTACGAGTCTGAGCTTGTAGATGATCAACTCCTAAATAGGAAATGGGCGGAATTTCCCTTTAAAGTGCTACATGATCCAGCCTGACTCCCGGTACTCTCGACTCCACCTCCACCTCCACCACAGACAGATGAGCAGGAGCCACAAGTTCCCCCAGTACAGGCACCTCCAACATGTTAGATGAATAGATTAAAAGTTGTCGGGTTGGGAACGATTCTATAAGAGAAGAGGTTGTCTACTGATGGAGTAGTGGACAAGTATCCTTCTATGTGGGACACAATTCACTTCAACAAATTTGAGAGGTTTACACAACCCTGGGTCCCTTATGTACATTGTTGGGTCCGGGACTTTTATGAGGAATATGGAAAGCTGACATGGATAGGAAAGAAGAAGGCAAGATCATTTTCCCCTATTTATCATGTTAAGGTGTGAGGTAAAAAAAGTGAAGTGTAGCAATTTTGATATAAAAGCGGTGTCCAGGAGCACAGTCGATGTGGTCAACTTCTTGGTGGACGAGATTCACAAGAAGACCCTCGACGACCTTAAGTGATCGTTTCCACCCTTGATTTTTGACATTACACCTCTATGGATTTAGCCAAGGGTCCAGATTAAGATGAAGGACATGAATGTACCTGTGAGATATTGGTTCGGGTTAATTACCAGCACACTCATGTCGTCACAGAATGAGTCCATCCTCCAGCACCTGAAGGCAACTCTATTGGGATCCATTATCGACCGGGATAGACTGAATCTTAGATTGATTGTTCAGCATGAGATGTCCATGAGGGCCAAGTAGTGCCCTTTGTAGAAATGACATATGTAAAAGTGGCTCCAACTTACTCTATTGACATCCAGTGGATCGAGACAAAGTATACTAGGAATAAGGCTGAGCAGAGGAGGACAGCTCCAGCGGACACAACTCCGACTTTGATGTAGATACTTTTGAGGTATACTATAATCCTTTCGCTCAGACCCATGAGCCATCAGGTACCCCTAGCTCTTCCACCCTTACTACATCTGTTGTTGCTACTTCTACTCCCCGACCCCTATTAACACAGGTGATGCTGTATAAAATGGGCCATCTAGCCTAGTCGGCTAATGTATGTGCTTTTTGAATTGAGGCGACTGTTTTACGGTTGATTGAACCGGCCATTATTGTTGCCTTTGCCCCTATCTGGGCTGAGTTACTAGAGCAGTGAGATTTGATAATTGCTCATGGCCTAGGGTTGGAGGCCCTGACTATGTGAGTTGAGGTTTGCAAGAAGCGAGAATGACAGTCAGAGGATGTGACAGCTTTGAGGGCCGATGTTGCAGGGCTGAGGCGTGATGTGGATGAGCTAAAATCCACTGATTTATCTATGTTCTTCAGCATTGTGGACCTTCCCGAGGTTTCGAGCTCATAGATTCTAGTTATTTCTAAGATATCTTCAGTAACTGCGATCGAAGATGTTATTTTAATTTATAATTGTTATGAGTCTAACACTCTTTAGACAGATGAGGAAGAGCTTGGAATCCTAGATGCTACAGTTTATGATGAGTTGGAGGACTTCGAGGGTGCGATGGTGCAGATGGCGAAAGAGGCCTCACTCAAGATACCTTGATGATTGGATCTAGTGGAGCACAACCTACTTGCGGAGGAGAGCCGAGCACTGATGCCCCGATTGAAAGTGCTCCAGATGCATAGCGTTCACCTCAGGCTTAGCCAGACAAGGGGATCTTGACTCTCTTCGTGTTTTATGTTTGAGACTTTTGCATTACTTTTACATTCATGACACAGTTTAGTTTTGTTTGGGGAGGGGGGGGGGGCTACCTCTTGGTTTGTATTTATTCTGTTTTGGATGATTTTTTTTTCTGTTGTGGATGATTATTTTGATAATTTTTTATTTGTTCGAAACTTTCTGCTCACGTTGGTAAAATTGAATGTTTGTATTTGATCCATATATCCATTCCCTGATTTTATAATGTGTGAATATTGAGGCTTTTCTCTTGCATATTTTAGTATCGATTGCGATCAATACTGACGACTTTAATAGTGCTCTTGATTGAAGGATATGTTTGCGCAAGTCTAAGGAGGCAAATTTGAGTTGCATAAGTCATGTGTGAACTCTTAGCATCTCAGTGTGACTAGTCAATTTTTGAAGTGAGCCTTGTGATGATCGTTTCATGTGAGCTTAACTTGTAGATTTTCGTGATTGATGATTATATTGAATACCTTACGTGGTGAGATTTTCTTGAAACATTTTCTTGGGGATACCTAGAACATTCTCCGTTGGTGTAATTGACTAACGTTGGTGAATGAAAGAAATGATAATAGAAACAAATTTATGAGAGTGAACCAAATTGCTATTATACCTCTTGGTGACCACCTCATGAGAGTGTGAACCAAGCTTGGTACTATTTGAGCCTACATTTTCTTTGGATTAAACATGAACCCATTTAGCCTCTTTCGTCCCCACCTAAAACCTTCATGAAGATTTGGATCGTTTGAATAGCCAACTTAGGCCAAAAGCCTATGTTGGGGGTGTAGTGAAAATTGAGGAGAGACGATGAGCAAGAACTTTGTGAAAATTCACCCTTAAAAAAATTGTGTTGAAAAATATGAAACCCCTCCATATAAAAAAAAAAAGAAAAGAAAAAGAAAATAATATTGAAATAGAAGTTCATGATGGAAAGAAAAGGGGTGTCCAATCAGCCATACAAGAATCTTTATGCTTGAAAGTACTTAGGGTGGATTGTGAAAATCAAAAGAGTGGATGAAAAGGAGAAGAAACGAAATGCAAACCATATTCCATGAAGGTAGAAGTCACTATGCAAAAAAATCATACCTTTACCCTCAGCCCCGTTACAGGCCTTGAAGGACCTTAGTGATCTTGATTGAACCAAATAACATGTTAATTGAAAAATACGAGCAAGCATATGGGTAGAAGCATGCATGTGTTTTTCTTTAAGAGTGTGACAGTTAAATTTTATTTCTTAATTCTTATATTTTGATGAGCTTTATGTGCGCATGGAATCATTCTTGATGTGAGGGCATTCTAATACTCTTGTTGACCTTTAATTTGCATTTGAAACAATCATTATGAGTTTGACTTTGATTTGATGAGGACTAGTCACAGTTTGAAACTTTTAGTGCACAATTGAACATTATTTGGGTAGATTAAACCTCGTGTGCATTCATAGTGAGTCTAAGTAGCACTATTTATAGAAATCCTGTTGTCCTGATTGGTCTTGTATTTTACTCGAGGAAAAACAAAAATTTAAGTTGGGGGGTTGATGAGTCGACAATTTCGACTCATTTAGAACTTAATATTCAAGGAATTAGTGTCTTCAATGCCTATTTTAAGCTCATAATTGATGTTAAAGTGTTCAGATGCAACAATGAAGGCAAAAGAGTAAGGCGAGGAAATTCGAAGCAAATAGGAGCGAAAATGTTAAAAATATTGAAGGAAAGCAAAGCTTGTACTCGCCAAAGCCAATTGACGAGTCGCCGAGTGGACCTTCAGCTAGCCCAAAGTTCCAGCATGCCATCTCATGAACCATTTGGCGAGAAAAAAAGTGGTTCAGCGAGGCCGATTTCAATCGCCTAAAATTGTTGAATAATTTTACTAAAAAAGGCACGAAAAAATGGCGAGAAGAGAAGCACTCGATGAATCGCCGACTCGGTTGGTAAAGCCCAACTTACTTTACCGAGTGGACTCTGTGTTGAAATTCTAGGAACATATAAATACAATTTTGAAAAGAAGAAAAGGAGCTCCCATATTTTTCACTTCTGTATTTTTGAGTTCTTAGATTCTAGAACATTGTTTTTACATTTTTTTAACATGGATTTAAAGATTTTGAGATATTTAGCTTTAATTTGAGTATTCGGGGACATGTGGATCATTGCTCAATATGATGGAGAAGTTTATTGGTAACGATTTCTTGTTCTTTATTATGTTTGGCTACAACCCCCATTCTGGGGTTGTGATTATGTAGTTGAATGCATTAATTAGCTAATGGGTGTTGTTGGTTACTGATTTTATTGTTGATTTTAAGTGGGCTCAATTAATAGTTTCTGTTTTGATTGAGGATTATAGTTGAAAATGTAATTCTACATTAGTACTCTATACTTGCTTGAGAAAGAAGTGTTAGACTTTAATTATTAGTAGATGATTGTATTTATTGTGTTGTGATGAATCAAACTTCCGAAAGTGGGTTTTAATGCAGTTTGACAAATCTAGCTTGAAAAAGGAGATTGATTTAGGTAATGGGTTGTTAATATGTGTTGTGCTTGTTGAGGTTCGAAATAACTCACTTGATTTGCAATAGTTGAACGTGAAATGGCTATTGCACCTAAAATCTAGCCTACCCACTGAGATTCAACGACTTTGAGTAATTAGTAATCACCCACCACACGAAATTAACATTTAACTTTATCACACTCCCAAGGAACATTCTCTATTTGCTTACTTACGGTGTTGGCAGTCGTATTTGACACTAATTGTCAAAACCTTGTGATTTAATTATTGTTGCGAAATTTCTTGATACACAAATGATTAGAACACTATTTTACTTCTTAATCAAATTCTTTATTGTATCACTCCATATGGGATCGACCCCAACTCTTAGTTGGGTTTATACTTTTTAGTGATTGCTTACTCTTAGAATTAGATAAAGTATAGTTGAGCGATATCATTAATCATCTCCCATTTGCATTCCAGAAGATCTATATTGTGAGCCATACCCCCGGCCTTTGGTGCTCTACCTTGACTTGTTTGGAGTTTGGGTACATAGCAACGACATCTGTAATACACCTCCTCATACTATTCCACCAATAGACTTTTCTCAAATCACACTACATTTTTGTGGAACCGGGATGGATTAAATAGCTTGAGCTATGAGCTTCCTCCATTATCTTCTCTTGGAGCTCATCCACCTTTGGCACACATAGTCTACCTTGATACATCAATACACCATCTCCCCCTTTTTCGGAAGACATCACCTTTTCTTATGAACATTCACCTTTATTCAAGCAAAACGGTGTCTTTGTCTTGACTCTCACCTCAGACACTAGTGCTAGTTCATTCTCATTCATCATCACCATTCCACCTTCAATGGAATCTAACAACCGGACTCCCAATCGTGAAAGTCTATGCCCATCATTAGCCAATTCTTTCTTGCCTTTCTCAACATGGGCAATACTTCCCATAGATAACCTTCTCAACACATCAGCAACAATATTAGTCTTACCTAGGTTATAGAGGATATTTATGTCATAATCCTTGAGTAATTCCAACCGCATCCTCTATTTGAGATTAAGCTCTTTTTGTCTGAAAACATATGAAATACTCTTATGATCAGTGAACACATCTACATAGACACCATATAGATAGTGATGCCATATTTTCAACGCAAATACTACCGCTGCCAACTCAAGATCATGAGACCAGTAACTCTTCGCATGACTCTTAAGTTGTCTTGAGGCATAACCTATAACGTTACCATTCTACATCAATATGAATACAAGTCAAACTCTCGACGCATCACAATACACAACAAAGCCTTGTGTACCCTCTTGTAGGGTCAACACTGGGGTAGTAGTTAACCAAGTTTTAAATTCCTGAAAGCTTTTCTCAAAGGCTTCAGACCATTGAAAATTTACTTTCTTCTCAATCAACTTTTGTCAAAAGGGATGAAATAGATGAAAACCCTTCGACAAACCTTCTATAGTAACCAACCAATCCTAAGAAACTTTTAATATCAGTCGAAGATGTGAGTCTTGGCCAGTTTTGCACTGATTCAATCTTCTAAGTGTCAACTTTAATCCCTTCACCAGAAACAATGTGGCTTAAGAACTTAACAAACTCAAACCAAGACTCACACTTAGAAAATTTAGCATACAACTCTCTATCCTTGAGATTTTGGAGAACTATTTTGCAATGACTAGTGATATACCATGAGTTTACGGTATTTTTGATGCATTTCACTTAGCATTTGTATGTGTCTTGGGCAATTTTTTTATTAGATATAATATTTTATGTAGTCTTTTGCAGGAAATTGATTCGCAAGTGGTTGATAGAAAAATGGATTGAAATGGTAGCAGCAATAACTGACAAAGCCAACGACGTCCTATAGGTCCAAAAACGTTCTGTAGGAGATGCAACGTAGATGAAGTACAGGAAAGTCTGACCAAGTGTGGAACCAAGGAAGCCTATGACAGACTGTAGGGTGAACCACAGACCGTCCTCCACATCTATCAATTTAATTAGAAAGTTTGAGTTCCAGTACCCTACAGAGGTGACCTACGGACTATAGGTTGGCCTAAAGTTCGTATGTCGTGTCATTAGTAGAAAACCACATCTGACCCAGTTTTCTTTATTTTCATTTCCTAGTTGGTTTAAGACTTGAGTATTATAAATACTAGTTGTTATTTCCATTTTTGGGGGTTAGATAATATTATATACTTTCGTCTTAGTTTTTTGGGATTATTTTGCAAGCTTTTAGCAATTTAATGCTAGAATAGGGTTTTATGAAATTTGCACTTTGATTTTCAATTCAAGATTTTCGTTTTCATCTCTTCTAATTGTAAGCTCATGATATCTTTAAACCCTAATATGAATTGTGAACTCTCAAGCATGAGTAGCTAAATCCACAACTAGGTTTGTGGGAACCATGAGCAATTAACAACGTATAACTAATAACTAAGTAATTCTTGAATAGTGTTCATGCATGTATTGTTAATCTTTTTGTTTAAAAGTCTTTCTAGCGGTGCGCAACGTTATAAATCGCCTCGTACCTACTTGCCTTACCAAGGGGGTAATGAATGAGAAAAAGATTAAACAACAGAGATTTAGTTAAGGATTTGCTGCTATCTAATAGTCTGACTTTAATCAGTTGAGGTGAGGGTGAATACCAAACTCAATTGACACGAGGACTAATTTGGGGTGAAGATAAGGGTTAGTAAAGCACACACCCGCATATTTCGCGAGTGAACATTCCTACTTAGATTACCAATCACTTAGGAATACATACCTTATCGGCCTTGCATGTCAAACACTAGGATAGAATTACTATTATTAAGAATACTGCGTTAAGAGCTTGTGGGGAACACATATGCCCTAGTTTCCATCTTATATTGATATCTCAACTGCTACTTTAGTTACACAATCCCCCTTTTGTTTACTTTTCTCGGAAATAGTTTGACTAAAAAGAGATAATTGTGAGTTAAGTGATAATTGTGAGTTAAGTTTAAGTCTAAACCATATTCCTCATGGGATCAACCCAACCTACAAGTTGGGTTATCTCTTGATTTTACGTTTTTGATTTTTTTTTTTTTTTTGTTTTCTATAGGTTTTACCTCTTGTGTATGCCAAGTACACGAGTGGAGGCAAACCCTTGATCCCCTACGATCCTGAATTAAGAAGAACTTTGAGGAAAATGGCTAATCAAGGGGTACCCAATAATCCAATCGGAGAGGGTCAAGGAGATGGAATTGAGTTTCAACCGCCTTCAAACAAGTCTAGACTTCTGCCTTGAGTTGTTAAGTCTAGACTTGTCTTATTTTTGACATCTATTGCAATACTTGAATCAAGTAGGGACACAACCCATACAACATAGTCCGAAAATGAAATACTAGAAACAAAATTCAAAGTGAAACTCCCGTCCTCGAATCATGAAGACTCACCACAAGCAAGGAGAATACTCAAATCCAAGCTTGAACCAAATGAAGATCTCCTCAAATATTGGGCCCTACACTTGTGGAAAATGTAGGAATATATGGGTGGTACAAAAATGCACTAAGTATGATAGCCATGCATAAAAACCTTGAAATTATGCTAAAAGGGACATTTTAGTTGAATGCATGCAATTTACTAAGTTAAAGCATCATTTTGAAAAACATGGAAAAAGCAAATGTCATAAGCATAATCTCCAACATAGACATAATATGAGCATAAGTCAACATAAGGCATAATCCAATAGCATAGGAGAAACCACATATTCATAAACATAGCCCATCCTTAAAGACTCATAATATAAGAGAAACTTCATAAGTAACCTTTAAGTCATACTTGTGCAATGTATAGATGAGATCCTATAATCCCACACATGCTAAGTACAACTTTTAGGCCATCATACCTTTTTATCATCTTTTGATCCCATTCTTAGCTTACTTCTCATAGACAAGGAAACATTCATCTTTAGTCACTCAAATCAAGGAAAGCAACTCATAGCAACAATCCAAGTTAAGCAAACATCATTACATAAACCTTAAAATAAGATAAATGGAACATACCATAACTACCCTCAGAGCCTACTTGTGTAATGCATGAATGATATCCAATAATCCCACCCATAATAAGTAGAGCTTCTTGAGGAGCCATAGTTCATAATCATTCATAGTACGGTAAGCCTTAAGCGACATAGACCATGTGAGCTAAACATGGAATCCGGTGATACCCGTACCGAAAAGGGTGTCCTACTTGCCTAAGGTAGAACCATTAACTTATCTTATGTGGATCCACTATCTAAAGACATATGAGGGCACATAGTTATGGGACAAAGAGATTGCTACTAGATACCCCACCTCAACTCTCGTGAGGGCATCCATCTAAGTAGATTGCTTGTAGAAGTCCCACCATCATATCAATATCCACTCGGTCCTATGCATTAATCCCTATGGAGTACTTATCATATCATTACTTGAGTTTATTTTTTTATGGAAGAATGTATCAACACTAAATCCAACATCATTCATAGGATAGCTCATAGATTCAGTATGTGACAATAGCCTTTCAACCTAAGAATCATCATATTGTGAGAAAACCTTACACAACAAGCCATCATCATTCATAGGTGCATAGTTGAGAATAACCTTTCAATCAACACAACAACATTATAATCACAATCACTTTACTCTCAAAGTTCTCTTAAGTATGTATACAAGTCTCATAATCCCACATAATTCTCATACATTGCCCTTCAAAGGCCATAGATCAGATTTCATCAAAACATTTAGAATTACTACATTAGACATGGATAATAAACATAATTCAACAAACTCAATTACTACAAGAACAACCTCATAGCAATCTTCTATAATCAACAAACCCACATCACAAGATCATAATTGAGTAACATAGGGTTTCATGGGTTCTTGCGGGAATTCAACATAAAAACCATAGAAAATCATCAATTTATACATAATATATCATGAATCAATCATTATAAATATTTTTGAAAAGAATCCATGAGATTAAAGTCAAACCCTAACATTTAGGAAATCACTAGCTTTGAAATTGAATTTTGAGGGACTCCACGGATGAATTCTATCCATGGATGAAGAGTTGCAATACCTTAGCAAAGAAATCCAATGGAATTGAGTAGAAAACCTAGCTTCTTGAACCCTAGCTCCCACTTCTTTCTTCTTCTTCTTCGTTGTGTTTCCTAGAGAGAAAATATTTGTAGAAGATGAACTTTTGGGATTTTGATTGGGTTTTGGGAAATAATGAAGTCAATGGGTGTATTTTGACTTAAAAAGACTTATATATGTGTATAAAAGTAAGGAAAAATGACTTCACTTTTGATAAGGCGTAAAAAGGAAATACCCAACACACCCCTAACTTTACGTGAGTTGCCCAGGTGCCATGATTGGCCTCACGAGCCGTGGTCATGACCATGATTGGTGGTTCCACTTGTCAACTTGAGGGAGTGGCTAAGCACTATGTGTCCTTAGCTCTCAAGCCTAAGGCAATCTCATGAGGGGCTCCATGAGCTGTGGAGAAAGCCACGAGTCGTGGTCCCTCTCGTCGGGCTTGAGGTAGTGGCTTACCACTTCCTCACAAAGCTCACACCACAAACTCTCCTCTACGAGCCTTCCCAAGAGCTATGGTTTTCACAACGAGCCGTAATGTGGGGCTTATTTTGGGCAACTTTTGGGGAGCTCAGTGCCTAGGCTACCATGAACCACACCACGAGTTGTGGTCCCCACCACAACTCTTTGTGGTGGTCGTGGTCACTAGGGTAGTGTTTAGGGGAGAGGGGACTGCCTTGGTCCTCTCCCTTGACCCTTGCCCACCTCCTTGACTCTAACCCTCTCGATTAACCCTAGTTTGGCCTACTTGTTTACACGATGTTATAGATATGAACGTCATAGGTTTGAGAGTATTCTCTATGTCGTTGACTTGTGATATTGCTATGTGGTTTTCTGAACTGCCATACAATTCGATCTATACATGGGGCCCATTGTATAAGGTATTCATAGCAAGGTTTTACCCAGTGTCAAAGAATTTTAATTACAAAGATAAACTGAATGATTTCATGGCACTACATGGAGAGTGGGTAAGCACTTCATGGGATAGGTTCACTGGATTCATGAGGAGTGTACCGAATCACCGCATAGATGATGAGTCACTGAACGAGTACTTTTACCGAGGGTAGAATGACAATGGAAAGGTTGTGTTAGATACTATTGCTGGAGGATCATATGGTAAGTGCACTTTTAAGGATTTCGTTGAAAAACTTGAGAGGATTTCCCAAAACAATAAGGCATGGAGAACTAGAAAGGCAAATATTGGTAGGAGCTCATTTTATGTCCAAACTAGACCAAGTCAATCAAATGATGACATTCATGAAGAGATGGCTCAAATAAGGACATAAATTGGCTTGGTATTAAAGCATGTGAGTGGAAGTGTAGAAAAAGTGAATGCGGTTAATTATCTAACTTGAACTCCACCACCACAAATTGAGAAATATCACTATGAGAAGGATGCAAATTTGGTGAATGATCACACAGAGGGTTTTTGAACCAATGCCCAAGGTTCCAACTCAGATAATTGACGCAGAGGTCAAGAAAACCAAGGTTAGGACTATGGCAACTACAATAGTGAGAAAACTCTGTCTGGGATGAGAACTACAATTGTGATAACAATTACAATCGAAACAATTTTGGCAATAAAAATGATAAGGCTGGGACGTATGTTCCACTTGGTAATAGAGAGGCTGGTACTAGCATGAATCACATTGAGGATATGATGTAGAAAAGGATGAAGAGATTTGAGGTGACAGATGAGGAATGATTAATGGTTGATAGAAACTACGAAGAGGCCCATTGGAGTGCTCCAAGATGTCCTTGTGAAAGTAGAGTCATTCATCTTACTGACAGACTTTGTGATACTTGATTGTGAGGTTGATTTTGAGGATCCCATCATCTTAGGAAGACCCTTTCTTGCTACTGGGCGTGCCTTGGTCAACATGAAAAGAAGGCAGATGAAGTTCTGATTAAATAATGAGGAGGTACCTTTTAGTACATGAAGGTCTATGAAGCATGAAAGTTATCTTTAATTAGTATCGGTGGTAATTCATAGTGTGGAGAAAGAATTTGAAGTGTCTATTGATGAGAGGTTAGGCATTGATGCAATAGCAGTGGTAATGATCAATTTTGAGAGAGATGGTATTGATGACTATGATGAGCTAGTTGGTGCACTTGATAGGTTCGAGTTTCATTTCAAACCAAAACGGTTGGAATTAGACATGAAGAATCGAGACACCCTACCTGCAAAACCATCAGTTGATGAGACTCCAAAACTGGAACTTAAGGTTATTGCATCTCACTTGAGGTATGTATTCTTGGGACAAAATAACACCTTGCCCGTTATTATTGTTGCTGACTTGAGTAAATGACAAAAAGCGGCTTTGATATCGGTGTTGAAGTGGTTTCAGAGGGCTATAGGATGGACTACAGTGGACATTATTGGGATTCCTCTGGGCATTTGTTCTCACAGAATTTAACTCGTGCCGGATAGAAAGCCAAGTATTGAGCATCAAAGGAGACTAAATCCCCCTATACAGGAGGTTGTCAAAAAAGAGATCATTAAGTGGTTAGATGTTGTAGTCATATTTCCCATTGCCAAAAGTAGTTGGGTTTGCCCAATTCAGCGTGTGCCAAAGAAAGGAGGAATCACTGTGGTTCCTAATTCTTAAAATGATCTTGTACCAATAAGGCCGGTGATTGGTTGGAAAGTGTGTATGGACTACCACAAGTTAAATGCATGGACTGAGAAAGACTATTTCCCAATGTCATTCATAGATCAGATGCTAGATCGTCTCACTTGTAAGTGTTGGTATTCTTTTCTAGATGGGATTCTAGCTACAATCAAATTTCCATAGCTTCGTAACATCAATAGAAAACCACCTTCACTTGCCCTTATGGGACTTTCTCCTTCAAAAGGATGTCATTTGGGTTATGTAATGATCCAGCAACCTTCTAGCATTGTATGATGTAGATATTTTAAGATATGGTGGAGGACATGATAGAGGTATTTATGGATGATTTCTCTGTGGTAGGTCACTCCTTTGATGATTGAGTGGCACATTTGGCTGAGGTACAAAAACGGTGTGAAAAGTGCAATCTTGTGCTCAACTGGGAAAAGTGCCACTTTATGGTTAAAGAGGGCATAGTTTTGGGTCATTGGATTTCACTGAAATATATTGTGGTTGATAGAGCTAAAGTTGAGGTATTAGAAAATCTTCCACCACCCATCTCTGTAAAAGGTGTTCAAAGTTTTCTTGGGCATGCAGGTTTCTACAAGAGGTTCATAAAAGATTTCTCTAAAATTGCACACCCATTGTGCAAGTTTCTTGAAAAAGAGTGTATCTTTGATTTTGATGATGCTTGCCTGAGAGCATTTGGAGAGGTGAAAGAAAAGTTAACTTTGGCATCTATCATTATTTCATCGGATTGGGGGAAACCATTTGAAGTGATGTATGATGCCAGTGGGGTGGCGCTTGGTGTGGTATTAGGACAGAGGTTAGAGAAAATTCTTCTTTCGATTTACTATGTCAGCAAAGCGCTGAATGTGGCTCAAAAGAACTATACTGAGACTAAATAGGAACTCATTACGGTGGTTTTTGCATTTGAGAAATTTAAATCCTAATTTCTTGGTACTATGGTCATAGTGCATACTCACCATTCTGCAATAACGTATCTGATGGCTAAAAAGTATGCAAAACCAAGGTTGATTACGTGGGTGTTCCAACTGCAAAAGTTCAATTATGAGGTAAAGGATAGAAAGGGAAGAGAAAATCAGGTTGTTAGTCACTTGTCCATACTAGAGGAGGAAGTTATGATCAAACTAGAGGATGCAGTTGAGATTAATGATGTGTTCCCTAATGAACAAGTATTGGCTGCTTCTTATGATCTTATCCCTTGGTTTGCAGTTTTGCTAACTACTTGGAAAATGATTTGGTTCCATCGGAATTGTCATTTCACCAAAGGAAAAATTTTATGTCTGATGTGAAGAAATACTTTTGGGAGGAGCCTTACTTGTTTCGTTGTTGTTCTTATGGGATTATTCGTCGGTGAGTGCTCGAGGTTGAGATGATGAGTATACTAGAGGCATGACATTCTTCGACTATTGGTGGGCACCATAAAGGTATCTGAACTACCTATAAAATTTTGCAGTGTGGGTATTACTGGCCTACCATCTACCAAGATGCTCATGATTTTGCCAAGTCTTGTGATCATTACCAAAGTGGTGGAATTTTGAAAAAGTAAGAACTACCAAAGAACCCAATAGTAGTGATTGAGATTTTTGATGTTTGGGGTATTGAATTCACGAGTCAGTTTGTGAGTTCAAATGGGATGAAGTATATTCTTGTGGCGGTTGATTAGTATCAAAATTGGTGGAAGCAATCGCACATTCAAATAATGAGGGTAAAAGTGTCACCGCATTCCTAAAAAATAATATCTTCTTCGGATGTGGTACACCAAGGGAAATCATAAGCGATTGAGGTTCTCACTTTTGTAATAAGTTGTTCAAAGCGTTGCGTGAGAAGTATGTTGTTTGCCACAACATAGCAACCTCGTATCATTCACAGTCATGCGGGCAAGTTGAATTGCCGAATCGTGAGATAGAGCAAATTCTTGCAAAGACCGCAAATGCTAATATAACTGATTGGTTAAGGAGACTTGATGATGCTCTATGGGCTTATCGTACTACATTCAAAAATCATTTAGTTATATCCCCCTACCAACTTGTATATGAAAGTCTTGTCATTTTTCCTCTAGAGCTAGAGAATAAAGCAATGTGATCGCTAAAGAAATTGAATTTGGATTAGGGTGCCGCATCGAGTCAATGAATGAGTGACATGAATGAGCTTGATGAGTTTCGCCTAAAATCATATAAAAGTTCAGACATGTACAAGGAGAAGATGAAGAATTACCATGATTAGAAAATCGATAAGCGTGAGTTTGTTGCTGGTGATTTGGTGCTCTTATTTAACCCAAGGTTGCGATTGTTTCCTGGAAAGCTCAAGTCCAAGTGGACCGGGCCATTCAAAGTAACTCAAGTATTTCCACATGGAGTATTGAACTCGACAAAAATGAAGGAACGAGGTTCAAGGAAACGATCGGAGAATAAAGATCGACTTTGGGTAATTTGAGAGTCTCAATGAAGTAATAAAGAAATGGGATCTTCATAAAGTCTAAGTGACTAAGGTGTCTGCTTCGTGCCGCGATTCAAAATCAAGCGCTGCTTGGGAGGCAACCCAAGATGTACAATCTAGCAAACTAAAGGAGGTTCTTTTTGACATAGGGAATTTTTCCTAAATGTGCTATTTCTTGATAGATGTTTCTTAATTTTTAGTTTTAGTGTTCGCTAGATATATTTATATAGGGTTCGTGTCAAAAAAGTGTCCAAAAAATGTAAAAATGGAGTGTTGTTGTTTGCTACATTTGCAGGGAAGAAAAGGAAAATTCTACAGAAATTTAGTTGTTGCAGTGGTCTACGGGTCCCATAGACGGTCCGTCAGTCCATCCACGGACCGTGGATGGCATCTGTAGATCCGAGGTATGTTTTCTGATTTTCACCAAGTGTTGGAGTGAACCACGGTACCCATTGACGGACAGTTGGTCCACCCACCGACCGTCGATGGGGTCTCGTAGGTCCAAGTTAGGCTTACAGTTGACCAGACCTAGACCTTATCAAAATAAAAACCTTTCATGTTTTAAAACACCCCTTAATTCCCACCTTTCACTAACCATTTTAAAACTTTCCAAATACCCTATAATCTCCCATTACCCTCCCCCTCCCTCCCCCCCCCCCCCCCCAAATCACTCTTAAACAATTCCCATTTTCCACTTTAGATCATCCCCCCATATTTCTCTCCCAAATCTCCCTTTCATATCCCGAGTGCTGTCTTAAGTCTAGAAGATGGTTCAAACGGTTATCAAGTTTATTATGATGCATCCAGGGTCAACCTCAGTTGTGTGTTTATGTAGCAGGGTAAGGTCATAACTTCTCCTTCCAGATAGCTTAAGGTCCATAACAAGAACTACCCAACTCATGACCTCGAGCTTGCAACCATCGTGTTGTCCTAAAGATGTGTAGAGAATATTTGTATGATGTTCATATTGATGTGTTCACAGATCATAAGAGCCTCCAGTATGTGTTAACCCAAAAAGAGTTGAATCTTCGTGAAAGAAGATGGCTTGAATTCGTTAATACTAGAGGTTAAAGAGAAACAAGATAGTGATCATGGACTGCTTTAGTTAAAAGGTGTAGTTTATTAAGAGAGAGTTAAGGTGTTCTGCCAAGAGGGAGATGGTGTGCTTCGTTACCAAGGCCACTTATGTGTTCAAAATGTGGGTGAGTTGAGGCAACAAATATTTATAGAAGCCCATAATTCAAGTTATTATATTCATCTGGGTGCTACTCTGATGTACAGTGATCTACGGGAAGTCTTTTGGTGGAAAGAGATGAAGAGAAACAAAGCAAACTTTGTGGCTAAGTGTCCTAACTGTCAACAGGGTAAAGTAGAACAATATAATCTAGGAGGTGTGACTTAGGAGATTAACATTCCTATGTGGAAGTGGTGAGTGATAAATATGGATTTCATTACAAGTTTACCTCGTACCCACACACAACAGGATTCCATATGGGTGATGGTGGACAAACTAAGTAATCTCACTTCTTGGCAATAAAGACAAAAGATTTAGCGAAGGACTATGCCAGACTTTACATTAGTGAGATATTAAGGTGGCATGGGGTTCCCTTGTCTATCAACTTAGATAGAGGTCCTCAGTTTACATATCATTTTTGGAAGTTGTTTTAGAAAGGTCTAGGTACTCAGGTAAATCTCAGTACTACATATAATCTGTAGACAGATGTTCAGGAAGAGCATATCATTGAGACCTTAGAGGACATGTTGAGAGCTTGCGTGATCAATTTCAAAGGTAATTGGGATGATCACCTACCTCTCATAGAGTTCACTTATAATAAAAGCGTCCATTCAAGTATTCAGATGGCCCCTTATGAGGCAATATATGGGTGTAGATGCAGGTCTTAGGTTGGTTGGTTCAAAGTAGGTGAAGCAACCTTGATTGGGATAGATTCGGCTCATAAAGCTATGGAGAAAATTATGCTCATTAGTGATAGACTAAAGGTAGCTTAGAGTTGTTTGAAGTCCTATGTAGATGTAAGGAGAAGGGACTTAGAGTTTGAAATAGATGATTTGGTTTTCCTGAAAGTATAACCCATGAAAGGGGTGATAAGATTTGGCAAGAAAGGGAAGCTTAGTCCCACGTATATACGTCCTTAAAGAATCCTAAATAGGGTTGGTAATGTGACTTATGAATTTGAATTGCAAGCATAACCAGAAACGATTCATCCATTCTTTCACATTTACCTGTTGAAGAAGTGTGTGGGTGCTCTAGTATTGATAGTAACTTTAGAGATTGTGGCTTTGTAGGATATCCTCACCTATAAGGCGGTTCCATTTGAGATTCTTGACTGTCTAGTTCGTAGGTTGGGAAATAAGGAAACTGCTTTAGTAAAGGTTTTGTGGAGGAATCAATCTGTAGAATAAGCTACTTGGGAAGCAGAAGCAACAATAATGACCAAGTATCCTTATCTTTTTCCTTCTGATTATGTTTCACTTAGAGGTAATAGTTCTTCTCAGGTCATTTAGCTTACTCTTATATAATTCTGTCTCGGTATCTTGTTCCCTCAGATATCTTTACATTTCATCATATTTACATGTTCATAGAACTAAACTCAGTTAGATATTAGTTTCTAGTACTCATTTGGTAGGGATTCAGCTTCTTACCTTCAAACTCAACTTTTTTAGTCATCATTTGAGGATGAATAATCCCAAGGGAGAGATATTATGACACATAAAAAATCTGATCTAGGAATAAAAAGGAGAGAAGGGATAAATCAAGGAGGGGTCCACAAGCCATGAAGAGGACCACGACTCGTCACCCTAGTTGTGAAATTTCACCCATCCAAGATGAAGCACCACAGACGCTTATATGGCCCCTGAAAGATACTTCTCAGACTTTGAGTTTTGGTTCAACTTCATACAATCATATCGTTAAGCACAAAATAAAGTAGGTGGCCCATGACCTATCAAATTAAAAGTCTTTGAGTCCTCTCTTCAACACCACCAAGTTTTCCTAATGTTGAGACCTGAGGAGAAAGTTATTCTCATTTTGGTAAAGTCTTATCGGGCACGAAAACATGACGACTCACTAGGTGGGCCATCATGCCTTAGATGACCCGTCAAGCCCCTTACTCATGCAAGGATCAATTGTGCACTCAAATATTTAAGTTGTGACTCACCATTACCAAAGATTATCAAGTTCACCATACTTTCTTCAATTGCAAGTTCAAGCTCAACAAAGCTATTCAAATGCCCTCACACAAAGAATGATTCTATATTCATACACAATGGTTTAACAATTTGCAGGAATTACCATCAACACTCACACTCACAAAGATGCACACATGCATGGCTCCACCCATATGTTTGCCCTTATTTTTCAACCAACACTTGTTTCAGCTCATTCAAGATCAAAAAGGTTTTTTCAATGCTTGTAATGGGGTTGAGTGTAATGGTGTAGTCATTTAGGCTCACTGGCTGCTATAATCATGAAATTTGGTATAAACAACACTTTCTTTCCTTTTCTTCATCATTCTCATTCATGCTAAAAAGTCACCCCATTATTTACTTTCCATGAAACTTTGGACACCCCATTTTCTTTAGCAACTTTATTTCACCATTTTTTTCATTCTTTTTCTTGTTCTTTCTTCTTCTCTTTTTTTTTTTTTTTTTTTTTTTTTTTTTTTTTTTTTTTTTTTTTTTTTTAATATGGAGGGGTTCCATCTTTCTCAAAACCATGGGTCAAATGAGACTTCTTTGTACTTCTTGATTTATCTTCTCTTTTCACCAGACCCCAACTTAGGCTTTTGGCCTAAATTGGCTATTCACACAAACCACATTCCATGAAGATTAGGGTGAAGGGATAAAGAAAAGTCACAATTTCATCAAGTTTCATCCAAGGAAAGGCTATGACTCAAAAGGTGCTCAAGCAAAGTTCACACACTCACAAGGTAGGCCACAAAAAAGGTATAATGTTAAATTGTTTCACTCTTTTAAATTTGTTTCCAAAGATCATTTGAATAGCTCACATCACATGATCAATCGGATCAACGGGGAAAATTCTAGGTGTAATCACACATGGTCACGGTAAGCTCACCACATAAGGCATTGACACCAATGTCAAACAAGACTCCACACTTTGGCTAGTGTGCAATGTTCATCACAAGAGACTTAATTTGTTAAACGACTAGTCACAACGAGATGCAAAAAATTAACATATTTCCTATGCAATTTCATTTGCACTCATCGTAGCGGCACATTTATGTTTGCTCAATTATGAACACTATTCAAGTCATCGGTATTGATCAAGATCGATAATAAAATTTGTAAGAGAATAGCCACATTCAAAAATAATCAAGAGGTGGTTTTCAGAAGGGACCAAAAATCATTTACAATTAAAACATGAGCCACAAGCTCAAATATCCACAAAACGGTGCCAAAACCCAATTTATAGCACAAAACCCAATATATACAAACAATATCATCAAAACAAGAGGTAGGTATGGAAATAACTCACCCCACCACAAACAAAAGCAGTTTGTCCTCAAATGAGTGAAAATATCGAAAAAGTCAACAAAATAAGAAAGAGAGAGAGGTAAAGATAAATTTGTCTAAACAACCGCTTCTTCTATTGGGGCATCAATGCCTGGTGCATTACTCTGATCTTAGGCATCAATGCCCAAAGTCACATCAACAGTACTCTGTCAGTGATGTTTGGATCACCGACTATACAATCGTCTCCTATAGATTTAGTAGGTCTTCATATATGCTCTCATCCCTCACCTCTATCTCCTCCTCGTTGGTCTCTACCTCTGACTCATCAGCTGCTATACCATCCCTATGTACGTCTCTGGTGGTATCTGGAGGCATCTCATAAGTGTATGGGCATCTACATCATTTGTTGGCCCCAATAGTGAAATGAAGTTTGTAGACTTAATAGAGTTTACATCTTTCCCACCATTTCGGTTTCAGTCGTAACCTCAAAAGACTCCCTCTTTCTACTCTCACAAGTGGTGACTTTCACCGTCAAATCATCAATCGAAGTTCGGAGGGGGGTCAGTGCAGTAAGGATGACACTCTCAATCATCCATGGGACAAATGCCTCTAGTCGGGTAGCCCTCACATCAGCCAAATAGGACAAGCTCCCCACCTCTAGGATCATAACCTGAGTAATCCTGTTGGGTAGGGCTACAGTAGAGGTACCATGGGTTTGTGAGGAAGAAGTGGGAGCAGATGTACCTGAAGGCCCAGAGGCCGGAGTAGGCAAAGATGCCTCTGTAGGTAAAGAGTCAATGTGCACCTCTGGATATGTATCTGCCAGGGTATCTCACCTTATGCCGGCCTCCTCCCGAGGCGACTTGACCTCAATATCTCTAGTCGTATCCAAGGGGACCCTAGCACGTCCAATGTTGATGCTCCTCTTAGAAATGATTGACCCATGGCAGGCCGTGTTAGGGTGGCAGAGGAAAGACTCGTTCTAGGACGGTTTGATGGTGTTACTAATAAAACCAAACCAGAAACGAGCAGCAATATTTAGGTCCTTCTTCTGGATGGGGACTGCTGCGTCGATCCACCTCGGGATGGTGTCAAAAATAAATAGTGCAAGCTAAGCCTTCAAGTCATCCAGGGACTGAGTAGTAGGCAGGCTCTCATATGCCAGTGTATCACCTAGAGCCCTGTCATGTAGAGTGTTAATGTGATCACTACTGCATCCAACTTCCTGCCCCTAACCATGACTGACTTCACCGGTATAAAGGCGCTGGCCTTCTTCTTCCCTTTGGGCACTCCTCATATGCAATATAAAACTCCCAGACCCGTGTAGGAATGTAGGGGCCTCGGGGCCTAGTGAACTGCTCTAACCGGTGGAACTGAAGGGTGTCCCTCACTGTGGAGTATCTACCTTTTAGGCCCTCTGTAGAAAGTAGCTTTTTTTCAAGAAACGTTCGCAACCCATCGACTTTCAATCTGTTAAGTAGTCATGGATGAGGAACTATTGGTTGCGCTGGAGCCACAGGAGCGGCCGGAGCTGGAACAATCTCTGCTAGAGAGGAGGATGTTGGGACTTTAGTTGTGTCAGGACGAGCTCTAGCACGGATCTCTACTCTCTAGAACTGTAATGGCTGGTCATCCTCGGGCTCAGACATTACAAATTGGGAGTTAAAGGCTTCTCTCTTGCTATTGGAGGTGTTCTCCGGAACCTCAGATACGAGCCTCTTTCCTTTGCCTGCCTCCTTTTAGAGGCTTGTTCCTTCCTTTTTTAGAAGGATTTGCTACCCCTTCATTGATCACAATACCCTATGCTCTTTTATGGGGTGACATGTTAGGGTTAGTTCTAGCCATATCTACAAAAACATAAACAAGAGTTAGAAATGGATCACTCAACCTTGCAAATAAATAGTTGCAGACAGACTCGCAGACTCACTAAACCGATCGGTGAGTCGCTGAATCACTTTGACGAGCTAGATTGGGCTCGCCGAAAGGATTGGATAAAAAATTCCCAAAAAATTTGGCATGTCAGCGAAGGGAAGGGCCTTTTGGTGAATCGTCGACAACATTTGGCGAGTAAGGTTTAGCCTGCCGAAAGTTATAGTGCATTTTAGGGGTTAAGGGCTCACAATGGGCAATCAAGAAGGACTTTTGGCGAGTCACCGAGTGCACTCGGTAAAATCAAGTTTCTCACTAAAAGGTACAAAGCCTAACTAAAGATTAAGCATGAAATTAAAAGTGATCTAGGGGGACCTAGCTCGCCAAATGGCCCAACGAGCCTACTCTCAACCCCAACTTCAAAATTCAACCCCGCAGCCCCTGATAACAAAATCAAAACATGCACCCATTCAATTAAATCAAGATGCATTACACCCATGCACCTGGGATATGCAGACTTCTCTCGGTTTCGCTAAATTTGGCCATTTGATGACTTCTCCCTTAAGAATGACGTCAACCACTTTATCATTGGGAAAATTACATCATTTGGCACAAATGTGGGTTACTTAGACTTCGCCTGACTAGACCCAATAACATTTACGCAACACCCAACATTTTTAATCACTTTTAAGCACGAAAAATACGAAAATCTAACATTAAAGGCATTATAGGCATGATATTTAAATTAAAACAAGCATTCAATCATAGGATTACGATCATAGAGGCCCAACACACAAAACTAAGATAAGAACAATTGAAAATAAGTTAAAATTACTAATTACAAGTTTGGGGTTCGCAAAACCAACCTTAGAAGCCGAATAATCATTCTGTCAAGCTAGGCGGCAAAGAATCAAACTTCGAACACACAAATGACCACTAATACAATATAAAAACACAAAAATATAGGAAAAACTATTTCTGGTGTTAGTTTGGAAAGTTGAAAAGTGAGGGAATGTGAAAGAATTTGAACTTTTGAACTATTGGCCATTAGAAACTATCGAGTTCTCTCCTATTCGACGACATAAGTTTTGTTCACCAACCCACTAGGTGACAAACCGAGTAGGCAACTACCTCGACGAGTTTTACAGGATCTCCAGTTAATGTGGGGGTCCAAATGGCGGACAAAGTTGTGATCGCCAACCCGGTTGGTGATTCACCAATCTGCTCCTAGGCTCGCTGAGTTCTACAGACACCAATTTCAAGATGTCCTGAGTCCAACATTAGTCTAAATTGGGCTCGCCAACCTTTTCGGCGAGTCTCCGACTATACATTTAGCTTGCCAACTTGCAGTTTTCAAACACATTCAACACTTCAACCTACAAAATCATCACACGATTATTTCTGGAAAAAAAAACAAAGCAATAAAACCTTGGGTTGCCTCCTAAGAAGTGCTTTGTTTAACGTCGTGGCACGATGCAAGTCCCTACTTAGCTTTCATTCCTTGGGTTTTGCCCAGTGTCACAAGGCAACCCCTTTTTAGGTTGTGGGTAGAGACAAGATAACACTTGGTCCATTTAGGACTCTAGTAGCTGAATGAACATGAAATGGGAGGTTGTCATCTAATTCAGTATTAAGACATTCTCCTTTATCTCCTCCAACACTCTGTTGTGCTCTTTGACTTCGTCTAGAATGAGTGAGAGGACCTCTTCACTTTGCCCATCCTCTTGCTTCTTTGTCCTTCGACGCTTGTGAGAGGGGATGTACCTGTCCTTCTTTTTGGACATTACCTCCAATTCTATGACTTTCTTGGCAAAGACATCCAGCTGAGTCAACAATGTGGCCAATTCTTGGTCTTTTTTTGTCTTCTTGTTGGTCTTATTCATTCCATCAAGGAGTTCGGCTACTGTTTCATAGGGTTGTTGTATCATATAATCCGAAAAGAGTTGATCAGTTGCGCTTCTATTTCCGAGACCAAGACCTCTATAGAAGTATTCCAGAAGCATATTTTATAGTAATCCATGAATTGAGTACTGCTGCAAGAAAGCCTTAAACCGTTACCACAACTCACATACTGACTCACCCTCCAATTTACTGAAACTTAGGATATTATCCCTAAGCATCATCATTTTCAAAGGAGGGTCATCCATCGGTATGTCATTGCTACAAGCCTTTATTCTATGCTAAAACAGCAACACCAAAACCAAAACTAAAAATAAGTAGATTCATATATAACTAACAAGAACAAAATTCAACTTAACAAAAGTATCTTAACCAACACCACTCCCCAATAGCGGCGCCATTTTAATTAACGTTATCAACGACTCTAGTTCTAAAATTCTACGATCGTTAGTCAGTATAATAACCCAATTAAATGAGTTGGTGTCAAATCCCACAGGGAGTGGTACATGTTTAAGATTCAATAGCAAACTATGAATATGCTCAAGTCAATCATAGGAATAGACATTTACGATTAAAACCATAATTCAAGTTAAGGGATGACATTAATTTCAAATAAGGGGCTTTTGGTTTTAACTATTAACTACAAAAACAAAAACAAATAACATGAATTTAACAATAATGAGACGGGTTCTTGGGATGTGATTCAATTATAGGTTAATATAGACAAATGGATAATTGCAATCGTTAGTAAATAGCTGTAAATCAGTGAATAAGCTAGACTTTAGTGGGGATAAGCTTTCCCTCGAATAATTTACCCTGAATCCAGCTTGTTTCTCTCAAACACCAACAAGCAAGTTAATAAGAACAGCCTACGCTTTAGTCCATTAACTCTCTCGAGCTGAATATGTGGAAAAGGGTTGAGGACTCACTCTCTTGAGCTTAACCCATTACAACGCAATACCCATAGACCATCAATTCAGTAATCTTGGTTTTAAAGCCTCTCCCTCGAGCAAGCTAAAAACACGAAGGTAGAACTGCATTTGCAACTACAATCCTTTATTTTAACCACAATTACTGATTAAAATCACTTTTAAACAACATTTAAACTAACAATTAGAAATACCCGTAAGCTAAATCAGCCTATAATCACATAATCACACCTCAAGAATTGGGGTTTTAGGTAGGCATCATAAAAAGATAGAAAACGTTACCAAATTGTGTTTCCATCAACTTGGTAAGATTAATTTCATCTGTACAAAGGTCCAAATTGAAGAATCTCGAAGACCTACATTTAATTTCTCAAAAATGGAATACTTCAATTCTTCAAAGCAACAAAAAAGTTGTCTCAAAACTCAGATTTCAAAACTAAAAATCTAAAAATTAATTCTAAGATTATGATAAAAGGTTATGTTCAAAGAGGTATTTATAGTCGCCAAAAATATGTTACGAAGGGCCATTCAGTGAAATAAGTTGGGCTCACCAATCAACTTGGCGATCCGCCCTTTGGTCAGTTCCATTGCCTTTTTGCTTTGGCCTTCAGCATCCTTAAGTTCTATAACTTTGGGCGATCCAACATTGCATTGTGGAACCACTTGGCGACATGCCGACTGCTCCTTCCTCTTGCCAACTTGATTTTCTCCTTCAGGGTGTGGCACACTAGAACTTTAGGCAAGATAGTGGTCATTCGGCGACTCGCCAAATGGACTCGATGATCACCAAGCCCTTATTTCTTTGCTCTTTCAGCTCACTTTGTTCCTTTTTGTAAGTTAGTGTCCATACGTTGTTCCTCAATAATACATGGAAATCAAGGGTTTTACATTAATTATTGGCACAAAATAAGCATTTCAGGATACTAAATCTATCCAAATATATCCCTAAATGAGTCCAAATTGTGGACTCATCATTCATCACAATCTATCTAGTTAACGTTTTACATATTGTCATTTTGTTATACTATCAAAGACAGCTACAACAAAAATATTGGTCACTGATTGAACTTTAATTTTTATTTTTTTGACCATAATAACATGCATGCTAAATGGCATATTATTGAATTGTAATGTTTCCCAATGATCATTTTAATTGAGAAAATGTTCTGGTCCTTTTGTTTATTAGGAAGAAATCTAGTTGTTAGCGGATTGGGTATATAATTTTTTCTTGATTAATGCACAAAAAATAGACTAGAGTTGCCTTTTCTAAGGTTCTTGTGGAACTAAGTCAATGAAATGAAATAATTAACATGATTGCAAAACAAAGTTATAACCCTAGAATCTTGCTCAAAGCCATAGCCCTAGTTTTATCTTGTTTGTGAATAATCTCTACATATTTATAATTTTCTATTACTTTCTTTTTTAAATATAATCATCAACCACTCGAATTTTGATATTAGAATGCACGAATAAATAATTAGAACTAGTATAATTTAGTAAATAGTTAATCATAAGTCTCAATCGGTTCGACATCTAATTCCTTACAATCACTTTATTACTTGTACGATCACGTACACTTGTATGTGCTATTGGGATCCATCACGTAGCATTATAGATAAAGTTATGGAAACAACTCAATCATCACAAGTAGTTTTTGAATGCAACATAATGTTTTGTTGATAATATCTTATTTTGGCCTTATACTTCTTGTATTCTCAATAGAATAAAATATTAAATGAAATGGTTTTCCTTTATAACCAGACACCAATTAATCAATATAGTCTAGGTATTTTGATAAATTATTGGAGATTATTTTTGTAGGAAAAATAAACAACTAATGATTTAGGTATCAAATTCCCAAAAATATGATACACTAGGTGTGTTTTTGACCATTATATCTTATATTTCAAAAGTTGCTTCTTTTCTCCTTTAGCTAGAACTTCCGCAACTCTGTTCTACTTCCTAAAGTTGTGTTGTTTCTTAGGTCAACCCAAAGGGTTTATTTACCCCACAACTTTGTCATTTAGAGCTGATATACCACTCATTACAAACTTGGCTCATATATACCCCTACCATTACAAAAATGACTCACATTATTTAATCCTTTTTATACATAAATTATTTTTTGACTTCTTGGATTATTGTTATTTGAATTGTTAATTGCTTTTCTTTCATTCTTTAGTGTAAAATTAAGTTAAAATAAAAAGAAAGAAGTTTGAATGGGTAAAGATTTAAAAGTTTTCTAAAAAAAAATTTAACGTTTTGCGGCTATATTGTAATTTAGGTTTTATATAAAATATTTGGGGCATCTATAGTAAATTTTACAAGAAAATAAGTGAAATAAATAAATTTGACCATTAAAATAATAAATTCAAATCAATCTTAGAATACAAATAGTAAAAAAAACATGTGAGAAAATCAAATATACTCTTGCATGGAGTATCCTTTTTTTAAATAAAAAATTGTTTAAAATTATGTTTCAACTTCTGTTCGAGGAAAATGGTATATGTGAGTCATTTGTGTAACAATATGGATACATATGAGTCACCTTCATAATGAGGCATATATAAGCTCTAAATAGCAAGTTGAGGGGTACATCAGATCCTTTTTACGGTTCTTACTCCTCAAAATATCCTAAAACAATTCCTAATCCACCTCTACCCTAAGTTTCCTAAGGTTAATCCATTTCTATTCAATATATAGTCGTCACTTATTTGCACTTAATGAAGGTCTTAGTTTTTATATTTAGATTTCAGTATCTCGATCCAAAATTCTATCAAGTTGTGAGAGGGCCCGCCAGTTTCCATAAGCGAACCCAATAAATTTATCAAACATTCAAGAAAATTAGGAAAAAGGGGAAAATCAATAAAGCATTAATGTATAATAAGATATTTATAACCCAAAGACATATATAATAAGTGTGGGAATTAAAAAAAAAAGGAATGGTGACACAAGTACTAAAGCAACGAATATTTTTGAAAATATCAGTCAGAAATTAATACAATCTGCCGATGAAAAAGAAAAATAGGGAAAAAAACAAAATAGAACGAGAATCCACTAATATCGAAGTTGAACAACTCACCCTTCATATCATGACCCAAAAATTGACATGATGGCACTTGTCTGTCCAATCAAAACAAGTCAGCCTCAACCAACGATTCGAAAGAAATGCGTAAAGTAAAACAAGAATAACATAAAGGCGGAAAACTGATTAATTCTAATATAACCCCAAAACCTGATTTTCACATGTACAAGCCACTAATGTAAACGTGTTGAATTGAAAGATAATTACAAGTATCAATGTCTTTGTTTTTCAAATAGAACAAAACATAAAATAAGGAACAAGAGGACTCGTCTGGATGACACACAACTACCTCTAAATATCCTCAAAAGACCTCAAATGTAACTAGAAAAAATCAATCACAAAAGTTCATGCTTGAAACCTACACAAGGAAAAACTAGCAAGAATACGAGTACTCCTTTCACCCCAATCAAACCTCCTCAAACTACAAGCTGCATAGAAATCATCCCAACCTAGTAATTTCACAATACACAGTTCACAAGGCTTAACAATCATAATCTAATAGTCAAAGTTCAGAACCAATAAGTTTCAATTATATCGTCACACGTATCAAGAAAGTCATTCACAATTATCATGTAGATCAATCACAAATGTCAAGTGCTTCGTCTGTAACACCCTGAAAATTTTTAACCGAAGACTCCAACCATTCTTTATTTTGAGTAAGATTTTACTGAGGAATTTAAGTTTTCTTAAGTTTTAAGGTCACTAGATGTAACATCTCAAGTTACAAAAAGAACTGAAAAGAAATTCATTCAAGTCATCCATAAGTTCTTTTAAAATTTTGGTCAACTTCAAACGACCATAACTTTTAGCACATAATGAGTTAGGTGGCCCATGAGATATCAAATCAAAGATCATTGAGTCCTCTTTCCAACACCATTGGGTTTGCTAAAATCTGAGTTTAGATTAGGAAGATATGACCGTTTGAGTGCAGCCTCTCTAGATAGGGCCTTTTGACCCAAACTAAGGAGGGGTATTTTAGTCTTTTCCTTACCTCCACTTATTCCAAGCGTTAATTACACCCAATTTAGGGTCTAAAATGATTAGAATTAGTTTCATTCATCCCTACAACATTTAGGGCTTTAGAGAGGAGGTTCAAAAGGAGAAGAAGTTCAAGGTTTCAAACATTCATCCAAGAGTTTTCCAAGAGCCTAGTTCTTTAATGTATGTAGGTTTTCATAGTGATTGAGTAAGTTTAAGTTTTCATAGTGATGAGTAAGTTCACCTGTAATTACCCGATAGGTTATTTTTTGAAATTTTGAACTATTCGTTTAACTAGAGTTAATTAATTGATGGGTAATTGTAGATAATTGACTTAATCGATAATTAATGGTCTAAAGTGATCATTTATTTAAGACTCTATACCATTTTTTCTCATATATATTAAAATAAGTTGGTAAAATTTAGTTCTTTTAACTTATAATTATTATTTAAAGAAAAAGAAAAGAGGAATAATCTAACCTAGCCACGGAATCGAACAAAGACGAGAAAGGGTTACAGGTAAACGTTTCGGCCATCTTCAATTTTTTGGTGGGCGTGCATTAATTACGTTATATAAATGTAAGGATAACTGCTGGCATATTATATTACAAAATGGTGGATTGATACAGTGCTAACACTATTGTTATTATTGTTAGTTGTTATTAAATTGTAATTGGCTATTAATGGCATGATGATTGGGCAATGATTTCCCTTTTAAGGATTAATCATTAGGAATGAAGAATTTATATATAGGAATTAGGAATGGGATCTGCAGTAGTGTCACCATAAGTTGATTAGGTTGTGCGGTCAATAATTTTCTGTAATTAGCCGATTGTAAATTTATTTTTTTACTATCGTATTATGAATCAGATATTAATATATAGGTATAGGTAATTAAATATTAGTTGTAGGATATTATGTGAATATCATTAGATTTATGATATTGGATAAATTGCGACTTAACCCTAAGCTTGAAATTAAGAACTTGATTATAGATTTGGGTGAGTTTTTGGGTCTAGGCTAAACCCATAGTAATATGGGTGTTGTTAGTTTCGAAATCTTATTGTGATTATGTACTTGAATAGATTGTGTTGATTTGGAAGCTCAAAGAAGAGGGAAGACTAAAGTCCCGGAGTGAATTGTTGATTAATTGAGACAAGTGAATTTCTAAACCCTTGTTAAGTGCATAGAGTCGTGTATTTCCTACTGGTATGTGTCGGGGAGTAATAGGACTTGTGATGAGTTGACTTGTCAATGTTGAATAATTATAACGGTGAAAAACGGGTAAAAAAAAAGGCAATGTGATTAATCGTTGGTGTGTGATGTGTTGAGAATGATTTTGAAAGGCTTATTGATTCATTGTTGGTGTTGTATCATGATTTTGTTGTTGTGAATTGTGAAATGTTATGGAAATGGTCATCTCCTCATTATTGTGAACATGTCATTTGCATTGTTTTTATACATGATTATGATAAGTGTTATGTGAATCAAGAAAGAATAAGAAATTAAAGAGGACGTACCATTTCGAGGGACGTATTGCACGCTGCGACAGATACTATATATCGAGGGATGTATAGCGATTCATGATGGATACTATTATCGAGGGACGTGTTGCACACCGCAACGGATGCATCACTATAGTTGACATTGCATTTCCTTGCATTGCATATTTTTATGATTGACTAACATGATCTTGTGAGTGCCTTTCTGTGGAAGTTGTGATTGAAAGTATTGATTTTGTTGTTGAGGACATGTAATTTGTTAGAGTATTGTTGTTGAGTTGTGTGTTAAGTAAACTATGAACTGTTAGGTTGGGCTGGTTTTATGCAGGTTGTAGTTGTAGAGGTTCAAATTGGGTTTAAGGAGTACCCGTATACTGTTCCCTTAGCTTGTGTTTAGAAGTTTACTTGTTGAGTACCGTGTGGTTTGGTACTCACCCCATGCTTCTACATTTTTGTAGGTTACGAGCCCGGTTCTTTGTGATACCTTCTATTCTCTTCAATTCTGAGGCTTTCTGTGGAGAATTGTGACGTAGTTGTTTGTCATCTCGGCGGACCTTCTTACTCTTGTTTATGATTTTGTTTTACTTGAAAGACAACATCATTTGAGACTTACGTGTCTTATTTCACTTCTAGTATTTACATTAGAGGCTTGTGCATGTGACAACTAGGATTTGGGGATTGAGTTAAGTTGACTTGTTATTCGTATTAGTAATTGTTATTGGACTCTTATTTTTATTTTATTTCCGCACTTTATCCAAATGGTAGGGTTTTAGGCTGACTTGTCTTGGTGGGATAAGAGGAGTTCCATCACATCCATTTTTGGCTTGTGACAAAATGGTATCAAATCCTCAGGTTCATAGGTCTCACATGTATATAAGTTGTGTTTACATAATCTCAAGGATCGGTATAGAGATGTATGTACTTGTCTTTGAGAGGCTATGTGATGAGTCCACCAAATTGGACTCATTTAGGGCTATATTTTAATAGAAATTTTGTCCTCAAATGCTTATTTTATATCAATATCTGATGAAAACACTTCAGGTATTTGAAGTTTGAAGGAAAAGCATGGACACTACTTTGCAAAAAGGAACGAAAAGGCTGAAAATAACGAGAAAATGATGGCCTGAAGATCGCCGAGTCCACTTGGCGAGTTGCCGAAGGGTCTCACTTCGCCATTTGTTCTAGTTTGCTGAGCCTGAAGGAAAGGATCAAGTAGGTGGAAAAAGGGAGTAGTCGGCACATCACCGAGAAGTTCCGCGAAGCAGTACTATGTCGCCCAATGACTGAGAGCATGACGATGTCAAAGGATGGTTGAAAATGGCGATGAACTACACCAAAGGGCCAATCGGCAATTCCTACTAATGTCACTGAATGATTCGCTGCAGCACAGATTTTTGAGAACTATAAATACTCGTTAAGAGTTATAGCTTAGTATCAGATTTTTAGTATCATAAGATTTCAGTGTGAAACATTTAATATAATTTTAGTACTTTTTCTCTGAGTTTGAGAGGGTTTTGAAACTTGAAGAAGAAGAGGGTTTCATCTCAAAGGATTTGTACTTGGGTCTTTTGGATTCTTCACTCTTGGCCTATAACAAAACTTAAATCTTCATACCCATTTGAATGCAAGCTCATTTAGGTATAAATTTCTATCTCTTGATGTGCGGCTAAAAACCCCCATTCTTAGGGTATGATTTAGCAAATATGTGTTGATATTATTGTTGGGTTTTGCTTTTTGATAGGTTATATGTATTTTAATGGTGATTCACCTAGTGGTTGTGGTTTAATTTAATAGGATTGTAGTTGCAAATACAAAACCACCCATGTGTTTTCGGCTTGCTCGTGAGAAAGGTCGTGAAACGAAGACCGTTAGACTGATGGCCTAAAGAGTTGGTTGACATGAGGTTCTGCCAAAGAGGGTAAGCCCTAGTTCCATATCCAAACACTCAGCTCGAGAGAATGAGTGGGGTAAGGCGTAGGCTGGCCTTCATGTAGTAAATGGGTGTTCGAGAGGAACCCATTTGGAACAGGATAAGTTGCCCGAGAGGGAACTTATTTCCATCTAAAGCTTAGCCTAATCACTATTATCTTGCAAATTTCCTATCAAAAGCATGTACCCAACGAGTTATACCAATATATATTGTGGTCACATCCCAATAATCTCTCTCTATATTTGATTTCCGTTATATGTTATAGTTTTTCTATACTTGAGACAAAAATCCCAAATCAATATTTGACACTTTTGTGTCCCCCTTTAATTTACAATATTTTTAATAGTTAATGTCTTTGGCTACGACTAGTTAGAACTAATTATATTTCTAAACCCTTGTTAAGTGTATGGAATTCCTGTATTTTCTTGTAATATGTGTTTGGGGGTAATGAGACTTGGTGATGGGTTAACTTGTCCATACTGATTAATTCAAAGGATGAAAAAAGGGGTAATAAAAGGCAATGTGCTTAATTGTTTGTGTGTGATGTGTTGAGAATTGCTTGTGACAGGCATTAGTACGAGTGGTGCTATAGAGGGGAAGTTTATTACTATAGAATGTGGATTGTAATTCAAGAATGCCAATGTATACGGACATTAGCTGATATATTATTGACTTGATTTATTATGTGTGATTGAGTTCTTTATTAAACCCGTATACTGGTGATAGTTGAGGTGATTACATATCACATTGATATTTGATTGAGATGCATCATTCCTTTTATTGAAATCATACTGTGCACATGCATTAACATGAGATTGAGTATAAGTTGGGCACCTGGAGATGGTCTGTGCTGGGGATGGTGAGATGTTAAAATTATAATTTGGGCACGTGGAGATCATCCGTGCGAAATTTATTTGTTTTATGATAGTGCATTGATATTATCCACACAGATACGTGGAGATCATCCGTGTCGGTATATGGACCTAGCGAGTCCCCCATGGGTAATGAACTCTCGGTGTATTTTCGAGGAGTATTATGAATATACGATTGAGAGAGTATTTGGTATTCTGAGGCATATCATTTCATGGTGTCATATTTCATTGTATCCCATGACATCTTTCATTCTTGATGATTATGTGTTTTATTGGTGGTTGTAAAGTAGTTGATATTTGACTACCTCTATTGATGAACTTGATCTTCTATGTTGTTGATATTTGTGGAAGTTGTGATTGATGAATATTGAGTTTGTTGTTGAGAATATGTCATTTGTTAAAGTGATTGTTGTTACAATGGGTGCTTTGTAAACTATGAACTGTTAGGTTGGGCTGACCTTATGTAGGTTGTAGTTGTGGAGGTTCGGTTAGTGTGTAAGAAGTAGCCGTATTCCATCCCCTTAGCTTGTGTTTAGAGATTTAGTTGCTGAGTACCGTGTGGTTTGGTACTCACCCCTTGCTTCTACATTTTTGTAGGTTACTAGCTCGGACTTTTGTGATATTTTCTCTTCTCCTAGTCTGAGGCTTCTTATGGAGGTTTGTGAGGTAGCCATCACGATCCAAAAATGGACGTGATGGCACTCATCTTATCCCAGCAAGACAAGTCAGCCTAAAACTCAATCATTACAATGAAATACAGAAAATTTTATAATAAACTCAAAAATACCCCAAAATCTGGTTGATATGTGTACAAGCCTCTAAAGTATTACAATTGATTCAAAGAAAACACAAGTCTCAAATGACCTTGTTTCTAGAATAGAACGAGATCATAAATAAGAGTAAGAAGTTTTGTTTGTTTGTTGTGTGAATTTTACAGAAAGCATTAGTGTTAGTGGTAGCAATGGTAGCCAGGTGGGCCACCAAGATGACATCGAAAATCTTAATGATGTCCAACAGCCCAACATCAATGGCCCCTATCTCATGGGAAGTGTTGGAGCCATATATTTACCACTAGCCGAGAGAAATGGAGTATTCCACATAACGAGCACCATGTTGCAACTCTTGCAACTGAAGGGACTTTTCAGCAAACTGGCTCATGAGGATCCCCACGAGCATCTTCAAAACTTCGTAAACTTGTGTGGACCATTCTCGTTCAAAAACATCTCACAAGAGCCGGTCCAGTAAAGGCTATTCCCTTTCTCGTTGATGGGAGAAGCCTGCAAGTGGCTAGATAAGCTACCACGTGAATCCATCACTTCTAGGGAGGAGTTGGTGACCACATTTCAAGTGTGATTTTTCCCTCCCTCAAAGATGATGTCGCTGCGGGATAGCATCCAAAGATTTAATCGTTTAGAAGGAGAGCCTCTGCATGAAACTTGGCTAAGGTTCAAAAAGTTGGTGCTACAATGCCCAACCCACGGTTTGCCGGACAACGTGCTTCTTCAATACTTTTATCAGAGTTTTGATTCGGTAAACAAAGATGGCGTTAACCAACTCTTGCCTAGAAAGTTAATGCAACAACCATATGAGTAGCAGTCCAACTTTTAGATGGTATGACAACCATCAATAGAGCATGGTACACTCAGGAGGACCGACTCTCCCCTCTCACTTTCAATCTATCCAAAGAGCAAATAGAAAAAGACAATGAAAGAGACCAGAACATGGCCAACATCATGACGCAACTTGATATTCTATCCAAAAATGTCATGGGGGCCGATGCCCATGCTTTCAATGCTGTGGGGGTCGGGGGTGATAACCTTGAAGAGATGAAGTTTGAAGCCTTATATAAGAAAGAGGTAAATTTTCTAGCCATCCAAAGCGGTGGCTATCGCTCAAATTACCCAAGGAACGGTGGTAACCAAAGTTTGACAAGAGACGAAGGTTGGAAGGACCGAGGTCGTGAATGGAGGGACCGTAATCCAAATTAGAAGTATAGATACGTGCCTCCCAATAAGCACTAGAAGCCAAAAGATTCGGACGCTGGTAGGTCTGAGGATATGCTGTCGTGTATCCTCAACAAAGTGCTAAAAGGCATGAAAGAAGATGTGTCTACCCTTAGCCAGGCCGTCACCTCTCATTCAGTTTTGATCAAGTAGTTAGAAACCTAGATGGGTCATATCTCGTCGAACCTAAATTCGAGAAAGCCTCGGGTTTTGCCGAGTGATACCATGGCTAACCCCAAGAATGAGCTTTAAAGGTGAACTTGCATCGTACCACGACGTTAACTAAGGCGTTGTTTGGGAGGAAACCCAAAACCACTTATTCCTTTCTTTTGCTTTGATAAAATAATGGTGTGTTGATTGTGCAGATGGAAGTCTGGGGAGAGAATGAAAAATGCAGATTGGCGAGTAACAGATCCAGCCTCCAAGTCACCAAAAGGGTCGGTGAATTCGATCTTATCCGTTGTTTGACTCTAGACATCATCAACATTGGAGTCTGTAAAACTCGGCGAGCTTTGGAAATTATTGACGAATCACAGACAATGTTGGCGATCACGATGGAAACCATCGTTTGGACCCCAAAAGCCAATGGCTCTGTAAATATTGGCAGAGAAATAAAATAGTCGGTGTATCATTGAGTGAGTAGGCGAAATTAACTAATGTTGCCGAGTGGCCGAAAACTAGACGGTTTTTGCAAGCCAAAGGTTTAAAAGTTCCAACTTCATTCACTTTCCCTCACTTTTTATCTATTCACAACCCACACCTGCACTCTAGTTTTATATTTATTGCACTTCTTGAGTATTTTGGTTCATTGATTTGTGCGAGGATTTGGAATGCATTACCACTTAGCTTTTCGGTAGTATTCCAATCAGTACAAAAAGGTTAGCTTTTCAATACCCGTAATATTATTTCAGCATTGTACTCATTTGCACACTCTTTGACATTGTTAAAATATTCTAAACCTTCCTGACTAGGTAAAATTGGTTTACTGTCTATCGTTATTCGATAATCTTGCTTAAGCTGTTAAATCTTGCTCTCCAATGTATCTAGTTGAGTTAATGTGTGACGGGTGGTATTTGTCTGTTATGGGTCTGGGATAGATTTGTGCTATTTGTGATTAAATTGTTTTCGGGGGTTTTGGGGCCAATTTCTAAAAGTTGGGTCAAAAGTAGGCATAATAGGTGATTCAGCAAGCTGTAACGAGCTCGCCGAACTACTCTGCGGTTCGTCTAAGCAACCCATCTCGCTCTTATGATCATGCTTTAATTGTTATGGTTGTTGTAACTTTTGGCGAGAAGCATGATATCGCCAAGTGCACTTGGCGCCTCGCCGAATGACACCTTAATCGCCCTTTGTCTGCCCCCCTAATTCCTTCTACACAGTGACTTTCGGTGGATTGTCTGTGGCTCGCCGAATGGATTATCTAGTCTTTCTATAGATGAAAGTCTTTGTTTTGGTTGTCAAATATGTTCTAACATTATGTCAAGACTTTGCAGAAATGGCTAGACCAAATGTTGCATGAAGAAACATGCCACCCAAACACATAAGACCACAACAATTCAGAAGTACTGAAAAGAGAAAGATCAAGGAAGAAAATCCCAGTATGAGGATTCCCATTGACCCTGTTATGCCTTCATGTGCTCGAGAATTCATCAAAGCAATACAGGAGAGACTGCGCAGCTAGAATTTTTCTTTATCTCCCTCTTTGTATTCCTTTAATTTACATTCTGGATATTTTGTTAATTGCATCTGAGGACAAATGTTCTTATTTGTGGTAGGGTGAGGCTCACCTTTGTGTGCTATTTGTGATTCGTGTTGTGTATTTATTTGGGCTGTTCTGTTTAAAATTATTCTAACACTACCTTCTGTGGATGCTTGAGCTTATGGTTCCCTTTTGTTTTAAAATTACAAAAATGATTTTGATCCATCAGAAAAATTTTTGCCACTTCTCGTGTGTTGAATGTGGTTGTTCTTTTGAAAAATTGAAGTCTCGATTTCCATCAATACCAATGACTTGAATAGTGATCTTAATTGAAAGAACATAAATGTGGGGCTACGACGAGACCAAATAAAGTTGCATTGACAATATGTGAACTTTTTGCAACTCGTTGTGATTAGCCATTTATTGGATTGATTCTCTTGTAATGATCATTGCACACTAGCGAAAGTGTGTGTTCTTGTTTGAATTAAGTGTCAATGCCTTGTGTGATGAGCTTACTTTGAACCTTGCATGAATAAACCTAGAATTTGCCCTGTTAGTCTTATTGATTTAGTAAGGTGTACTCTTGAAATGATCTTAGGCAACTTTTGAAGAGTGTGAGCAAAATTTGACAAATACCTCTTCTGTGTCCTACCCGTGAGCGTGTGAATTCTCATGAACACCCTTTGAGTCTTACCTTTCTTTGGAAGTACCTTGATGAACCCTAGACCTTACTTGACCCACAACCTATAATCCTCTTGATTTGTGGTTTAGTAAATAGCCAACTTCGGCCAAAAACCTATGTTGGGGGTGTGGTGACAAGGAAAAGGAGAAGTCAAGAAGTGCAAGAAAATTCTCCCTTAACCCATGGTGTTACGGAGCAATGGAAACCCTCCATGAAAAAAGAAAAGAATGAAAAAGAGAAAGTTGTGGAATAAAAGTACCAAAGAAATTGGGTTTCCAAGAAATTTGTGGAGGTGAATAAAAAGATGAGTTAGAAACACTAGAAAAATCATTGATAAAGGAAATGAAGAGAATGCCTTGAGAATACCACATCTCATGAGGAAAAAGTCACTGAGCCTAAATGACCATACCTTTGCACTCAACCCCATTACAAGCCTTAGAAAGACCTTTTTGATCTTGAGTGAGCCGTACCGAAGATCGATTGGAAAATAAGGGTAAGCCTATGGGTGAAAACATTCATTGTGTTCCTCTTTTTGAGTCTGAGCATTGCATCTGATTCCTGATCTTGAATTGATTAATCTCTATGTGCGAATATGGAATTATTCTTTATGTGAGGGCATTTAGATAGTTTTTGTTGAGCTTGAACCTGCACAACTAGCAAGTATTACGAGTATGAGAATTTTTGGTAATGGTGTGTGACAACTTGAATCTTTGAGTACATAATTGATCTTTATATAAGTAATTTGACTCTTGTTGTGCATGTTCATGATTTATTCTTATGTAGCACTATTTGAGACATCCTATTTTAACTGCTGAACTTGAGTTTTGCTTGAGGACAAGAAAAAGTTTAAGTTGGTGGTTGATGAGTCCACAAAATGGACTCATTTAGGGCTATATTTTAATATAAATTGTGTCCTCAAATGCTGATTTTATCTCAATATCTGATGAAATCCCTTAATTTTGAGGTATTTGGAATTTTAAGGAAATCATGGACACTACTTCGCAAAAAGGAATGAAAAGGCTAAAAATAATGAGAAAATGACGGCCTGAAGATTCCCGAGTCCACTTGGCGATTCGTCGAAGGGTCTTACTTCGCCTTTTGTTCCAGTGTGTTGAGCTTGAATGAAAGGATCACATCGGCGAAAATAAGGAGTAGTGGCGCATCGCCGAGAAGTTTTGCGAAGCAGTACTATGTCACCCAATGACCCAGAAGACGACGATACTGAAGGATGGTGCAAGACGGCAGTGAACTACACTAAAGGGCGAATCACCAAGTTGATCGGCGATTCCAACTAATGTCACCGAATGATCCACTGCAACACAGATTTTTGAAAGCTATAAATACTTGTTGAGAGTTATAGCTTAGAATCAGATTTTTAGTAGCATAAGATTTTCAATGTGAAACAATTAATATAATTTTATTACTTTTTGTTTGAGTTTGAGAGGGTTTTGAAACTTGAAGAAGAAGAGGGTTTCATCTCCAGGGATTTGGACTTGGGTCACTTGGACTCTTCACTCTTGGCCTGTAAAAAGACTTAAATCTTCATCCCCATTAGAATGCAAGCTCATTTAGGTATAAATTTCTATCTCTTGATATGTGGCTAAAAACACCCATTCTTGGGGTGTGATTTAGCAAATATGTGTTGATATTATTGTTGGGTTTTTCTTGTTGATAGGTTAGATGTATTTTAATGGTGATTTCACATGGTGGTTGTGCTTTAATTTAGTGGGTTTGCAGTTGTAAATACAAAAGCACCTATGTATTTTCGGCTTGCTCGACAGAGAGGTCGCGAAACCAAGACCGCTAGACTGATAGCCTAAGGAGTGGGTCGACATGAGGTTCGGCCCAAGAGGATAAGCCCTAGTCCCATTTCCCAACACTTAGCTTGAGATAGTGAGTGGGGTAAGGCGTAGACTGGCCTTCATGCGGCAAATGGATGTCCCAGGGGAACCCATTTGAAACAGGGTAAGTTGCCCAAGAGGGAACTTATTTCCACCTAAAGCTTAGCCTAGTCACTATTATCTTGCAAATTTCCTATCAAAAGCATGTACCTAATGATTTATACCAATATATATTGCGGTCACATCCCTAGAATCTATCCCCATGCTTGATTTCATTTATATTTTACTGTTTTTGCTATACTTGAGACAAAACCCCCAAATCGATATTTGACACTTTTGTGTTCCCCTTTAATTTACAATGTTTTTAATAGTTAATGTCTTTAGCTACGATTAGTTAGAACTAATTTTGTTTTTCTATTAATTCTCAAAACCACTACCTTGGGACTCAACCCCAACACTTGGTTGGGTTATTATTCTATTGCCCGATCGTAGACACTTCCATCGTAATTTGTGTCATTGATTATGCAAACATCACTATGAATACTATTAGGAAACTTCCTTTTTTTCATTTTTTCTTATCGTGCCTGGCTACCTTTCCTAATGCTTAGTTATTATATATTTTTTTGACAGATGAAGAGGACTGAGCTACTGTTATTGGTGTTAGAGGGGAGGCACTTTGTGAGATAGTTATTGAGGCACCATCTAGGGCTAGGGATAGAACTCGAGCTAGAGGTTGTTCTTGTGGAACGACACTAGTCAGAGGTCGTGCCTATGGAGCCACACCAATGAGGGGCTGTGCTAGAGAGGCGTCTCCAAAGCCTCAGATTGATGACAGAGAGGACCAGGTTCCTCCAGAGACTACAACCATAACTTTGCTTTAGGATACATTATTGAGGGTGTTAAGTGTACTTAAAAGCTTTACCCACGTTGGTGGTGTGACTGCTACACCACAAGACTCTTAGATTAGAGAGGAGGGCCAGACCCAAGAGCAGTAGCAAGCTAGCAAGCTCTAGTTATTCAGGATGCGGTGGGGCAGCCACCAGCGAATCTCATGGTTGGGAATGATCTTGCACCAGCAGTTGTGGGTCAAGGTGCACCATTGTTTGTTTTGACAGAGGATGAGCAGTATAGGTATGATAAATTTTGAAAGATGGACCCACTTCTGTTTCAGGGTGGGAAGAGTAAGGATGTTCATCAGTTTCTGACTACGTGCCGAGAGTTTCTAGAGGTGTTTATGTTAGCTTAGTCACATGGGATCCAGTATGTTAACCTACAACTTCGTGGGCCAGCAAAAGAGTGGTGGAGAACTCTTTCAGGTTCTTTGCCAGTTGGAGCTCCTCTAGTGACTTGGGAGATATTTTCCAGTGCCTTTTAAGACCGTTCATCCCTTGGAGCATGAGAGAGAAGAATCGTTTAAGGTTTACAAATCTGAGATAGGACAACTTATCCATTATAGAGTATGAGTCCCATTTTTGCAAGTTGTCTGGGCATGCTTTGGCTATTATTCTAGATGAGACAGAGAGGATCCGTATATTCTTGAGGGGGTTGACTTTCTCTATTAGATCGGCTGTGTGTCGGGCATCTCGAGAGGGGGAATCCTTCCAATCCATCGTGACTGCTGCCAAAAAGGCATAATTGATTCTGAAAGAGGAGTTTGTAAGAGGGCCCATACATCAGTTCAGTTTCATGGTTCCTCATCTGGAGGTAGGGGATTATATAGAGGGAGTGGTTCATTTCAGCATCGGGGAACCGTTCATGCATTTATACCGATATCCAAGGGTGGTCAGATATCTTGGAGTTCTTGTAGCACGGGTCAGGGCTCGTACGACTCACAACAGCGACCTACTGGGAAAGCCAATTATAATGGTTTTAGGATCCGTACAGCAACTCCCAAGCCAAAAATTATGCTTTACTTATGGAGATCCCAATCACCTGTGTGGCAATGTACTTCCTAGAGGGGTTATGGAGGACCCCAACCTAAGTTTTCATTTGAAGCTAGACCACTGGTACCACAGGGTAGTGGTCGAGGCAGAGTTCAGTCAGGTAAGGCTGGTAGAACTTCTAGTAGTGGTATTGCAGCTCAGCAGAGTGGGGGTAGAGGTACCACCCAAGATGGAGGTGGCAGAAAGAGCCAGTGATATGCTTTCTCGGGGAGACCCGAGGCGAAGACTTTTGATGTTGTTATTATAGGTAATATCCCAATATGCCATCGATCTGCGTCTATATTGTTTGATCCGAGATCTACGTTCTCTTATGTGTCTACCTATCTTTCTACTGAATTTGATATGATATGTGATAGCATGACAGTACCTAGTCATGTATCTACACTCGTGGGTGAGCCCTTAGTGGCTGATCGAGTGTATCGATCTTGTCTTTTTTTTTTTGGCAAGGTATGAAACTTGGGTACACTTAATCATTCTAGAGATGGTTGACTTTGATGTTATATTAGGTATGAATTGGCTTTCTCCTTATCATTCTATCCTTGATTGTAATGCTAAGACTATGACCTTAGCAATCCTTAGTGTTCCAAGGGTTCAGTGGAAGGGTGCTAAAGGCTCTTATCCTAGCAAGGTCATCTCATTTAGCTGTGCTTAGACATTGGTACAGAGAGGGTGTGTGTCTTACTTAGGTTTTATTTGAGACACTAGTGTTGAAACACCTCCTATAGACTCTGTTCCCGTGGTTCAGGAGTTTTCCAATGTATTCCTTCTGATCTTCTAGGTGTTCCTCCCTATAGGGATATTGATTTTGCTATTGATTTTGAGACAGGCACTAAGCCCATTTCTATTCCTCCTTACTGTATAGCTCCAGCCAAGTTGAAAGAGTTAAAGGATCAGTTGCAAGATTTGCTGAGTATGAGGCTTATTTGCCCTAATGAGTCACCTTTAGGTGCCCCTGTGTTGTATGTGAAGAATAAGGACAGGACTATGAGGATGTGTATTGATTACAAATAGCTGAAATAGGTAACAATGAAAAATAAGTATCCTCTTCTGTGTATTGATGACTTATTTGATCAACTATAGGAAGCATCTTGTTTTCTATAATTGATTTGAGGTTTGGGTATCATTAGTTGATGATTAGGGAATCAAATATCCCTAAGACAGCTTTTCAAACTCGTTATGGACATTACGAGTTCCTAGTGATGTCTTTTGGGTTGACTAACACCCTTGCAATATTCATGGAGTTGATGAACGAGATTTTTCGACCATACCTTGATTCTTTTGTGATTATCTTCATTGATGTTATTTTTCTTTACTCCTAGTCTGAGGAGGACCATGTTGACATTTGAGGATTGTACTTCAAAGGTTGAAGGAAGACAAGTTGTAAGCCAAGTTCTCAAAGTGCGAGTTTTGGCTTAATTCTATGGCATTATTGGGACATGTGTTGTCCAAAAAGGGTATTATAGTAGATCTTGCCAAGATTGAGACAATTAGAGGGTGGACGCGACCTTCATTTCCTATCGAGATTTGGAGTTTTATGGTATTGGCAGGCTATTACTGACGATTTGTTTAGAGTTTCTCTACTATTGCAGCTCTATTGACTAGATTGACTTAATAAGGTATGGGTTTTCAGTGGTTCGATGAGTGTGAGGAGAGCTTTCAAAAGCTCAAGACTTTGTTGACTTCTTCTCCTGTGTTGACTCTACCTGAATAAGGTGTAGACTTTACTGTGTAATGTGCTGTTTCAAGAGTCGATGGTGTATTGATGTGAAGGGGAAAGTGATGAAATCATTACTTTCATTGAGGCCTAATCTTCCTTAGTCGAACAGATCCGTGAGCACTAGTTTGATGATGAGAATTTATGTTTCATTCACGACAAAGTGTTAAAAGGGGAAGCCAAGGAGGCTGTCCTTTATTTTGATGGCGTCTTGAGGATCATAGGTAGGATTTGTGTGCCCAAGATGTGTGAGTTGGTTAAATTGATTCTTGAGGAGGCCCATTGTTCTCGATATTCCATCCATCCAGGAGCGGCGAAGATGTATCATAATCTAAGTCAACATTACTAGTGGTATGGGCTGAAAATGGATATTTCAGACTTTGTTTCTTGGTGTTTTACTTGCTAATAGGTCAAGTGTGAGCACCACCGTCCCGGGGGTGTATCTTAGAGGATGCCTATTCCTACTTGGAAGTAGGAGTGGATCACTATGGATTTTGTTGTGGGTTTGCCTACCACAATGGGCGGTTATGACTCCATTTAGGTTGTTGTTTACAAACTGGCCAAGTTTGCCCATTTCATTCCAGTTCAGGTGAAGTATACGGTGGAGAAGTTAGTCTGAGCTTTATATCAGTCAGATTGTGCGACTACACGGAGTTCAAGTTTCTATTGTATCTGATCGAGGTTCATTGTTCACTTTCCATTTCTGGAAGGCATTACAACATGGCTTGGGTACTCAGTTGGATATGAGTACAACTTTTCACCCTCAGACAGATGGTCAGTCCAAGCGGACGATTTAGGTGTTGGAGGACATGCTTCGAGCATGTATGATTGATTTTGGTGCTTGATGGGATCGACATTTGCCCATAACAAAGTTTGCCTACAATAACAGTTATCACTCTAGTATTTAGATGGCTCCATTTGAGGTGTTGTATGGCAGACGGTGTAGATCTTTGATCGGTTGGTTTGATTCGGCAGAGACGGAATCTTTGGATATAGACTTGCTTAGAGATGTTATGGAGAAAGTTCGTATGATTCAGTATAGACTGTTGACACCCTAGAGTCGACACAAGAGTTCGAAAAGAAGTGCAAGCTTAGCCCTAGATTCATTGAGCCTTCTGAGATTTTGAGTCGAGTGGGAGAGGTGGCCTATAAGTTGGCCTTGCCTTTGTCGGTAGTTTATCCTATTTTCAATGACTCTATGCTTTGGAAGTATATTTTGGATGAGTCTTGTGTGCTTTCACTCGATTCAGTGGAGCTGGGTCCAGACTTGACATTTGAGGAGGAACCTATTATATTAGGACCAAGGAGATTGCTTAAGTGAAGATGCAATGGAAGCACCATTCAGTTGGAGAGGCAACTAGGGAGACGGAGTATGACATGCTTGCCAGATACCCTTTGCTTTTTGAAGCTTCGGGTACCTTCTTTTACTCTAAGTTCGAGGACGAACATGGTTTTACTGGTGGATAATGTAATGACCCGATAGGTTATTTTTGGGAATTTTGAACTATTAGCTTAACTTGAGTTAATTAATTGATGGGTAATTGTAGATAATTGACTTAATCGATGGTTAATGGGCTAAAGTGATCATTTATTTAAGACCCTATATCATTTTTCTCATATATATTAAAATAGGTTGGTGAAATTTAGTACTTTTAACTTATAATTATTATTCAAAGAAAAAGACAGAGGAATAATCTAACCTAGCTACGACATCGAACAAAGAGGAGAAAGGGTTTCAGGTAAACGTTTCGGCCATGTTCAATTCTTTGGTGGGCGTGCATTAATTACGTTGTATAAATGTAAGGATAGTTGCTGGAATATTATATTACCTAAATGGTGGATTGATACATTGCTAGCACTATTGTTATTATTATTAGTTGTTATCAAATTGTGATGGCTATTAATGGCATGATGATTGGGCAATGATTTTCCTTTTTAAGATTAATCATTAGGAATGAAGAATTTATATATAGGAATTAGGAATGGGATATGCAGTAGTCTCACCATATGTTGATTTGGTTGTGCGGTCAATAATATTTTGTAATTAGCCGATTGTAATTTTTCTTTTTTTTTATTATCATATTATGAATCAGATTTTAATATATAGGTATATGTAATTATATATTAGTTGTAAGGTATTATGTGAATATCATTAGATTTATGATATTGGATAAATTAGGATTCAACCCTAAGCGTGAAACTTAAGAACTTGATTATAGATTTGGGTGAGTTTTTGGGTCTAGGCTAAACCCATAGTAATATGGGTGTTGTTAGTTTTAAAATCTTATTGTGATTATGTATTTGAATAGATTCTGTTGATTTGAAGGTTCAAAGAAGAGGGAAGACTCAATTCCCAGAGTGAATTATTGATTAATTGAGGCAAGTGGATAGCTAAACCCTTTTTAAGTGCATAGAGTTGAGTATTTCCTTGTGGTATGTGTTGGGGAGTAATGGGACTTGGTGATGGGTTGACTTGTCCATGTTGAATAATTATAACGTTGAAAAAGAGATAGTAAAAGGCAATGTGATTAATTGTTGGTGTGTGATGTGTTGACATGATTATGAAAGGCTTGTTGATTCATTGTTGGTGTTGAATCACGATTCTGTTATTGAGAATTGTGCAATGTTATGGAATTGGTCATCTCCTCATTATTGTGAACATTTCATTTGCATTGTCATGTTACTAGATTGTGACAAATGTTATGTGAATTAAGAAAGAATAAGAAATTAAATAGATTGTACCATTTCGAGGGATGTGTCGTGCACCACAACAGATACTATATATCGAGGGACGTATCACACGCCGTGATGGATACTATTATTGAGGGACGTGTCACACACCATGACATATGCATGGATAGATATGTCCCCTATGGGTCCAGACTGAGAGACAACAGGTGTGTATTGTTAGGTCATACATGCTCACTATACTTGACATTTCATTTCATTGCATTGAACATTTTTTATCATTGATGAACTTGATCTTATGTGTTGTTGATCTTGTTAGTGCTTTTCTGTGGAAGTTGTGATTAATGAGTATTGAGTTTGTTATTAAGGACATGTTATTTGTTAGAGTGTTGTTGTTGACTTATAGATGCAATTTGGTGTACTTGACCCCGAAGGGGTCTCAAAGAATCCCTTAGCATATTATAACATAAGATAATAGAAAAGATGTTGAAATTTTTAAACTTTTCTTTACAATCGAAATCTTTCATAAAACATAAGCTCAAATCACTTTGTCTCAAACATAAAGAAATGACATAAAGGAAAAGGTGATCATATCCTCGATGCTATGAGGACTCACCAAGTCTTCAACTCCTTGCACTTGTATAAACCTATCCTTAAGAATGGAACTCAATGTCGTTGAATCCTATATTTGATAAGAATGTAGTCAAGAGTATGCACTATTACAAAATCTAGTGCATATGTTAGCTAGCATAACATCATAAGATCATAACAAAAGTGTTAGCCAACATAAGACATAAGTTATAAGAATAAGAGATAATAACATGGTCATAAGCATAATCTTCAACGTAGACATAACATGAGCATAAGTAAACATAAGGCATGATCCAACAACATAGGAGATACCACATATTCATACGCATAGTTAATACTCAAATCCTCATAACATGAGAGAGCCTTCACAAGTAGCCTTCAAGTCATACTTGTACAATGCATAGATGAGACCCCATAATCCCACCTAGGCTAAGTACAACTTTTAGGCCATCATACCTCTTCATCATATTGATCTCATCCTTTAGCTTACTTCTCATAGACAAGGGAATCTCTCACCTTTAGTCAATATAACCAGGAAGGCAACTATAGCAACAATCTATCAAAGCATACATCATATAGGAGAAACACTGCTTAGGTAACCTTAAGTCATGATTGTGCAATTCATGAATAAGACTCCATAATCTCATCCAAACTAAGTACTCCTTTAAGTCCTCATACTCATACTTCTTGGTTGGAAACTAGTCCCTCTCTTTAAACATTAGAACACTAGGAGGCACTTCCTTAAACATATCATAGTTCATTGTTATGTTGAACGCTATGAGATACTTCTTTAAGAATGTCTAAGTTCATTATTAAAATGGACCCTATGAGATACTTCCTTAAGCATGTCTAAGTCCATTAATGCTTTTGAATAGTTGTAGATACTTCTTCAAGTATGTTGTAGTTCATTGGACATAGAGATTGCTACTAGAAACCCTACTCCACTAGGTGAAGGCTTCCATCTCATGAGACCTAACTTTGGGAAATCCCGGACTCTACGATTTGTGAGTTCCCCTTTTTACTTGGATAGTCTTGACATCAACTAGGTGTGGTTCTCCTATCAACTTTGAGCCCGGACCTTGCCTTGTATGAACTTCCATCTCATTGTCAAATCCACTTGGGGCCAAGCATATACCCCTTAGGATATTAATCCTAGCTTAATATTTATGTCTCATGGAAGGATTTCCTTGACAATCAATCCATGTTTAAGTGATCCTATCACTTAATGCTTTCAAGCATTCATATGATAGATTAGGTAGGTATAGGCCTTTTACCATAATTCCATCTCATCTAGAATTTACTTTCAATGCCTTAACATACATAGTTCATCATATTATCCTTACTCTCAAAGTCCTAGTGATCACATTAATGAATACAAGCCTTACTCTCAAAGCTTTACCTCTTACAATCGTCATACATATCTAGATCACAAGACATTATAGTCACAAGCTTCATCTTTAAGCATTTCTAGTCATAATTCATCATAACGACTCTAACTCATTCATTTCTAGTCAAGATCCATCATCCATATACTACATTCTAATTCAAATCATGTTCACATGCTTCTATTCTTGAACAATTACTATATATAACATCAATTCTATAAGATCACCTATCAATCCTCAATTTCACTTCACAAGGCATGAACCCACATTCTCCAATCATCAATTAGACTAGGGTTAGCCACACAAAACATGTAAATTCATCATAATAACATGATTCACTACTAATTTAACCATAAACAATCAATATCCAATCAATTGGACTCATATTTAACTAAACCCACAATATTGGAAGGAACCCTAACTAGAACTAGAGATTTCGGCTTCACAATTGGGGAAATTCTAGGGGACTCCAGGATGGAAGAATACATGGATATATAAGCTAGCATACCTTGGATATAAATCCCTCACAAATCTTGGAATATTGGAGGAATTTGACCTAGCTTGACTCTTCTTCTCATTCGTCTTCTTCACTTTCTAGAGAGAGAATTTCTTGGAGAGAATTAGGTCTCTTTGGTGAATTGGAAATAATGTCTAGGATAAATGTATTTAGGGCTCTATTAGGTTTATATAGGTGGTCTAATTACTAATAAATTGATCCCACTTAACAACTAATTAATTCTAGAATGTTCTCCTAACCCCCTAACTTAAACAACTTAAAGGTCACACTGCCCCAACCCATGAGACCACTTCCACTGACCGTGGGTCCACCCACGGCCCGTATTGGTCAACCATGGATGGGTACTGTGGCTTGGTTTTAGGGGTCTTGACCCACGAGACCCACCCACGTGGTGTGTATCTCCCTAAGGGATATGGGTCCCCTTCATAGATGCTGCCCTAGGTAGATTTCTAGGGTGATTTTTAGGATCATTTTCATGGATCCTTGGTTGGTCCTTGGGGAGTCATACCTTGACATTTAACCTTGAAACCCTTCATTCTAAGTATGGGAAGTCATATCTACGACCCTAATCCTCACGTCAAACTCTAGAACTCCCATGTAAAGCTCTAGTTGACTTACTACGCTATAGGGTGTAACATTGTGGCGATTCTGATAGGGTGTAAGGAGTACCTGTATTCTTTTCCCTTAGCTTGTGTTTAGAAGTTTACTTGTTGAGTACCATATGGTTTGGTACTCACCCCTTGCTTCGACATTTTTGTAGGTTACGAACCTGGATCTTTTTGATACCTTCTATTCTCTTCATTTCTAAGGCTTTCTGCAGAGATTTTTGAGCTAGCTATTTTTCATCTCATCGAACCTTCTTACTCCTATTTATGATTTTGTTTTATTTGAAAGACAACGTCATTTGATACATGGGTATCTTAGTTAAATTACAGTATATACGTTAGAGGCTTGTGCACATGACAACTAGGTTTTGGGGATTGAGTTAAGTTGACTTGTCATTCATATTAGTAATTGCTATTGGACTCTTATTTTTATTTTATTTCCGCACTTTATCGAAATGTATTGGTTTTAGGCTGACTTTTCTTGAAGGGATAAGACTAGTGCCATCACATCCATTTTGGGTTGTGACATCACTCTGATGTCAATCGTGAGTTTCTTTATCAAATTCGTCCATGCAATATGTGTAGTGAAGTTCTTGATGAGTTTTCTTGAAGTTTCGTTCTTCAATCTTTATTGTTGGAGTTTGATGACTTCTTGAGATGAGGGTTTGAGTTTGAGGGTTATTCTTGAAGAGATTTGAGTAGGTTTTAATTTACTCATGTTTGGTATACCAACCTAAAAGAGTTTGGAAAAAATAATATATTCTTGGTGAATTAGGGTGAAAATGCGAGAAGAAAAATCCGTTTAAACTTTCTGGGGAAGTGGTGGCACGACGCACCATAGGTGCACCAGGAGAGCTGGCGCACCTTTCCATATATGCATAGGGAGGGATGGCGCGCCACGCCTGTAGTGCTCCATAAATGGGCTGCAATTGATGTGGGTTTAGCGCCCTATGCTAGGATTGTGCCAGGGTCGCCTGCCCCCCGTTCATATTCCATCGTTCATTCTGTCTGAGTTCTTTTAAAACATATATACATTCTCTTCTTGATTTTAACTATCCAAACTATATCTATTCATTGATAAATCATATATATCATTAACATGATACTTGAATTCCTAATTCAAATTCAAGGTAGAGTTAAGAGTAATGTTTAAGAAAATCCCTTTGAGTCATTTTAAGGAGTCTTCTATAATTACTTTTAATTTGTTTCAAGACTCGATTAAGTGAGTATGAGAATGAGAAGAGTGTATTCGGGAGTCTACATTATTATTGAGATCCTTGAGTCTAGTCGTTCATGCTTATAATTCCATATGAACTCCATAAATTAAGTATCATTGCGAGGAGTAACATCTTTGATTTCTAAGTTCTTGAGTATTGAGTTCCTAATCCTTTTAAGATTATATTCCTAATTATAGGACTGCCATACGTTATACATGAAGGTCCTTTAGTTCAGTTGTTCATGCCCATAATTACAGATGAATCCTATGAGTCGAGCATTCTTAAGATGAATGGTATCATTCAGTCCTTGAGTTCTAGAATTGTTGAGTCCGAGTATTTAGTTCTATATATGGTTATTGAAAACCTTTAATTCAGTCATTCACGTCCACAATTCGTCAAGAACCCTATTTTGAGAAGTTTTTCTACAAACTTCTAAAACTTGTTTTAAGACTTGAGTACTTGAATATGAGGATAAGGAGAGTAGTTCATGTTTCAAAAGTGAATATAAGGGAACTAAGTATTCCCAAGGGTAAATGTTTTTACATTTAAGATGAGAGGAAACTTTGACTTCCAAATGAGTCCATAAGGAGTTTTGAGCACATTTTTTTTTTAAGAGAACCCTTTCTGAGTAATAATCTCAATGTTTGAGGATGAGGAAATGTTTTTAAGCATATGACCATGAGTTATATTATTGGGAGTAGTATTGAGCACCGATATTGGGACATGTTCAAATAACTCAGTTTCCTCATAAACTATGTATGCCAACATGGGTAAAGGGTCATACTTTTTAGATGATTCCTTATTAATTTTTTAAGCATAGCTTAGTGGATCCACTTAGTTGAGAATGTCATATACTCCGGCAAGGTATAGGACAGTTCTGGCAGCATGGGTGAGAAGATTTATCATTACATAGCTCATAGTGATGGCTTTTGGTTTGAGAATCTCCCTAATAAGAGTTATTTGTTGTATTCTTATATACAATTGAGTTATTATCTACTATTTTTAAAAGTTTTCCATATATTGCCTCTTTTATTGTTATTGTATCCTTGATTTGAATTGAGTATCTTTGAGTTGAGTATCCTTGAGTTGAGTATATTTAAGTAGAGTATCTTTAAGTTGAGTATCTTTGAGTTGAGTATCTTTGAGTTGAGTATCCTTGAGTTGAGTATCTTTAAGTTGAGTATCTTTGAGTTGAGTATTCCTAACTTGAGTTGAGTTGAGTGAGATTAGACGAGCTAAGTATGCTTATTTTCTATTAGTTCAAGCCTATGTTTATGCTTTAGAATTCCCTTACATGCTCGTACATACAATGTATTGACACCATTTGGTCTGCATCTTTTTATGATGCAGATACAATTATTCAGGGTCATCAACTGACGCTCCGTTGATACCACCTGCAGTTTTTGTTAGCTTTGGTGAGCCTTATTTCTTTCGAAGGGTTCCACTCTTACTTTTAGTTGTTAGAGTGTTCTAGGTCTTGTCCCGTTAATCCTTCTGTAATAGTAGATGCTTCATACATAGCTTAAATGGTTGAGGAGTCTATCATTATTTCCTTTGTTGTTGAAATGTTTTGAGTCCATGAGACATTTAACTATTACTTGTTAAATTATTTTCAAACGATTATTGGAGTTGATATTAAATTAATTCTTTTTAAAATTATTTTTGCATCAGGAGTTCTCATTTCGCTTGGGTAAGTCTTCCAATGAGTAATGAGCCAGGCCAACGGTTCGCTTGGGAACAAATAATTGTGTTCTAGTGCCAGTTACGTCCAGGATGTAGGCTTGGGGTATGACAAACTTGGTATTAGACATAGAGTTCAAGTGTCCGACGGTGTCTATGATATTGTGTCAGTAAGGTCTTATTTATTGTTATGAGGTCCCCAATTCTATAAGCAAGGGACTATAGGTATTTAAGAAAATTCTCTCTTCTTCATCCTTTTAATCTTGCAATAGAACTATGTCATAGAAACTTATTCTTACTCTTGTATTTCCATATTCATTAAACTAATCCTCATACTAAAGGTGATTGAAAAGTAAAGCCCAAGATCCTTATGGATGAGTTATTTTTAGCAAAAATCTTGAGGAACTCATTAGATTGTATAAGGGCTTGAGAGGAGCCTATGAGTAAGTAAAGTATTGAGTTCGAAAGAATGCACTCAGATTCATATGAATCGTGCGTTTGAGCTGAAATTGAGATGTACTCTCTTCTCAAAACCTTATTTAGGTGAGACCCATATGAGAAAGTGTGTTTTCGAGCATGGATAATATTTTCACCCTAAAGGATAGTATGAATTACGATATTATGAGTAGTAGTAGTAAAGAGTCCCTTTAAGTTAAGAGAAAAGAATACAGAGGTCTAGAAATCTATGAAAAGGAGATAGTGATGGGGCAAATTATGTTATTGCAGTCATGCACCGAGTTAGTAATAAGTGATGAATTCCTTTATGAGTATAAAAAGATAATAATAATGTTGTAGAGAATTCTTGATAGAAGGAAAAGCAATAGTTACTAATCAGAATGAGATAGGGTATACTTTCTACCAGAATAGAGTTGATGTCAATGTGCCATCGTGTTAAAGAATACTAAGTATATGTGTGGAATTAGAGAGTAGAGTATTCATGAGGGGATACACCCAAGCAAGGCTTGTGAATATTGAAAGGGGAACCCCATGATATTCAAAAGACAATAGAACTATTTCAGAGGTAATGCGTAGTAAGTGAGTAAATAGTACTTAAGTTGTGAAATGAAAGGTGAAGGTAATTTGTAGGTAGCTAGACGAAGAGCTAAACATTTCCTACTTGCCATGAAATCTTAGTGGATGAGTGTTTCTTGACTTTTCTAATAGTCGCAAGTAGTAAAAGGTATGAGCAATCATATTGATATATGTGTTTAGTGCTAGACACTAAGCTTGAATTTCAGATGAGTGTCGTCAGCAAAAGATGGCAACATGAGGGTGATGGTGTTAGTTTTAAGATCTGATCTAGTAGGTTTGACCTGAAATAGGTGATGAGATCAAAGTGGTACCTTGCAATGAAAATGTGGTATTATGACCTATAGAGGAGAGAAATTAAGGTAGAGTAGAAAGAGGTACACCTGAGATGGTACGTGGCCAGACGTGGTCCCAATTAAGGTTATGATTTTTTTATGTATGCCTATATTGTATAATTGAGCTGCCAATATGGGATAGTCTGGTGCAAGTGGAATTTTGCTAAAGAGTAAGATGAGTTTGCTTTAGGAGCCAATGAGAAGTAGTCAAGAGAAACATCTTAGAAAGAGGTCTTAGTACCTGCTTATGGAGAGTTTGGTAGTCATGATATAAACATTTCTTGAGTGTTACAGTAAAGGGGGATGTAGATCAGTTTAGAGACGATGCAATAGGTCCATAGCTTTCAAGTGTCATCATTAAACCTAAAGGGAATATGATAAGATGAGAAATCAAGTCAAGTGTTGAGAATAAGATATTAATGAGTTCAAAATATTATGGGAGATATCTTTTTAGAGGTCCTTTTAGTAGTAGAGTTATGTTAGAAGGACAAGGTTAATGTTCTTATCATGATAATTATGGTGTGATAATTCTACCGAAGGTTATAAATTTGGAGGAAGATGAGGATGAGGTTTTAGGATGAGAAATAATTAGATGAGGGCCCTTAGTTGGTTTCGGTAGTAATGCGGGAAATTCTATTTGGTATGGAAGAGATGATGAGAGAATGAGAAACTTCTTAAGGAGTTGGTTAGAATGAGTCCATGAAGTTGTTAGAGCACTAAGCTTGAATGATGTGTTGTTAACCATTAGGTGGTTCTTGATATAAGCCCAACGTTGATTAAATGTGCTGGTAAAGAGTAAAGTTTTGGGATGTGATTCCATATAGAGAGGTATAGAACATGAACCTTAGGATTTGGGTTAAGCTTGAATATAGGAAGAGCGTGCCATTGGACTCAAACCTTGGTAAGGAAAGTCATTTACGCATGCGGGAGCTATGAATTGCAGTGTAACACCTCAGAATCTAGTAGACTAAGCAACAGATTAAGTGGGAAGTCAGAAGCCAAGTATCAAGCCGGTCTACCCTTCACAAAGGCCCAGACGAGTTGTAAAGGGAACCATGAGGTGTGGTGTAGAACGTGGTGGCTCACAATGGCAAGCCAAGAAATTCTCCCCTCCCATGAGCGCCTAGACAGCTCGTGGTGGGCACTACAATGCAAGGTGATGGTCATGGTGAGAGAGGCAGTAGCTACCTTTGAAGTGACCCAACCCTTACGGGCCACATGAAGGCTCGTGGAAGCCAAGAAAGGTGGTGGGAAGGGTTGCGAGGTGAATTGGGTTTTTATGGAGTTTGCCAAGCTTCTGGTCAAGGACCACGGCTGCCACAACGGGTCGTGAAGTCCTTGACAACTCGTGGTGCCTTGCGTGTGGGGGCTAAGTCTGCTGTAAGTTTTAGGGCAGTTGGGTCGTTTCCAATTTTTTCAAAATAGTACTATGTCTTTTTACCCATGACTAGGACCCTATATAAGTGATTTTAACTTCAAATTCAACCCATTCAAGTTCATCCTCTCCAAATTATTTCTCTCTCTAGAAACTTTTAGAAGAAGGGTTCAACCTAGCGTTTTCAAAGCAAGTCTTGCATTCCACTATTGAAGGCAAGCTTTTGGCATTGAGGTATGATAGTTTTCATCCATGGATTCCTTTATTCATGAAGTTTCCAAATTCTCCTATTTTCAAAGATAGAAATCTCCAATCTAGTTAGGGTTTTCTTCAATTGCCATGTGTTGTCTTGATTATTGATTTAAATGATTCAGTTAGTATCTACTATGCATGAATTTATGAAATACTATAATTTTATGATCTTTCCCCTATGAACCTATGAAATCCCCCTGTCTTTTACATGTTATGAGCATATAATGTGGGTTTTGCATTATGAAAGAAGAGTTTTATGAAATCAAGCATAAATTAAAAGAATTACATGAATTTATGATGACACATGTCTAACCCATCTTTTCTAAATGTTGATGATTAAAAGTGGGTTGTCAATCTTGAAAGGTGAATTATTGAATTATGCAGGTTCTTATGAAATATATGAAATATTTAAGGATGTTTTGAGAGTGAAGTATCAATGATGATGTTGTTGTTGTGTTGTTGAAAGGATTTCTCATTAACACATAAAGGTAGGATTGTGAAAGGTTTTTCTCACATAGTAAGGATTCTAAGGTTGAAAGGTCTTCCCACCTAACTGAATCAAAGATAAATAGCTATACTAATGAAACCTAGCTTGGATTGGTTATTCAATGATATGATTCCATGAATAATGACTTAGCTTAGATTGGCAAGATGACGTGCCCTTCCATGGATAATAAGAACAAGTAAGAATATGACTATTCTGTGGGATTTATGCTTAGCACCGAGAGGATATTGAGATAGAAGCTCTCCCATTAGTAGAGGTCAAGCCTCTAAAATAAATCTCCTTATCCCTTACCTATGTGCCCCAATAGGATTATTGTCTATATAGACATTAGCTAGTTGATCGAGTTAAGTTAGAAGTTCATGGTTCTATCTGAGCAAGATGGACAACCCATTTATGTGTGGGAGACAACCTGAGATCATGATATAGCTCACATGATCTCTATGTCGATTAAGCCTACTTCCCACAATAATAATGAACTAAGGTTAGCTCAAGAACTATTGCACATGTGTTCAAAGGTTTTAAATGATGTTAGCTTGCATTGGCCATATTTTATTACTTATGTTTTCTAACCTTTTTATATCATGATTTAGCTTGGTCATTCCATGTCATGAAATGTCCTCTTTTAGCATGATTTAAATGTTTTATGCATAGCTATCATACTTGGTACATTGTTTTGTACTAACGCATTCTCTTGCCTACATTTCCCCAAATGCAGAATCTGACAGACACGGTTTTCAATTTCGTGGCTAGTGGTAGATTTTGAGGTTTCCAAGCTTTGGTGAGTCCTCATGCTTTGAGAATGGATTTTCATTGTTCTTAATTTCTTTCTTATTTTCAATTTTTGACATGCTATATGGACAAGGTCCAATTTCATTCAATTGTATTAGATGGCTATTGATACAACGTGCTTAGACTTCCATTTTACTTTTATAAAACTTTTGGACTTGAAATGTTATGTTTACCTCTTTTCTTCTATTTCTTATATTATGAGTGCTAAATGGTTTGTTCTATTTCCTAACGCCATATTACATATAGGGTGTACCATTGGGTCATGAAAAACTTGGTAATTAGAGCAGAAGATTTAGAATGGTCCTAGGATCTCTCATAAGCCACGTCAAGTAGACTCTTGTTCAAAAGTGTGAAGTGACATGCCCAAATTGCACCTCTCAAAAGAAGTCTAAGCGATCATTGTCAAATAAAGAATCTTACTTTTATGTTAGGGTCGATCCCACGAGTGATGTGGTTCAAACTTAGGCTAATTCATAATTATCTTCGTCTAGTCAAAATAGTTTCCGAGAAAAGTAACAAAAAAGGGGGGTTATAACTAAAAATAACAGTTTCTTGGTCTGTATCAGCAAGTAACAAGTAAGTAGGATTTACAGTTTGAGATATCAATATGAAATGAAAACTAGGGCATACTTGTTCACCACAAGCTCTTAACATAGTGTTCCTAATTATAGTAACTCGATCCTAGTGTTAACATGCAACGTTGATAAGTTAGGCATCCCTATGTGAATGTTCCTCCAAATACAGAATATCACCACGCAACTTGGTCTGTCTATAGATGTGTGCTTTACTAACCCTTACCCTTAACCCCGGATTAGCCCTTGCATCACAATGATTAAGGTCTGGCTATTAGATTACGGCTAAACCCAACTAAATCTCCATTGTTCAATCCTTTTGTTATTCACTACCTCCATGGTCAGGCAAGTAGGAATGAGATGAGTTCTAACGTTGCGCACCGCTTGAAAGCATTATAACCGAAAGGATTAACAATACATGCTCACACTATTCTTGAATTAGTTAGCTATTAGTCATACATTTTTAATTGTTTATGGTTCCTCGAACCCTAGTTGTGAATTTAGCTACTCATGCTTGAGAATTCACAATTCATATTTGAGTTAATAAGATATATCGTGAACTTACAATTACACTAGATGAATACCGTCATCTTCAATTGAAAACCAAAAGCAAATTGCATAAAAAGAACTTCAAGAATAAAATTGCTAAAGTGTTTGCAAAAAAATCCCCAAAGCCAAAAACAATAATCTCTAATAGGGTCTATTTCCTAAAAAAGTTACATTAAAACACTATCATATCTTTTAACAAAATTCAAGTGAAATGTAACAAAATTACCGTAAACTCATGTTATATCATGAAGCGTGCCACATTTATGAATGAGAGGCTACAAGATGATTAGGAAATTTCACTTCTTTAATTACTCTTAAGTCGTGCGACAGAGTTCAACTCTATAAGGTCCCTCTCCTAATCCCCAAGATATGGCTACTTAAAGAGCATATGCTACAAGGAATGCTAGGGAGAATGCGGAACAAGACTAGCCACACGGCTTGTCTCCGATTGGATTTGCGAAGACTACTAATATCGCCAAAGGGCCGCAAACTAGACGGTATTTTAATGGCCAAAGGTTTAAAATTTCAAACTCTTTCACATTCCCTCACTTTTAACTTCAAACAATCACACCCGCACTTTAGTCTTTCTTTATTCTTGCATTTTATAATTTTTTGGTCATGGATCTTGTGTTCGAATTTCAAATTCATTGTTGCCTAGCATTACAAAAATCTAATTTGATATTAAAGGTTGGTTTTTCCGAACCCCAAACTCTTAAATAGTGGTTAAACTCAAATGCAATTGTTTAATTTTAATTGATGTGTGATGGGCCTCTCTGAAATCATAAATTTGTGCTAGTTGCCTTTTGTATTATTGTAATTGTGCTAAAATTGTCTAAATGGTTGATTTTCCAAATTTTGTGCTTTTAAATTGATCATAAATTTATGGGTTGCATTAAATTGTTGTTGGGTCTAGTCGGGTGAAGTCTGAGTAACCCAAATTGTTCTAAATGACATGATTTTCCCACTGATAGAGCGTTTGACGTCATTCTTAGGGGCTTAAGTCGTCAAATGGCCTATTTTGGCAAAACCAAGGGAATTCTAAGTACCTCGGTGGCATGGGTCATATGGGTATGAGATAAATAGTGTTCGTATGTTGTTTGATTTTTTTTGGGGACTGCGGGTTTGATTTGGGAGTTGGGGTTGAAAATAGACACGTTGGGAAGTTTGGCAAACCGGGTTGAGCTCGCCGAAATCCTCCTAGATCACCTTTAATTTTGTGCTTTGGTTGGATTTAGTTTTGAAACTTTCGACGAGAAGCTTGAGCTTGCCGAGCGAACTTGGCTTGATCGCCCTTTCTGCGCCCCTAATCCCTCAAATATACTGTAACTTTCGGCAGGCAAGTCTGAGCTCACCAGTGGTGTCTGTGATTCGCCGAATAGCCCTTCCTATAGCCGAAAGGCTATTTTTCTAGAAAATTTTTGAGTCAGTCCCTTTTGCGAGGCCAATATGTCTCGCCTAAGTAACTTGGTGACTCGCCGATCGGTTTGGCGAGTCTATCTGCAACTTGATTTCTGCAACTTTTCTTGGATTGTTTCTACTATTTTTTTATGTATATTCCAAATATGTCTAGGACTAACTTGAGCAATAGTGGTATGCTGCCGCAAAAAAGAGCACGGGGCATTGTTATTAATGAGGGTGGAGCTACTCCCTCTAAAACAGGGCAAATAAGCACCTCCAAAAGTAGGCAAAGGAAAGGGAAAAGTGCCCACAACTAAGATTCTGGAGTACAACTTCGGTAGTGACGGGGAGTCCTTTGATTCCCAGGCTGCATTTTCTAAGCATGAGGATGACCAACCTCTTCAATCCCGATGAGCTAATATTCATTACAGAGTTCATCAAGGTCCGTCTAGGGCCCTGGAGTCTACCCCCTCTATTGCTGATTTAGTGCCAGCTTTGGCACAGATGGTGGTTCCAGCACCACCAGATCAGGATCCTCCTCCCTGGCTACTCAACAGATTAATGGCCAAGGGATTGAGGATAATTCTCGAGGAAAAGTTGTTTTCCACGGAGGGCCTAGAGGGCAGATATTCTAGGGTGAGGGACACACTCCTGTACCAATGCTTGACATCTTCACCAGGCTCCAAGGCTCGTATATCCCTACTAAGTTCATAAGTTCTACGATGCGTATGGTGAGCTAGTTCCATGGGGGAAGAATAAATCCAGTTCCTTCAGACCGGTGAAGTCCGTAGTGGTCCGAGGGAAAGAAGTGTGGTGCAGCAGCAATCACATATATATCGCACTTGATAGAGCCACGGGGTTTGAACATGAGTATAAGGGGCTAACTACGGCACAGGCCCTGAATGATTTGAAAGGCCGGCTTGCTCCACTGATTTCTTACACCACCCCGAGGTGGATTAAGGTAGGATCTCCGATCAAGAGGAATGATTTGAATGTAGTTGCGCGGTACTGGTTTGGATTCATCAGCAGCTCTATCATGCCCTCACAAAATAAGTCCATCCTCCGCCACCCCAAGGCGGCATATCTAGGATCCATCATCGCACATAAGTTCCTCAACATGGGACTCAACATTGAGCAGGAGATTTCCATGAGGGCCTAATAGTGCCAAACGTCCCTTTCCTTTCCGGTCCTGATTATAGAGCTATGCCGGCAAGTTGGAGTTCCTTTTGATGAGAAGAGGGACATAGAGGTTATACCGACATATTTCATAGATATCCGGCGTATAAAGGCCGAGTATACTCGAGAGGAGGCAGATAGAAGGAGAGTGGCTTCTGTGGATGTATCACCTGAGGTTGATGTTGAATATATACCTACAAAGGCATCTTTGCCTACTCCAACCTCCAAGGCTTCACCCACTTCCACTTTTTCTCAGGTTCCTGGTTCTTCTTCTGCTCCCCAGCCTATGAGGATCACCCAGGTCATGCTCCTTTAGATGGGATACGTAGCCCATTTTGCCGATGTGCGTGCTACTTGACTCGAGGCCAAGGTGCCTTGGATGATTGAGTGAGCCATATTAGTTGTATTGACATCCCTTCGGACATCTATTACTGCTCTCACAAGGAAATTAGAGATTGTTGAGAATCAACAGGGAGTTACGTTAGAGGTGACAACTTTGAAAGCCGAGGTTACAGATTTGAGATAGGATGTGGACTAGCTAAAGTCCACAGACTTCACTTCCCTCTTTGAGTCAGCTGAGGATTAGGATGCTCTGGCCAATTTGTGATGCCTCTGGCTACCAATGGAGATGTACCTATGGATGATATGGCAGATTATGAGTCAGAGGTTGAGACAGATGAGGAGTAGTTGGATGCACAAGAGGCAACCATCTATCGAGACCTATTGAATTCAGAGGAGATGATTATACAGTCTATCATTCAAATATCGCTGACAGAAACGTCCGTGGCAGGATCTAATGGAGCCAGTGTTGATGTTACCCCATGCACTGATGCACAGGATTAGAGTGTTTCACCGGGCATTGATGCCTCGACAGATAGAGCTTGTGTGTAGACAGAAACTTTCTTTACCTCCCTCTCTTTCATTTTATTGACTTTTGTTTATTTGTGGTGCATTTGAGGACAACTGCCTTTTTATTTATGGTGGGGTGAGGTATTCCCATACCTATCACTTGTTTTTATATTTTGTATATATTGGGCTTTAGTGTTTTGAATTGTGTGTTGATATTGTTTTATGGATGTTTGAGCTTATGGCTCCTTGTTTTGAATAGAAATGGTTTTTCCATCTAAAATATTTTGCCACCTCTTGTTGTGTTTGAATGTAGTTGTTTTTATGCAAATTTTAGTATTGGTTATGATCAATATCGATGAACTGAATAGTGCTACTAATCGAACAAAAATGAATGTGCGTCTACGATGAGGCCAAATGAAGTTGCATAGACAATATGTGGACTTTTTGCATCTCGTTGTGACTAGCTGATTATCAAATGGAGTCTCTTGTGATGACCATTTCACACTAGCAAAAGTGTGGAGTCTCGTTTGTTATTGGTGTCAATGCCTTGTGTGATGAGCTTACCGTGAACCTTGTGTGATGATACCTAGAATTTTCCTTGTTGGTCCAAGTGATGCAAGCTCTTGAAATGATCTTATGCAACAATTTTGAAGAGTGAAAAAAATTGACAATATACCTCTTTTGTAGCCAACCTTGTGAGATGTGTGAACTTTTCTTGAACCCCCTTTGAGCCTTATCCTTTTCTTGGAAGGAACTGAATGCAATTGAGACCTCTCTTTATCCATTCACCCATAATCCTCATGAAGTGTGGTTTTTTTGAATAGCCAACTTAGGCTAAAAGCCTAAGTTGGGGGTGTGGTAAAAAGAGAAGGTAAATCAAGAACTGTGAAGAAGTCCTCCTTTATTCATGGTCTTGAATAAAGATGGAACCCCTCCGTATAAAAAAAAAGAAATAAAACAAGAAAGCAAAAGAAAAATAATGAAAAAGTTGTGTAATAAAGTTGTTAAAGTTGCAAAAGAAATGGGGTTTTCAGTAATCCATCTAAATGACCATACCTTTCCATTTAGCCCCGTTAGAAGCCTTGAAAAGATATTTTTGATCTTGAGTGAGCCAATACGAATGTTGATTCGAAAATAAGGGAAAACCTATGGGCGAAGTCATGCATGTGTTCTTATTTGTGAGTCATAGAGTTGTATGTGATTCTGTAACTATAAATTGTTGAAAAATTGTGTGTGAATATCGAATCATCTTTGTTGTGAGGGCATTTGAGTACCTTTGTTCAGCTTGAACTTGCATTTGAAGCAAGTATTGTGAACTTGAGCATCTTTGATAGATTAGTCACCACTTGAATCTTTGAGTGCACTAATGATCCATGCATGAGTAAGTTGAGTCTTGTTGTGTGCTTTCATGATTGAGTCTTTCGTAGCACTATTTGAGACATCCTTTTTGAACTGCTGAATTTGAGTTTTACTTGAGGACAAGCAAAAGTTTAAGTTGGGGGTGTTGATGAGTCCAAGATTTGGACTCATTTAGGGCTTTGTTTATACAAATTTAGTGTCCTCAAATGCTTATTTTGTGCTCATAACTTTTGTAAAACCCTTGATTTTCAGGTATATGGATTGAGGAACAAAGCAAGGACACTAATAGGCAAAAAAGAACAAAATAGGTTGAAGAAATGAAGATGAGAGAGCCTAAGAATTGCCAAGATCACTTGGTGTGTCGCCAAGTGGCTCATCATACCGCCTAAAGTTTTAGTGTACCAAGCCCTGAAGGAAAAAACTAAGTTGGCGATGAAAATGAGCAGTCGACGGATCACCGAGTATTTTTGCGATGCATTACTAGATTTCCAAAAGTAACAGACCTTGAGGATGATGAATGTTGAGGCAGAAGGGCGATGGAAGTGACCATAGAGTGGCTCGTCGAGTGGTTCAACGAGCCTGACTTACTTCGCTGAATGAGCTTTTGCAACATATTTTTGCCAACTATAAATACATTTTTGAACTTTTAGTTTAGTAGAAAATAATCTTTATAAAAAATTATTATCAAGTTTGAAGCATTTGGAGACATTTTTCTGTAGTTTTTCCTGAGCTTTGAAGGATTGAAGAAATTCACTTTTGGGAATTTGGAAGTGGGTCTTTGAGAATCTTCAATTTGGAGCATTGTAAGGACGAAATCTCTCTTACTAGTTGATGAATAATCAATTTGGTAACTATTTTTATCTTTTTATGATGTCTAGCTAAAACCCTAATTCTTGGGGTGTGATTATGTGATTATGGGCTAATTTAGCTTATGGTTATTGATAATTGTTAGTTCAAATGCTATTTCAAAGTGAGTTCAATCATTAATTATGGTTTAATTTAAGAATTGTAGTTGCAAATGCAGTTCTACCGTTGTGTTTTTGGCTTGCTTGAGAGAGAGGTCTTGGAACTAAAATTCTTGATTGATGGTTTGTGGGTATTAAGCTGACCTGGGTTCAGCTCGAGAGAGTAAATCTTAAACCCAATACCACACATTCAACTTAAGAGAGTGAATGGATTAAGGTGTGGGTTGCTCTTATTTTGCATGCTTGTTGATGTTCGAGAGAAATCACTTGATTCGGGGTAAATTATTTGAGATAAAGTTTACCTCTACTATAGCCTGGCCTACTCACTAATATCTAGCTATTTTCTAATAGTTGCAATTACCCATATGTCTACATTAGCCTATAATCGATCACATCCCAAGAACCTATCTACTTATTGTTATTTCGTATTGTCTGTGACTGCTTGTAGTTGATAGTCAAAACCAAAACCCCCATTTGACATTCATGTCACCCCCTGATTTGAATGATGCCTTTATTTGATATTTTTTATGCATATGATTGATTTGACCGCATTCTTACTTCCTAATTAAATCTGAAACATGTACCGCTCCCTATGGGAATCGATCCCTACTCATTTAGTTGGGTTATATACTAATTAACGATCATTGACGCTTAGAATTGGATGAAGTTTATTTGAAACGTTATTAATTTGAGGAACCAATTAGTTGAGGGTGCTACTTGGGAGACCGAGGCCGATATGATATCCTGATATCCTCATCTTTTTCTTTCTACCAATATTCTAGCTTTAGGTAATGGGTTCCTCATGGTTTCCTCTTTGTTCGGTGTCATGTGTCTTAAATGTTTCAATGATTTCCTTATTATGCATGTTAATGAAAAGTTTAAGTTTTGAGAAAATGAGTCAATTTGATTGATTTCTACAGGTTTATGTGCATTAGAGTATGAGTTGCATATAGACTTCATGACGAGATGATTGAACATGATTTTAGCTCAGAGATGGAATTTTTCTCCTCATATAAGTAATCTTGAAATTTCATGCATATTAAGATGCTAGGTCTAGTTCCTATCTTCCTTATGATGTTTTGAGTGTGTTTTAGCTTGGAGTTGATATTTCCTCCTCGGATATGTGCAATTATGTGATTGCATGCATGATGGGTTGATAGTCTTAAGTCTTTTCTTTCATAAGATGATTATAATCCCATTCGAGGACGAATGTTCCAAAGGGTGAGATAATGTAACACCTCTGAATCTAGTAGACTAAGCAAGGGATTAAGTGGTAAGTAACAAGCCAAGTATCCTAGACGAGCCGTGAAGGGAACCACGAGGTGTGGTGTAGCCCGTGGTGTCTTACAATAACAAGCCAAGAAATTCTCCCTTCGCATGAGCACCTAGATGGCTCATCATTGGCACCACAGCGTGTGAAGATGGTCGTGGTGAGGGAGACAGTAGCTACCTTAGAAATGGCCCTCCACACGAGCCACTTAATGGCTCGTAGAAGCCAAGACGGGTCGTGGTAAGGGTCGTGAGGTGAGTGCGGTTTTTAGGGAGTTTGCCAAGCCACTGGTCAAGGATCAAGGCTGCCACAACAGGCTGTGAAGCCCTTGACATCTCGTGGTGTCTGGCGTATGGGGGCTAAGTTAGTTGTAAGTTTGAGGGCAGTTGGATATTTTCCAGATTTCTTCAAAACAGTATAGTGTTGTTTCGCCCATGCCTAGACCCTAATATAAGTGATTTTAACCCCATGTGCAACCCATTCAAGTCATTATCTTAAGTTCACCAAAAGAAATCAAGTTCTTCCTCTCCAAAATATTTCTCTTTCGAGAAACTCTAAGAAAAAGAGTCCAACCTAGAGTTTCAAAGAAAGTATCTAATTCCACCATTGAAGGCAAGCTCTTTGCATTGAGTTATGATAGTTTTCATCCATGGAGTTCCCATATTCTCCTATTTTCAAAGTTAGAAATCCCCAATCTAGTTTGGGTTTTCTTCAATTGCCATGGGTTCTCTTGATTATTTATTTAAATGATTGAGTTATGATTTATTATACATGAATTGATGAAATACTGTGATTTTATGATGTTTCCCCTATGAACCCATGAATCCCCATGTTTTCTTCCAAGTTATGAGCATATAATGTGGGTCGTACATTATGAAAGAAAAGTTTTATGAAATCAAGCATGAATTGACAGAATTACATGAAATTATGATGAAATAGATGTGTTACCCATGTTTTCTAAATGCTAATGATTGAAAGTGGGTTTTGAAACTTGAAAAGTGAATAATGGAATTATTTATGTTCTTATGATATCTATGAAAATGTTTAAGGATACTTTGAGAATGAAGTATCAATGATAATGTTGTTGTTGTGTTGTTGAAAGGGTTTCTCATAAACATATAAAGGTATGATTGTGAAAGGTTTTCTCACATAGTAACCATTCTAAGGTTGAAAGGTCTTCTCACCTAAATAATCAAAGATAAAGATCTATCATAATGAAACCTAGCTTTGATTGGTTATTGAATGATACCTTTCCATGGATAATGACTTAGCTTGGATGGGCAAGATGACGTGCCCTTCCATGTATAATAAGAACAAGTAAGAATATGACTATTACATAGGATTTATGCTTAGCACATAGAGGATATTGAGATGGAAGCTCTCCCGTTAGTAGAGGTCGGGTTTCTAGAAGCAATCTCCTTATACCTTACCTATGTGACCCCATTGGATGATTGTCTAGATAGACATTATCTAGTGGATCCACTTAAGATACAAGTTCATTGTTCTACCTTGGCAAGTAGGACAACCCTTTTCGGTATAGGAGACACCGGGATATCATGTTATAGCTCACATGATCTCTATGTTGGTTAAGGCTACTTCCCACAATAATAATGAACTAAGGTTTCTTCAAGAAGTATCGCACATGTGTTCAAAGGTTGTAAATAATGCTAACTTGCATTTACCATGTTTTATGACTTTTGTTTTCTAACATTTTTATATCATGTTTTAGCTTGGTCATTGTATGTCATGGAATGTCCTCTTTTAGCATGATTTAAATATTTTATGCATAGCTATCATACTTGGTACGTTGTTTTGTACTGACGCATACTCTTGCCTACAATTCCCCAAATATACAGTCCGACAGTCAGGGTTCACATATTCATGGCTAGTGGTTGATTGTGAGGTTTTCGAGCTTTGGTGAGGCCTCATGCTTTGAGGACGGACTTTCATTGTCCTTAGTTTATTTCTTATTTTTAGTTTTGGATATGATGTATGGGTTAGGAACAATTTCATTCTATTGTATTAGATGGCTAGTAAGACAAAGTTTTAAGACTTCCACTTTACTTTTATAAAACATTTGGACTTGAAATGTAGTCTTTCACTCTTTTTCCTATTTCTTATGTTATATATGATAAGTGGCTTGTATGTGGTCCTTTGTGCTCCTATACACCATATTACATCTAGGGTGTATCATTGGGTCATGACATGCAGCCAATGACGTATGGTAATAAGGAAATAAAAGTGTAGTTGAGGAGTGTTGCTAAGCTTAACAGCTAGCAGTCACATTACCCCGGGCAAAGTAATTCTATTCTTACTTCAAGCGCAAAATTTGTTTGTTTCAGATAATTTAACTTCATAAAGAGAGTGACTATGTTCACACGTTCTTAACTTAGGTGCTATAGGAAGTCCCAACTCTTGGTATGAATCAATTCAGCCTATATCAGTAGGCAAGTTGTGAGTCAAGTGAGATAGTAAGGGTAACACTGTTCCATACCAACTCTAGTCAACATTCAAGGACGAATGATCTCAAGGGGGAGATAATGTAACAACCTAAAAAATTTTGAGCTAAGACTCGAACTATTCTTCGTTGTGAGTAATTTTTTATTGAGGAATTTAAATTTTCTTAAGTGTTAAGGTCACTAGATGTAGCACCTTGAGTTCCAAAAAGAACTGGAAAGAAATTCATTCAAGTCAGTCATAAGTTCTTTTAAATTTTGGGTCAACATCAATCGACCATCACTTTTGTCACATAATGAGTTAGGTGGCCCATAATGTATCAAATCAAAGTTCTTTGAGTCCTCTATCCAACGCAACCGAGTTCTTTATAATGCAAGTTCGGATGAGGGATATTAGACTGTTTGAGTGCAGCCTCTCTAGATGGGGCCTTTTTACCCAAACTAAGGAGGGGTATTTTAGTCTTTTCCTTACCCTCACTTATTCTAAGCGTGAATTACACCTAATTTAGGGTGTAAACTGAATAGAATCAGTTTTATTCATCCCCACGACGTTTAGGGCATTAGAGGGAGGTTCAAAAGGATAAAAGTTCAAGGTTTCAAGCGTTCATCCAAGATTTTGCCAAGAAACTAGTTTGTTGAGGTATGTAAGTTTTCAGAGTGATGGGTTAGTTCACCCTAACTCCAATCATCAATTTCTCTATCAAATTTATCCATGAAATATGTGTATTGAGGTTCTTTATTAATCTTTCTAAACTTTAGTTCTTCAATCTTTATTTTTTGAGTTTGATGACTTCTTGAGGAGAGGTTTGAGTTTGAGGTTTGTTCTCAAGGAGATTCGAGTAGGTTTTAATTTACTTATCTTGGGTATACGAATCTAAGAGAGTTTGGAAGAAATCAATCAATTCTAGGTGAATTAGGGCTAAAAATTGAGAAGAAAAATTTAATATAACATTCTGGGGAAGGGGTGGCGCGATGCGCCATGGATGTACCAGGAGGGCTGGTGCGCCATGCCTGCAGTGGGCGTAAAATCGACTGTAGGTTATGTAGGGCTGGTGCCTTGCACCAGGGTCTCCTTCCACCTTTCATTTTTCGTTGTTCGTTCGTTCTGAGTTCTTATAAAACATATCTTCACTCTCTTCTTGATTTTAACCATCCATATTACATCAAATCATCGAGAAATCCTATATATCATAAACATGATCCTTTAAATCATAATTCAAATTCGAGGTAGAGCTAAGAGTAAAGTTTGAGAAAGTGCCATTGAGTCTTTTCGATGAGTCTTTTACAATTTCTTATAATTTATTTCAAGACTCGAGTAAGTGAGTGTGCGGATGATAAGATTGTATTCATGAGTCTAAATTATTATTTAGATCCTTGAGTCAAGTTGTTCATGCCTACAGCTCCGCATGAGCTCCATAAATTAAGTATCCTTGAGAAAAGTAGTATCTTCGAGTTCTTGAGTATTGAGTTCCTAATCCCTTCGAGATTATATTCCTAATTGTGGGACTACCATATGTTATACCTGAAGGTCCTTGAGTTGAGTTGAGTTGCCATGCCCATAATTTCACATGAACCCTATGAGTCTAACATTCAGTAGATAATTAGTATCATTGAGTCCTTGAGTTTTGGAGGTTTTGAGTTCCGAGTATTGAGTTATATATGGTTATTGAAAACCTTGAATTGAGTCATTCACGTTCATAATTCGGCATGAACCCTATTTTGTGAAGTCTTTTTGTAAACTTTTAAAATTTGTTTTATGAATTAAGTACTAAAGTATGAGGATGAGGAGAGTTGAGTTGATGTTTCAAAAGTGAATATATGAACTAAGTATTCCCAAGAGTAAATTTTTTTACATTTAAGTCGAGAGGAAACATTGATTTCCAAATGAGTCCATGAGGATTTTTTAGCACTATGTCCTTTAAGAGAACCCCTTTTGAGTAATAATCTCAAAGTTTGAGGATGAGAAAATGCTTCAAACATATGAGCATGAGTTATATTATTGGGAGTAGAATTGAACACCGATATGGTGACGAGTTCAGAAAACTCATTGTCCTTATAAACCATGTATGCCAACATGGATGAAGGGTCATACTTTTTAAATGATTTCTTATTGGTTTTTTAAGCATTGCTTAGTGGATCCACCAAGTTGAGGATATCTTATACTCCAGCAAGGTATATGAGAGTTCTAGAAGCGTGGGTGAGATGTTGTGTCATCACATAGCTCATAGTGATGGTTGTCGGTTAAAGAATATCCCAAATAAGAGTTATTATTGTATTCTTACATATAAGTGAGTTATTATCTATTGTTTTAAAAGTTTTCGATATATTGCATCTTTTATTGTTGCTTTATCCTTGAGTTGAGTTGAGTATCTTTGAGTTGAGTATCCTTGAGTTGAGTATCTTTGAGTTGAGTATTCCTGAGTTGAGTTGAGTTGAGTGAGATGAAATGAGGTAAGTATGTTTATTTTCTATCAGTTAAAGCTTATGTTTATGCTTTAGAATTCCCCTTTCATGCTCGTACATTAAATGTATTGATGTCATTTGGCCTACATCTTTTTATGATGCAAATACAGGTATTCAGGGTCATTAACATACGCTCTATTGATACCACTTGTAGTTCCATTTATCTCTGGCGAGCCTCCTTGCTTTCGGAGGGTTTCATTTTTACTTTGACTTGTTAGGATGTTATGGGTTTTGTCCCGATAATCCTTCTGTAATAGTAGAGGCTTCATAGATAGTTTAAAGTGTCGAGGAGTCTATCACTATTTCCTTTGTTTTTGTAATGCTTTGAGTCTATGAGGCTTTCAACTAATACTTGTTAAATTATTTTCAAATGATTATTGGATTTGAGTTTGAATTAATTTTTTTAAAGTTATTTTTACATCATGAATTTTCATTTTGCTTGAGTAAGTTCTCTGCTGAGTAATGAGCTAGGCAAAGGGTTTGCCTGGGAACGAATAATAGTTTTCGAGTGCAGTTACATCTAGGGTGTAGGCTCGAGGCATGACATAGTCATAAGTGTCAAAATGCATCACATCATAATAGTCAAACTCTTGCCGTACCATTCCCCTTCGTCACAATATCACTAGCCGGAACTATTTCCCTTTGGTATTATTTCATATCACTAGCCGAAATTATTTCCCTTTGGCTTTATATCATATCACTTGCTTTCCCTTTGGCATAATATCACTAGAATGAATCATTTCCCTTCAGTTATGTATCATATCACTTGTTGGAATAATTTCCCTTTGGCATATTCATTACATGTCTCATCATGGTACAAGAAAATCAATGCAAATAAGCAATTTCACACCACAACTCAAGCAATTTAAGTCCACAATTATGCTATCAAAGAATTTCATCAATTTCATTAAGATTAATCAAGTGGAATAATTGAACCCATCACCTCATTCTCATTACTCCCAACTACACACAATGAAGGAAAATACAAAATTCTAAAAGTTTTACAATGTTTAGATGAACACTTGCCAAAAGCCAATCCAAGACTTGAGCACTCCCTTTCAGAACAATGTCCAAACCCACAGAATCTAATCCAATCAAGTAATCACCATAAGATACAGGAATTAACAACACCTAAATCATACATTTTGCAAAATGGATCAACTCAACTCAGAAACCCAATTTTGAAAATGAGGTTTGAATCTGAAAATCTTTACTTGAAAATGTTACCCAAGACATTTGGAACTCATTGGTGAAAACCATTTCAAAAAAAAGTGTTAAAATCAGTTCACAATCACCATTTTAGCTTAGAACTCAAGTTCTTGAAAAACCTTGCCATTTCCCAATCAAAATACCAAGTTTTGATGTTTAAATCCATAAATAATCAATGAGAATTGAAGTTTTTAAGGTAAATATTTAACCAAATTATTTAGCACAAGAGATATCTTCAAAATCACATTCAAGGGTTTTACAAAGCTCAAAATGGAGAAAATGGGTAAGACCCCAAAAATGGCAGGCAAAAAGGGTATCATATGTCAAAAAGGAGAACCCCAGAAAAATTCTTGGCCATATCTTTTGTGAACTGACCTTCACTTCCACGAAGGTCACGATCGTAAATAGGCCATTCTTAATTGCAAACATCTTGGGTCTCACCAAGTTCGCAAAAGAGAACACCCTATTATGATCGTGAGGTATTGTAGACTCAAACCTCACCATAACTCAACCAACACAAAAATCATTGAATGGACCCTCACGATTCGTTTGGAACCCTGTACACATAGACCGTATATGCAGACATACTATAATCGACATTCCTGACACAATGGATCCATCAAAACATGAATTCGAGGACTCCTTGACTCGAGACACGTTAAAGTCATAAGAAATGAACATAACGCCTAAAAAGGATAAATCAAGCTCGGGGCCTCTAATAATTTAACAAAGACTTCACTTTGGCCTAAAATCATCCACCAAATCTAATGGAGCTCTCAGAATTACAATCCAAGCATCCAAACCCAATTGTCGACCAAAGTCAATCTGAAGACTAAAATCTCAACAAATACTAACTTAGAACATCAAATCCTCAAAGAGACTCCAAATCTGAAACTGACAACTCTTTCAGACCAATTTTTACATTCTAGGACTTCTGGAATCAAAGGAATTTCATTCCGTCACTCAAAACTCCACAAGACACTGAAAATCATTTTTAACAACTTTAGCATATCAACCTCCATAATTTCAAAAATTCACAACTTTTAACTCAAAACTGGAAACCAATTTCAAAACTCATTCAAAAATTAATAGTGGCCAATATCAAGTGGGGTAAAATTGTAATTTTTTGAAAGTTTTTTAAATTGATCGACCAGGTCATTACACATTAATTCCATCAAAACTTCACCAAATCTGACTCCAACTCAACCACCACTAAAACCAAAAACTTAACCTACACACAATGGTATGGGAATAATGGGACCCATGAGGGATACCTGAAGTCCATATACATACGATGCACTAGACGACACTGTAGAAATGCCCCGAATGCAACATATGATACCAAATAATCTTACATTGTGAATATCTATATAACCCATCTATTGTGATTTTATTCTTTCATTTCCATGGTGTTTATGTGGCATAATAATTAATATCCAACACAAACATCAAAATTTAACCCTAAAGCAATAAATGATAGCAATAAAGTCAAGTGAGCTAATATGAGTCATAATTCAGCCAATGTAACATGATCTTGATCACTTTATCCCAAAATCCCCATATGTTAGCTATATCATCAGTTTCTCCATTATAAATCACAAAGTGATAAATCAAAGCCAAATCAAGTGAGAAAATATGAGTTCTCGCTCAGTAAGTAGGTCTAAAATCATACTCACTTAGTCACCCAATTATCAATCAACAAATAAGGTATCAATTTTTCATAACATGACACCGTTATCCGTATAAATATCAACCATCTCATTTATACAGAACCCTCACTACCCCTACATAAAATAATTACCAACAAAATCACTTCAAATAAGAGTCTAAGAAGTCTCAACTTACCTCAAATATGAAGCACAAAGTGCCAACTATGATTTCCCCCCTTCATAAAGCCTCTTAAAAATCCTAATTTGATCAAATAAGAAAGCACTTGTTAGGGTTATTATAGCTTGGTAGGTAGACCCATTAATATTGCAAAATGCAGTAACTAGTTTGGTGCACGCTTTCAAGCCTCTCTAACATTTTCCCTTCGGTTACAGCCGAGTCTCCCCACAAATTTAAAGTTTCACAACTAAACCTTTATATCTATTTTAATGTGAGAATCATATTCTATTTCTGTTGTAAATAGTAAATTCTTTGCACAACTGTGATATTATTTATGATGCTTTTTGTTGGAAATGATTATCTCTCGCATTATGGTTCACCATTCTACCAACTGATTTAACTTCAATAAGACGCATACCAGATCTTATAAGAAGATGAAAATAAAGTAAACTAAATAAGCAGAATAATTGTAGATCTAATATATTCAATAAACATGTACTTCTCAAAGAAACTCTCATTGGTGAACTTTTCAGACTCATCCAAAGAAATAAAATCATTCGAGAAATGTTGAGATATAAATATGTTGCTGCAAGGTATGGACTCTTTGTTGTTAGTAAATACTACTTCAAGGTCTTTGTTAAACCTATAAGAAGTAAGATTTAGCACCACATATCTGGCAATCTTAATGAAATAGCGTAAGATTTAGCACCACATATCTGGTAATCTTAATGAAATAGCTTTTGTTTTGTTTAAAAGATCCCTTCCATTTTTTAACCTGGGTGTTGAAAAGAGTTGATTGTACTTTTGTTTCCTGTGTCAAGGAGGAGAACTCAAGGTGGAGAACTGTAACAACCCACTTAGTTATTTTTGGAAAATTTCATGAATTTACTACTATACCCTACCATGATTCACCCTAAGTCCTTTATGATTGAGTTTTGAAAATTTTGTTTGGATCTTTGAGTTAAAAGTTAAAAATTTGATAAGTTTTTGAGTTTGAAAGGCTAAGTTGTTCAAATAGTGGTTTTTAGTGTCTTTTGGAGTTTTAAGTGTCCTACTAAAATTTTATCGATTCCATCAATCTTGGAAGTGAAATCGGATCCGTAGGAGTTGTTATTTTCAAAATGTAAGTCTTTTTGAGGATTTGGGGTCCTAAAGTGTGAAATGTCGAATTTTATCCTATGTTGACTTTGTTTGATATTCGGGGTTTAGATGTTTGGATCGGAATTTTGAGAGTTCCATTGGATTCGCGGATGAATTTAGGCTTAGGTGAGGTTGTGGCTGATTTTTGAGAGGTCCTGAGCTTGTTTTGGCCTTTTTAGGTGTTGAGTTAGTTTCTTTTGGTTTTCACAGATATCGAGTAAAGGAGACCTCAAATTGATGTTTTAAAGGTTCTATTGAGTATGGAACATAGAGTATATTTAATTTGGTAGTATGTGTGCACGAGTTTCTAAATAAAACTCGGGGGTCATTTCAATGTTTTGAGAGTTGGCTGATATTTCTAGTTTCGAGTTCTAGTGTATGACTAGATGGGTAATTGCTATCAAGAGTCTCCCTTGTCATGATAGCATAACACTAATTTGAGGTTCATCATGATCGTGTGGGTCTTGTTGTGATTGCGATAGTCAACTTTAATTAGTTGGTTGCCTTTAGCGATCGCAATCGTGTGATTCTAGATTGCGATCGTGATGAGCAATTGAGACCTAGGAAAAATGTTATCCGAAAATCGGGGCTTCAACCCCCATTCCACCATTTCTTTAATCTTTCAGAGCTTTGGTATGGCAATTTGGACTTGATTTTTGAGGAAAATCTTTTGGATAACAATTAATAACTCTAAATCTTATATTACCCATTATTATCTATGGATTTATATGTCCAAATCAGGCTTTTGAATGTAAAATATTGGGTTATCTTCAAGAACCGAAGGACTTAATAAAACGGTGATTTTGTAGTGGTTTTGATCCCTTTTTCAAAATGATTTTCACTAATGATCTCATAAAGCCTTAAACACTTTATCAAGTTTTATTTTCCAGATTCAAACCTCCATTTTGAAATTCGTATTTGAGTGGTTTGACCCATTTCTCTATATAACTCATGTGGAAGGTGTTGTTTCCGATGCGTGATTGTATATACTTTATTATTATATATTGTGTGGCTTTGGAAGTGATTCAGAAGGGGAAGACTCCATTCTTGCAGTGATTGTTGATTGATTTAAGGCAAATGACTTCCTAAACCACTTATTATTTTATAATTTATGTACCTCCTTCATTGATTATTGGAAGTAATGGGGAAGAGGTGAAGGGTTTAAATTGTCCACTTTATACATCTAAAATAATAAAAAAGGGTTGAAATGGAGAAGGCTATGTCAAATGATGATGTGAATTGTTTTGTTGTGACCCTTGATGATTGATTGATGAAATGCTTGAAAGTATGATTATGGACTTGAATTGTATGATTTGTTTTCTATTTTGTGTGGTGTGATATTGTTTGTGTGCATTGATTCTGAACACTGTAATGAGAAATGTAATGATTTATGAGGTTGAGGCTTTTCCAGCAAGTGTTATGATGTCAAGGTCTTTGTCGGTGACTGATGTGATGCCTAGGTCTTTGTCGGCTAGTGTTGGGCTGCCGAGGTCATTTCTGAAAAGTGTTTATAAAGCCAACATGAAATAGTTCTTGCTAGTAATGTGAAGTTGATGGGAAATGGTTCCGTCTAATGATTTAATATAAATCCAATAGGAAATGGTTCCAGCTAGTGATGTAAAGAGAATTGGTAATAGTTCCGGCTAGCGATTTGATATAAAGATGGGAAATGGTTCCACCTAGTGATATTGTAACACCTCAAAATTCAGACTTGGAATTTTATGTAGGAAAAAGGCAGAAAAAAAGTGAACCATGGAGGGATTCACGGGCCCTGATAGACCACGGCTTGTCACCCTCATCGTGGTTTACACCCTCCTAGAAATGATAGACCACGGGACCCTACATTGGCGTGGATCTCCACACAGGCCATAGGAAGGCTGATTGAGGTGAGACAGAGCCACCAGGGCTTAGGTGTCAAACCACAAACCTACCACGGACCATTTTCTTCATAACGGGTCATGGTGAGGTTCATTAACCTGAACCAGTAAACCCCAGCCCCAAGTGAAGAACTACGATGGCCTTCACAGTCTGTGGTCCTTCACACAGTTTATGAAGTGGATCGTAGAGGGGAGTGTTATGAACTAGTAGACACTGGCCAAGAACCACGACCCACTTGACGGGTCGTGGTCCCAATGACAGACCGTCAGTTGCTTCGTGGTCAGTATCTGTCAGGTTTTAAGTTAGGGTCATTTCGATATTTTCCACTATGCATTAGGCATTTAAACTATGTTGTTTTACACCTAAAGTGTTTTACTTAGTTTAAGCCTAATAATCTTGTCAGAACCTAACTAAAACCTTGTTCTCCAAAAATCATTCAAACTTAGATCAACAAGAGGAGAAAGAGACGCTAATTTTCCAAGAACAGTAAGAAAGTTTGCTTCAAGTTTAAGACCCAAAATAGAAAAATATCTTCATAGATGTCATCACCAGGTATGTGGGATTTCACTAGTAGGTTTCTTTCATCTACTAGGTCCCTAAAATTCAGTGAGCTCCTTGATTCTCCATATCTTGATTAGAAGAACTACCCAACTCATGACCTCAAGCTTGCAGCCGCAGTATTTGCCTTAAAGATATTCAGACATTACTTGTATGGTGTTCATATTGATAGGATAGTGATCCTATATTACTTTAATTGAAGGGTGCAATTCATCACCAGAAAGTTCAGGTGTTTTCCCAAGGGGGAGAAAGTGTGATTCGTTACAAAGGTCACTTGTGTGTTCCTAATGTGGGTGAGTTGAGGCAGTAGATCCTTATAGAGGCTCATAACTCCAGGTATTCCATTCATCTAGGTGCCACTAAGATATACTGTGATCTACAGGAAGTCTTTTGATGGAACGGCTTAAAAAGGGACATAGAAGATTTTGTGACTCAGTATCCTAACTGTCAGCAAGTTAAGGTAGAACATTAGAAACCAGGAGGTATGACTCAAGAGATTAACATTCCTACATGAATGTGGGAAGTGATAAACATGGACTTCATTATGGGATTACCTCGTACTTGCAGACAACATGACTCCATTTGGGTGATAGTGGACAAAGTTACTAAGTCCGCTCACTTCTTGGCTATCAAGACTACTGAGCAGAGGACTACGCCAAACTCTTAATCAATGAGATAGTCAGGTTACATGGGGTTCCCTTGTCTATCATCTAAGATAGAGGTCCTCAGTTTAGCTCTCATTTTGGAAATCATTTCATAAAGGTCTTGGTACCAGGTAAATCTAAGTACAGCATTTCATCCGCAAACGGATGGTCAGGCAGAATGTACCATTCAAACTTAACGATTTCAACGAATGTTGGGATGATCACCTACCTCTCACAAAGTTCGCCTATAATAATAGCTTTCATTCCAGTATTCAGATGGCCCCATAATAGACACTATATGGGCATAGATGCAGATCCCCTATTGGTTGGTTTGAAATAGGTGAAGCACCCTTGATAGGGCCAGATTCAGTTTATAAAGCTATGGAAAATGTTTAACTCAGATTCATTAGAATTCCTATGCAGAAGTGAGGAGAAGGGACTTAGAGTTTGAAATTGATGATCTGCTTTTCCTGAAGGTGTCGCCTATGAATAGGGTGATGATATTTGAGAAGAAAGGGAAGCTCAGTCCCAGATATGTAGGTCCTTATAGAATCCTGAAAAGGGTTGGTAATATGGCTTATGAGTTAGAGTTGCCAGCAGACTAGCAGCGGTACATCCAGTCTTTCATATTTCCTTGTTGAAGAAGTGTGTGGGTGATCCAGCATCGATAGTATCGTAAGAGAGTATGGTTGTGAAGGATAGTATTACTTCTAAAGAGGTTCCAATAGAGACTCTTGACCGTCAGGTTTGTAGGTTGAGAAATAAAAAAGTCGCTTTAGTGAAGGTTTTATGGATGAGTCAGTCTGTATAGTGAGCTACTTGGGAAGCAGAAGCAGCCATGAAGTCTAAGTGTCCTCATCTCTTTCCTTCTAATTTCGTTTCAGCTTGATAAAATAGTTCCTCTCCAATATCTTAGTTTACTCTTGCGTAAATTCAGTCTCAGTATCTTATTCCTTCAGTTGTTCTTGCATTTTAACATATTTGCATATTCTTGGAACTCAATTCAGTTAGATATCAGTTGTTTTTACTTCGTGGTAGGGATTGTAGCTCCTTCCTTCCATACTCAGCTAGTTTAGGCTTCATTCAAGGACAAATGTTCCCAAGAGGGAGATATTGTAACACCTCAAAAATCAGACTTAGACTTTTCGGCAAGAAAATAGTAAAAAAAAGTGAACCATGGAGGGGTTCACGGGTAGTGATCAGGATCACGGATAGTGATCAAGACCACGGTCTATCACCCTCATCGTGGTTCACACCCTCTTAAAAGTGGTGGACCACAGGACCCTTCATGGGCTGTGGATCCCCACACGAGCCGTGGGAAGGCTCGTAAAGGTGAGACATATCCACCAAGGCTCAGGTGTCAAACCATGGAGCCCATCACGGGTCTGGTCTTGATGATAGGTCGTGGTGAGGTTCGTCAACCAGAACCAGTAAACCCCAGCTCCATGTGAAGAACCACGATGGCCTTTAGGGTCCGTGGTCCTTCATACGGTTTGTGAATTAGACCATAGAGGGGTTCACGGGTAGTGATCAGGACCACGGTCTATCACCCTCATCGTGGTTCACACCCTCCCAAAAGTGGTGGACCACGGGACCCTTCATGGGTTGTGGATCCCCACACGAGTTGTGGGAAGGATCGTGGAGGTGAGACACAGCCAATAGGGCTCAGGCGTCAGACCACGGAGCCCACCACGGGCCATAGTCTTGATGACAAGCTGTGGTGAGGCCCGCCAACCTTAACTAGTAAAACCCAGCCCCAAGTAAAGAACCACAGTGGCCTCCAAGGTCCGTGGTCCTTCACATGGTCTGTGAAGTGGACCGTTGAGGGGAGTACCATGAACTAGTAAACACTGGCCAAAAACTATGACCCACTTGACGGGCCGTGGTCCCAACGACAGACCGTCAGTGGCTCCGTGGTCGGCCTCTATCAACTTTAAAGTCAGGGTCGTTTTGGTCTTTTCCCCTATATATTAGGCATTTAAACTCATCCTTATACACCTAAACTACATTGTTTTACTTGGTTTAAGCCTAATAATCAAGTCAGAACCTAACTAAAACCTCATTCTCAAAAAATCATTTAAACTAACAACAAGAAAAGGATAAAGAGACTCCAGTTTTCCCAAGAACAGTCAAAAAGTTTGCTTTAAGTTTCAGACCCAAAATTGAAAGATCTCTCTATAGATTTTTTTCACCAGGTATGTGGGATTTTACTAGTGGGTTCCTGTCATCCACTAGGTCCCTAGAATTTAGTCAGCTCCTTGATTCTCCATATCTTATTTAGACCTAGAGTTTCTAAAACCTTGGATATTTAATGTATTTTAGCTATTGTAGTATCCTAAATAAAAATAACATGTTTCTTGGAAAGTTTGTTTAGTTCCTTGAATGAAAGTTATAACCCTAATTGTCTAGATTCTCCTAGTTCATGAATTACACTTGATGGGGCAGTTAAATAGATAATCATGCTCCAGTTCCGAATGTTGCATCATCGGTATATAAATGTTGCATTCTTAGATTTTACATTTCAGTATTTAGAGCTATTTAGTGTTTCAGTATTTCAGTCATAATGTGTCATATACCCTTCTGTGGGCATCATACTTAGTGATCACGCCAGTCATGCCTTTATACCCCTAGCAAGGTATATTAGGTCCTCTTGATGGGGCGTATACATCGGACTCCATGTTTAGCTCACGTGGGTTTATGTCGGTTAATAGTAGCTCCCACAGATAGACTCTTAGTGCATTTGACCAGGTTTTCAGTATATACTTCAGTATTTAGTTTAGCATGTCATGTTCATGATTAGCACTTGGTCATTGCATTCAGTTATCTTTTCAGTAATTATATTCTCGTTCAGTTGATAGTATTGCTCATTTTTGTCGTGTTTCAACTTATTTATGTTTGTTCAGCTTAGCACCTATATCCTGCATGCTGAGTACATTCCGTGTACTGACGCATACTCTGCACTACGTCCTTTCATGATGTAGGTTCAGGTACTCAATATTTAGACCGCACTTAGATGGATTCTCTGTCAGCATTCAACAGCTTCAATGGTGAGTCCTCATACTTCGAGGACAATAGACATGCTTGCATTTCAGTGTTTTACATTTTATTTCACTTTGTTAAAGTTAGCTGGGGGGCATGTCCCAACAACTCTACTCTTATCAGGCATAGTAGTAGATTCAACTTGATTTGTTAAGTGATTGTTTCAGTTATCGCTAAACTCTTAGTATGCTTTACATATTCAGACTATTGTTTAGCTTTCACATAATTCATATTTTACTTAGTTATTTTGACTATTCTTAGGATATGCTAGAGACAGGGTTATCTTGGGGTCACTCGTGATCCTAGGTCATGTGTTACGTCAAGCGGGTAGCCTCGGGGCAGGATAGATAATGTGTCGACGGGAAATGGTTTTGGCAATAGATTAATTATTTTGACTTGATGCATTTGATGCTTATGTGTGACTGACTTGATACTTGATATATATGTACTTGTTGTGTGTAACTGAACTACTTGTAATTGAGATTGACTTATTTGAATTGTTTTGATTGTTGAATTGTGAAGGTTGAACTATGAATATTAGGCCTTGTGAGTCATGTATTGTATAATTTCTAGGTTGGCCTGAATTCTGTGAAGGATGTAGTTTGAGGAGGTTCAGTTTGAGTGTAAGGGGTATTCGATTTCTAGATAGTTGCTTTGTTTAGTAGGTTGCTTGTTTGGTACCCTCTTGTTGGTGCTCATCCCTTACTTCTAAACTTGTGTAGGTTCCAAGCCGGGACACATGTGATCTTTTTCCTCTCTTTACGGTAGAGGCTTGTTCAAGGATCTAAGAGGTAACTATTTGTCATCTAGGTGGGCCCTCTTTTCATTTTCTTTAAGCTTTGTTCTATTTGAGAAGCAAAGACTGGGACTTGTATTTATCTTTTAAACTTTGTATTTACTTTTGTGGCTGGTACACGTGACAATCAAGTTTTACGGTATTATTTAGAATGAATAATTTTTCCACCTTTGTCTTGTTCTTGTTTTAGTATTTTCTGCATTTCTTTCATTTTCGCTGGGTTGAGTCAGACTTGTCTTGGTGGGAAAAGACAAGCGTCATCACGTCTATTTTTAGTTCTTGAAAACATCTAATAGAGTCAATGAAGGAGGTGGTGGAGCAACTAATAAATATCATACAAGATTAAGATTGTATTACCACTTCGTCAACAAATATTAGTGGCCAACTAACACTCTCACCATTATCATTTTTGTATGATTTTATTAAGTGTCTTCAAATAACTCAAACTTTAATCACCTATTTTTTCGCAGATCGCTTCAGCCTGATAACATGCATGTATTGTTTTTTAAGTCTTATTTGCTTGCCATTATGATTTAAATTGATCTCGAGGTAGATTTATTAATAATATGTGCTTCAAATTAATGTAGAAAGAAATATTGATATCTAATCATATACATTCTAAAGATACTATACAATTGTAACAGATAGTAATATACATACTATTAATATTTTCGATTTAATTGGTGAAGCGAACAACTTTTAACACAACAGAGTTTTCTGAGTCAGTAAACTATGAAACCCTTCTACCGGTTGTTGATCGAATTACAACCCATAGTGTCAACTGGTGGAAACTCCAAAGAGTCAAATTTTGGGGTCCAATTCCTATGGACCCATCTACAAGTCATAGTTTGGGCTCGTAGAATGAACTTTTTAGCCTTAAAACTTTAATATGAATTCCACTAATAGGATATAGGGTCCTACCACGAACTGTAGATGACCTATATTTTCAATAACTTTTTAAGTGGGGTTTCTTTTATCCTTTTCACTTTTCCTAATCCCATGCCATGATGTTTTAACATTAGTTTGGGGATTATATTCCACCAAGTAATCAATTTTCTTTTAATTCTACACTCTCAACTTCCCAACTCAGAAAGAAAATCACAAGGAAGATGAATGCCAGAGTTTTAAGGCATCCAATCAAATTCTTCTTCAAAATTCTTCAAGAACTTTGTTCTTCCAGACATGTAAAACTATTGATAGTGTTGGAATAGTTCATCCTCACGCCCTGCATCTAAATTCTGTGAGTAAGCGTTAAATCCATTATTATGTTCAAAGATCGGTGAAATTCTAAATTGGAATTGTATTCTTATTGCAATTTTCAATTTCTTAATTATGAGATTATGATATTTTATGTAAGAGATTATTGGGTTGTTGTTAATGCTTTTATTTCACCTGAACCCTAGTTGATGATATTTTGTTGAAATCATTTGCACATTTATCTTCATGCATTGATATTGGAACTTTAAAGGAAGTTTAAGAGTATTTTAAAGTATCTTTTAAGAAGAGTTTAAGGGAACACAAATGGTTCCGAATGTACTATTTTCACATTAAGAAAAGAACTACCATTCATGATTGGTATGATAGTCGAGTATGCCATCAATGTTTAAGCAGTATGACACCTAGATATGCCATTAATGTTTATGTAGTATGACTTCCCGAGTCATTAATGATCAGATCACAATATGATTTCAGATGTATTTTTCATTATTACAACCTAAATACAGGCTATTTCAATATTTTTAAGGGAACTTTAATGATTCCTAATGTATCATTTTAGATTAAAAAAAAAAAAAAAAAAAGAAAAAAAAAAAGAGAGAACTATTTTTGAGAAGTATAAAGAGTTTTAAGATAGATTGAGTCCATAGTAGGTACCGCTTAAAGAGGCCCTTCTGAGATCTTATCACAACCCAGAGAGAGTATTTTTACTTGAACACTGTGTTATATGTTTTTGGAGTATCATTCAGCATCGATATGGGAATAGTTTAAACAACTCACATCCCAATAAACCATGTAGCCAGCGTAGGTTAGGATCGCACCAACTTTCAGTTGACCCCTCACTGCCTTTGACCAGATCTTTATAGTGGATCCATGAGTTGAGTTTTTTTCCAAAACTCGACAAGGTATAGGACAGTTGTGGCAGCATGGATGAGACTATGTATCATCACGGGCACATAGTGATGGTTGTCTGTTAGAGAAATTCTCAAGTATATTTTTATTTTTATTTTTCAGTTCAGTATTTGCTATAATTGCATCCTTATAGTAAGAGCTTAAATTATTTTTCATCACGATTTATACTATATTTTAGTTGAGTTACCTTCAGACTTTCAGTCCGTTATTTTTTAATACAGCTATATTACATACTTGTACATTCAATGTACTGATGTCATTCGAGCAACATCTTTTTATGATGCACATTTAGGTACTTAGGATCCTCAATTGGAGTTTCATGGAGATCACTTCATCAGTTCATCAACCTTTGAGTGAGACCTCCTTGCTTCCAGAGGACTCCAATTTTTGTTAGCTGTTAGTAGTAGATTTTTGAGGTGTCGTGAGGCTTGTCCTGACACTCATCTTTATACGGTAGAGGCTTCACATATAAACAAGTTTGGAGAATCTTTAATTTCAGCTTCATTTGTTTTTGTTTAAAACTTATGTTTCTTACTCAATATATTCAGAGAGTTTGAGATTCAGTAATTTGTTATAAAATGTTTCTTTCAGTTTGATGCTTATGTATGCTTGAGTTAGTTATCCGCCTGTAGTCAATCAGGATAAGAGTTCGCTTGGTGAACAACAATGGTTCTCAAGTGTCGGCCACGTCTAGGATGTAGGCTCGGGTCGTGACAATTCAGCATACTCTTGATGTCCATTTATAAAAGATTGCTTAATGACCAGAATTTGATATAAATTGATTATCAGATTTAATTGATAAATAAAGGAAAACTAAGAGTTTGCAATATTTAAAAGGCCATAAATTGTTGATAAATGAAGGAAAACAAAGAGGTTCGTAACATTTAATTTGTGAAATTTGTATTGCAGGGAAATTAAATTATTATTATTTAATTTTTCAATTAGATATTTTATGATATATTGATTTATAGTAGGAACAAAATTGTAATCCAACTTTGATGGATGGATCCTCCTACTTTTAGTATGAATATATATTTTTCTAATTCTAAAAATATTTTTTTGGCAAAATAAAACACAATTTTGTTTATTAATTTTGTAACACCCTAGAAAAATGTTTGAACTAAGACTCGAATCATTCTTTGTAATGAGTGAGATTTTTACCAAGGAATTGAAAATTTCTTAAGTACTACGATCACTACATATAGCACCTTGAGTTCCGATCCAAAAAGAGTTAAAGAGAATTCATTCAAGTCATTCCTAGGTTCTTCTAAGTTTTGGGACAAGTTAAAATGACCATAACCTTCAGTACAGGATGAGTTAGGTGGCCCATAAAATATCCAATGAAAGGTCTTCAAATTGTCTTCCAATGTCACCGAGTTTGCAAAATTTCGAGCTCGTATGAGGGAGATATGCCCAGTAGAAGTAGGGCTGTCCAATTAAGGAAAGTTACCCAAAAATATGACGAGTATTTTGGTCTTTTCCTTACCCAATCGGATTTAAGCCTTTTTAGTAAGGTTTTAAGAGTCTAACCTGATTAGAATTAGTCTCATTCATCCGCAAAAGCATTTAGGGCTTTAGAGAGAAGATTCAAGAGGATAAAAAGTTCAAAGTTTCAAGCATTGGTTCAAGAAATTCAAGATTTCACCAAGAACCTAGTTCTTTGAGGTATGTAAGCTTTCATAATATTGGGTTCGTTCACCCACACGCCAATCATGAGTTTCTTTTCCGAATCTATCCATAAATATTGAACAATTTAATTTCTTGATGAGTTCTTGATAAGTCTTCTTGAAGTTTACTTATCGATTAAGTTTTAATGTGAGATTTTACTTGGGTTAACTTCAAACGACCATATCTCCTAGAATATAGAGATTTACGTGAACAATAGCCTATTAAATTAAAGATATTTGAATCTAATTTCCAACGCCACCAATTTCACGTCAATCCAATTTGTGAGTAAAAAGTTATGACTATTTTAGTAACATATACAGTGTTATGAATTAGCCGACGGAAAAATGTTAAAAAGAGTTGTTTTTGTTTTTTTACCTCCAAGAAAATCCTAAATGAATTTTTTGACTAATAAAAGGCTCAAAACAATCAAATTTTCATCTTTTAATCCATCATACTCTTCTCTCTCAAACCCTAGGACAAAACCCTAATGAAAATCTTAATTCTTGGCCATTAAGATTTCAAGAAAACTAATTCGAGAATCTCAAGAAAGGTTTTCTTGATCGTTTACCTTCAAGCTAAGGTTTCAAGGCATCTAATCAATTTCTTTTTTAATATTCTTCTAGAACCTTGTTTTTTTTCAAGTATGTAAGGCAATCTTAGTGTTGGACTAGTTCGTCCTCACGCCCTACATCTTCTTTCAAATCAGTAAAAGAGAAATCTAGGATTCTTTCCCTAGATTTGAGTATTTTTGAGATAAGTTGATTTTGAGTTTTTGAGTTCATGTTTCACTTGAAAGTTCTATTCCTAATTATTGAATTGCTATATTTTTATTGAGATCCTTCTAATCATGAATCATAACTCTGGAATTCATAATTCAAATTCAAGAGAGAGTTAAGAGTAGCGTTCAAGAAAGCCTTTGAGTTAAATTGTGAGTCCTTCGAGATCCATCATCGATTTGAGTTAAGTTTTGAGTAATTAAGTATGAGAATGAGAAGAGTCGTATACATGAGTTCCTTATTGATATTTTGAGTCCTTGAGTTGAGTAGTTCATGCTCATAATTATACATGAACCCTCTGAGTTGAGCATTCTTGAAATAAGTTCTATCATTGAAGTTCTTGAGTTCTTAGTTGTTGAGTTCTGAGTATTGACTTCTATGTATGGTTATTGAAAACATTGGATTGAGTCATTCACGTCCATAATTCGACATGAACCTTATTTTCAAAAGTCTTTTATAAATGTTTTCATTTTGTTTTGCGACTTAAGCTTTTAGTTGAGTACAGAGTAAGAGTAAAGTTCATTTTCTTTAAAATGATATATGGGAACTAAGTATTTCCAAGAGTAAATGTTTTCACATTTAAGATGAGAGGAAACTGAGATTTCCCAAAGAGATTTGAACAGTTTGAGTACCATCTCTTTTAAGAGAAAGATTTTTGAGTAATTATCTCAAATGAAAGAAAAAGTTATGTTTTTAAACATAAGAGTTGCATATTTTGGGAGTAGTAGTGCGCACCGATATGTGGGCGAGTTTGAGTTCAAATAACTCACGTCTTCATAAACCATATTGCCATCATTGGTAGAAAGGAGCATACTTTTTAGATGATTCCTTAGTGCTTTTTAGCATAGAATAGTGGATATACTTAGTTAAGGCATCCTATATGACGGCAAAGTATAGGACAGTTCTGGCAGCGTGGTTAAGACGATGTATCACCACTTAGGCTCATAGTGGTGGTTGTCGGTTAGAGAAACTCTCACAGAGTTATATTATATTTTATTACATATAAATTGAGTTGTTATTGTACTCTTCAACACACTGAGTTGTTTTCTATTGTTTTAAAAGCTTTCCATATATTGCATATGTATTGATGCTTTATATTGAGTTGAGTACCCTGAGTTGAGTACCCAAAGTCGAGTATCATATCTTTGAAGTTGAGTATCTAATCCTTGAGTTAAGTATCTTATACTTGATTTGAGTTGATTTGAGTGAGTTTCTAAAGAGGTAAGTATATTTCCCTTTTATCAAGTTCAAGATTATGTTATGCCTTAGAATTCCCCTTACATGCTCGTACATTCCACGTACTGAGTCATTTGGCCAGCATCCTTTCATGATGCATATCCAGGTATTCAGGATCATCAACAAGAACTTTGCTGATACCACATGGAGTTCGAGTAAGCTATGGTGAGCCTCCTTGCTTCTAGAGAGGTTCCCCTTTTACTTTCAGTTATATCAGTTGTTAAGAGGTTGTGGGTTTGGTCCCGAATTTTATCTTTGTCATTTAGAGGCTTCATATATAGACAATAGATTTTCAGAAGTTTGTTCATTTATTTTGTTAAATGTTCTAAAGACTTAAGTTGCTTATTTTGGGGCGAGTTGAATATATTACATTATTCAGAGTTTTCTTTCTAGTTGAAGCTTTGTATTTATGTTTCATGAATTTTATTTAGTTTTTTAAGCTTTGTATGCTTGAGTTATTCTTCCACTTGTAGTCAGCCAAAATGAGGGTTCGCTTAGGGACCAGCAATGGTTCTCGAGTGTCGACCTCGTCCAGGGTGTAGTCTCGGGTCGTGGCAAACTTGGTATTAGAGCACAAAGTTCAAGTGTCCTAGGTGTCTATGAAGTTGTGTCAAGTAGGATCTTATTTGTGGTTGTAAGGGCCCCACTTCTATAAATAAGTGATTACAGACATTTAAGAAAAGTTTCCCTTCTTTCATACTCTTAATCATACAATAGAGCTATGTCATAGAGATTTATTCATACTCGTGTATTTCTCAGATTTATTCGACTTCCCATCATAGTAGAGGTGGTTGAACAGAAAATTATGTCCTTTGTCAACGAGTTGTTCTTAGCAGAAACCTTGAGAAAGTCATGAGACTCGAGAGGGGCTTGAGAGAATCCCAAGAGTAAGTTAAGTGTTCAGTTTCAGAGGAATGCATCCATATTCATATGAATCATGCGTTTGAGCTAAAAGTGAGTTGTACTCTTTTCCCTAATCCTTGTTTTAGCTAAGATCCTTATGAGGAAGCATGTTTAGAGCTTTGGTAGTATTTTCACTCGAAGAGGTAGCCTGAGTTACGAGATCATGGGCTGTAGTAGTGAAAGAGCCCAGAGTCAGAGGAAAGTATGCTGAGGTTTAGTAATCTTAGAAAGGGAGATAGTGATGAGGAAAGCTATGTTTTTATAGTCATGCACCTAGTAAGGTTTTGATAAGGAGTTTTCCCTTATGGGTAGAGTAAGAGTTGCTAGTCAAGATGAGATAAGAGTATATATTTGTTAACCAGAATAGAGTTGGTGTCGATGTGCCATCGTATTACAGGAGACTAAATTCATGTGTTGAATAAGAGAGAGCAGAGTATTTATAAAGTGATAGATCTAAGCTAGGCTTATGATTTGTTTGAGAGGGTTATGATGTTCATAAGGTTATAGAACTGATCATGTAATGTGTTATAGTATAGTAGGCAAGAAATCGTATTAATATTCGGGTTTACTAATGAACATTAAGCTTGAATTTGAGATGAGTGTCATGATCATAAGAATGGAAACATGAGGGTGATGATATTGTCTTGAGATTTGATCTAGAAGACTTGAGGAATTGAGATGTTAGCTGGAATAGATAGAAGTGGTATAAGTGAGAGACCTTAAGCTTTAGATAAGGGCAGTGAAGTGTGGCTAAGTCAAAAGAGTAACAAGAGCGTTAAGAGGTATACCAAGAGGGTATGTAATTAGAAGATGTTAAGAGAAGCACCTTAGAAAGTGGTCTTACTACCTTCTTATGGAGAGTTGGTAGTCATGACATTAGCTTCTCTCGAGTGTTAGAGTAAGAGAGGATGTAGACCAGGTTAGAGATGATGGAATAGGTCCATAGCTTCGAGTGTCAACTTTAGACTTAGAGGAGAGATGACGAGATGAGAAATCAAGTCTAGTGTTGAAAATTTCCTAAGGAGCTGGTTAGTAGGAGTCCATGGAGTTATTAGATTACTAAGCTTGAATATAGTAAGAGTAACTCATTCCATACAAAATCCAATCGTCATTCGAGAACGAATGATCCCAAGGGGATGATATTGTAACACCCCAGAAAATTTTTTGAACTAAGACTCAAATTGTTCTTCGTAGTGAGTGATATTTTTACCAAGGAACTTAAAATTTCTTAAGTATTAAGATCACTACATATAGCACCTTGAGTTCCAATCCAAAACGAGTTAAAGAGAATTCATTCAAGTCATTCCTAGGTTCTTCTAAGTTTTGGGACAAGTTAAAATGGCCATAACCTTCAGTACAGGATGTGTTAGGCCTCCCATAGGATATCGGATGAAAGGTCTTTGAATTATATTTCCAAAGCCACCGAATTTGCTAAATTTCGAGCTCGTAGAAGGGAGATATGACATTTGAAGTTGGTTGTCCAATCAAGGAAAGTTACCCAAAAATATGAGGGGTATTTTTGTCTTTTCCTTACCCAATCAGATTTAAGCATTTTTAGTAAGGTATTAAGAGTCTTAACTGATAAGAATTAGTTTCATTCATCCCCAAAAGTGTTTAGGGTTTTAAAGAGAAGATTCAGAAGGAGAATATAAAGTCTTAAGATTCTACTTGGGTCAACTTCAAACAACCATATCTCCTATAATATAAATTTTTACGTGAGCCATACCCTATTAAATTAAATATATTTGAATCTAATTTTCAGCGCCACCAATTTCGCGTCATTCCAATTTGTGAGTAAAATGTTATGACTATTTTAGTAACACATATAGTGCTATTACAAATTAGCCGATGGGAAAACGTTAAAAGTATTGCTTTTATTTTTTTTACCTCCAAGAAAATCCTAAATGAATTTTTTGACTAATAAAAGGCTCAAAACAATCAGATTTTCATCTTTTAATCCATCATTCTCTTCTCTCTAAAACCCTAGGGCAAAACCCTAATGAAAATCATAAATCTTAGCCATTGAGATTTCAAGAAAACTAATACAAGAATCTCAAGAATAGTTTTCTTGATTGTTTACCTTCAAGCTAGGGTTTCAAGGCTTCTAATCAAGTTCTTCTTCAAGATTCTTCAAAAATTTTCCCGAACCTTATTTTTTTCAAAGTATGTAAGGCCATCATAGTGTTGGACTAGTTCATCCTTACGCCCTACATCTTCTTTCAAATCAGTAAAAGAGAAATCTAGGATTCTTTCCCTAGATTTGAGTATTCTTGAGATAAGTTGATTTTGAGTTCTTGAGTTCATGTTTCTCTTAAAAGTTCTATTCCTAATTATCGAATTGCTATATTTTTATTGAGATCCTTCATATCATGAATTATAACTCTTGAATTCATAATTCAAATTCAAGAGAGAGTTAAGAGTAGAGTTCAAGAAAGCCTTTGAGTTAAATTGTGAGTCCTTTGAGATCTATCATCGATTTGAGTTAAGTTTTGAGTAAGTATGAGAATGAGAAGAGTCATATACATGAGTTCCTTATTGATATTTTGAGTCCTTGAGTTGAGTAGTTCATGCTAATAATTCCACATGAACCTTCTAGGTTGAGTATTCTTGAAATAAGTTGTATCATTGAAGTTCTTGAGTTCTGAGTTGTTGAGTTTCGAGTATTGAGTTCTATGTATGGTTATTGAAAACATTGAATTGAGTCATTCACGTCCATAATTCGCCATGAACCTTATTTTAAGAAGTCTTTTTACAAATGTTTTAACATAGTATTAAGACTTAAGCTTTGAGTTGAATAAAGAGTAAGAGTAAAGTTCATTTTCTTTAAAATGATATATGGGAACTAAGTATTCCCAAGAGTAAATATTTTCACATTTAAGATGAGAGGAAACTGAGATTTTCGAAAGAGTTTTGAGCAGTTTAAGTACCATCTCTTTTAAGAGAAAGATTTTTGAGTAATTATCTCAAATCAAAGAAAAAGTTATGTTTTTATACATATGAGTAGAGTATTTGGGGAGTAGTATTGAGCATCGATATGGGGACGAGTTTGAGTTCAAATAACTCACATCTCCATAAACCATGTAGCCATCATGGGTAAAAAGGATCACACTTTTTTGATGACTCTTTAGTGTTTCTTAGCATAGACTAATGGATCCACTTAGATAAGGCGTCATATATGACGGCAAAGTATAGGACAGTTCTAGCAGCGTGGTTAAGACGTTGTATCACCACTTATGCTCATAGTGGTGGTTGTCAGTTAGAGAAACTTCCACAGAGTTATATTATATTTTATTACATATAAATTGAGTTGTTATTGTACTCTTCAATTCACTGAGTTGTATTCTATTGTTTTAAAAGCTTTCCATATATTGCATATGTATTGTTGCTTTATATTGAGTTGAGTACCCAAAGTCGAGTATCATATCTTTGAAGTTGAGTATCTAATCCTTGACTTGAGTATCTTATTCTTGAGTTGAGTTGAGTTGGCTGAGTTTCTAAAGAGGTATGTTTCCCTTTTATCAAGTTCAAGCTTATGTTATGCCTTAGAATTCCCCTTACATGCTCGTACATTCCACGTACTAATCCATTTGGCCTGCATCCTTCATGATGTAGATCTAGGTATTCAGGATCATCAACAGGAGCTTCATTGAGACCACATGGAGTTTGAGTAAGCTATGGTGAGCCTCCTCGCTTTCGGAGGGTTCCATTTTTACTTTCAATTATATCAGTTGTTAGGAGGTTATGGGTCTTGTCCCGACTATTATCTTTGTCATTTATAGGCTTCATAGATAGATAATAGAGTTTTAGAAGTTTGTTCATTTATTTTATTAAATGTTTTAAAGACTTCAATTGCCTATTTTGGGGCGAGTTGAATATATTATATTATTCAGAGTTTTCTTTCGAGTTAAAGCTTTGTATTTAAGTTTCATGAATTTTATTCAGTTTTTTAAGCTTTGGATGCTTGAGTTAGTCTTCCACTTGTAGTCAGCCAGGATGAGGGTTCGCTTGGGACCAGCAATGGTTCTCGAGTTCCAGCCACGTCCATGGTGTAGGCTTGGGTAAAGACAAATTTGTATTGATCGTTCCAGGTTGTTAATTTATAATTGGTCAATTTCAATGAGCTCTTAACATAATTTCAAAATGGAAAGATCTACACTAGTTAGCCTACACTTCATCCTGCCTGGTTGATCAAACTAAAATATTGTGATAGTAGATTATTTTAACGATAATAAAATAGTGTAACACTTTAAATGTGATAGGTGAATTTAAAAAACTAATTAATATCTTGGGTACTAAATAAATTTTTATTCCTTTCAATATCTAATCACATCTCTTAGTGCACAATTATCATAATACTCATCAAAATACAACCAATAGAGAAAAGAATGCTCTTAAAACTAAAGGTACATATGGGGAAAATATAGTATATGAGCATATAAATACACCAAAGATCAGTGCCTCCATCTTGTTTAAGAAGAAGAAGGACGGATTCATGCAGATGCATATTGACTATAGGCAGACGGTTAAGAACTGTTCCCTCATACCTCGTATTGATGATCTATTTGACTAGATTCAGGGTAACACAATGTTTCCTAAGATTGACTTTAAATGTGATTACCATCAGCTGAGAATTAGGGCACGGTACATCTCTAAGATTGCAGTAACAACTAGTTATGGTCATTATGATTTCCTAGTGATCTTTGGGTTGACTAATTTCCCTACCGCCTTTATGGACTTGATGATGCGTGTGTTAAGTTAATACCTTCATTCTGTTGTAATAATATTCATTGTTTACATTTTGATATATTAAAGGAGCTGGGGAGAGCATAAGCAACATTTGAGGATTTGGCTCTAAAATTTGAAAGATCAGCAGCTTTATGACAAGTTATCAAAATATGAGTGTTAGCTTGAGTTTGTAGCATTCTTGGAGCACGTGGTGTCCAAGGATTGAAATATTATATATATAGTGAAGATTGAGGCTATTCATAATTAGGCTAGGCCCATCTCTGTTATTGAGATTCACAGCTTCATTAGATTAGTAGGCTACTACAAATAATTAGTGGAGGGTTTCTTTACTATTTCAGCACCTTTGACCCCGTTGACTTGCCATGATGTTTCATTTGAATGGTTTGAGGAGTGTGAGTTAAGCTTTTGGACGCTCAAGGAGTTGCTTACCACCGCTCAAGTATTGACTCTTCCAGTTGAGGGTGAGGGCTTCATGGTGTATTATGATGCATCCTTCATTGGTATAGGTTGCGTATTGATGCATCGAGGCCGATTTATAGCTTATTCATCAAGGTAGCTTAAGTTTCATAAGTGAAACTACGTCACTCATAATTTGGAGTTGGCAACGATAGTTTTTGTGCTTAAGATTTGTACACACTGCCTGAGTTTTTTGAGATTTGCACAGATCATATGAGTCTTTAGTACATTATGAGCCAGAGGAGCCTTAATTTGAGGTAGCTTCCATGGATTAAGCTTTTAAAGGACTACGACTTCTATATTCTATACCATTCGGGCAAGGCTAATGTAGTAGTGGATGCCTTGATTTAAAAGGCAATGAGTATGTATTTCAGGGTTTGGCATTCAATCTTTAGCAAATAGGATGATTCGGTTAGACATTTTATATTATAGGCAGGTGTTGTCCTATGTGGGAGTTTAGTCTTCCTTGTTAGAGTGTAATCATGGTTGCCAGTTTGAGGATGAGACCTTTGTGACACTCTGAGATTAGCTTTTGGGAGGTAGTTCCATAAGGCTACCTTAGATTCATATGGGGTGTTGAGGTTTGTTGGTTATCTAGGTTTTGAGAGTTGGGGATTTGATTCAGGTGATTTTTTATAAGGCTTATGATTCCAAAAAAATTCTATCCATCCAGGCAGCATAAAGATGTATCATGATTTAAGACAGCACTACTCATGGAGCGATATAAGGAGAGATATTACATGTTAAGTGTCCCATTGCTTGTGTTGCTAGCAGGTGAAGCCAAACATTTAAGGCCTTGTAGTAAATTTTAGGGATTGCCCATTCTGGAGTCCAAATGGGATCGTAACACCATGCACTTTGTTGTGAGTTTTCCTCAAACATCTAGAGGTGTTGACAATATTTGGGTCATCATTGATTGATTGACCAAGTCAGCACACTTCATTCCCATGTGGTCTTTTTTTTGAGTCAAGAGATTTGCTCGTAGCTATATTTGAAGGGTAGTTCATCTTCATGGTGTTCTTGTATCAATCATTTTGGACCATTCTTTTGAGTTCACTTCTAGCTTTTGGAGGACCCTTCAGGAGGAGTTGGGTACTCATTTCAAACTTAGCACAGCTTTTCACTCGTAGAATAATACGCTGTTAGAGTGTATGATTAAAGTTCTTGAGGATATGTTGTGGGCTTGTATGTTGGAGTTCTGAGGTCAGTGAGACCAATTTTTACCTTTAGAAGAGTTTTCTTACAACAATAGTTACCACTCTAGCATTCAGATGGTCGCATTTGAGGCCTTATAGGCATTTTTACTCTCTGGTTAGTTTGTTTGAATCTTCTGAGCCTAGGCCACGTGGTACTTATATGCTTTAGGAGGCCTTAGATTATGTGCGGGTGATTCAAGATAAGTTCAAGGTAGCTCAAAGTATGCACCAGAGTTATGTTCATCATAAGCATCGACTGTTAAAGTTAGGAGTTGGTGACCGCATATTCCTTCATGTATCTACTATGAAGGGTATAATGAGATTTTGGAGGCGGGCCAATATTAGCCCTAGGTATAATTGGCCTTTTGATATTCTTCAAACTATTGTTGATGTCACTTATGAGTTGGCTCTACCTCCTATATTTTCAGCTATTCACTAGTTTTCCATGTCTCCGTGTTATGCCAGTGTGTTTCTGATGAATCTTATATGCTCTAGTATGATTTTGTTGTTGGATGACTGTTTGACCTTTATGGAGGAGCTTGTAGCTATTCTAACTAGATATATGTATTGGTTACTTCAAGAGCCATTCATGTGGTTAAGGTCCATTAGAGGCATAATCTAGATGAGAAGGCTACCTGAGAGATAAAGCATGAGATGCGAGAGCATATTCCTGGGTTATGTACTTCTTGACTCTTACTTTCACGAACAAAAGTTATTTTTTAGTAGTGAATGTTGTAATTACCCTCTGGGTCATTTTAGTGAAAATGTCTTTCTTTTTATCGTTTAGATTGTTCTTATAGAGATCCCAAGTCATTTATAACTTACAGGAACTGATAGTTTCGTCATCTAGTCGTTCAATTGGATTCTATGCACATTTTTGTGTTTTGGAGATTTTGAAACTCGAATGGTTGACTTTGGTCAAAAGTTCAGGAAGACGGCCTCAGATTGCAATTCTAACAGTTCTATTAGCTCTTAAACATTGAGAATGGTCTAGAACAACCTTTCATGCAGATCTCAAGGCTTCCAAGCTGATTTTGAGCCCCTTCGTGGAATTTAACTTAAAATATAGCTTGGGAGTGGGATCCACTTTTTATCGAGACATCCTCAATTAAAAAATTTTAATGCTCCATTGACTCTAGGATGTCAAATTTGGTAGGGCAGCATACTTCATTTGCATGCATGGTGTTTTGAATGAATCCCGAGCACCCCGTTGAGATTTTTGGATGCTTGGTGATCTAGATAATGCACCACATGCGGGTTCAATGACCCTCTTTAACGCTGTGCGATTGTGGAGGGATACTGCAACTGGCCATTGCGGATGCGTGTTGACCCGCGTTGACCATATTTAGTCACTTAAATGATGGGTCGTGGCCACGCCCCTCTCCCCATAATCAGGATGTATTGTGTGACTGGTCTTTCTAAATAAAGACCACTTGTGATTTCAGGAAGGTTCCTATTTGTAAATGTGATTGTGAGTGTCATAGAGCTCAGTTTCTAGTGATTTAAAGCTTTGTTTGATCAGGGAATTCAGGGCTACTCATTAGAGTATTCGAGTAGTGTCGAAGATCAACCGTTTGAGGAAAATTCCACCCCAAAGGGGCTGCCCTCTCTTTCTTTAAGCTTGAATGGTGATTTTTTATTGCATGTCTTGTTTGTGGGCTGTTCTGAGCCCCTAAATTGTGTCCCGTTTTGTAATACAAGTTCAGAAAGCTTAAATGGACCTTTTGATGGAGTCAAATCTAGAATTTCTAGAGTGGATCCCATATTTCTCATTTTTACAAAGTGGGTCCCATATTTATCATTTTAACTAAGATTTTGGTTAGTCTCCAATAATTGTGTTTTTTGGTGTCTAAATGATAGTCTAACTTCGTGATCCTATTTTTGATAGTGTGGTAGGGTTCAGAGGCCATGCGGAAGGGAAAGGCTCCTGAATTATGATTTGAAGCTCACGCGGTCTATTTTGAGGTAGGCTATGACTTGTTGTTCCTCAAACTGAACTTGAATATGTAAATGTTTGTTGATTTGTCTTAATTTGGGGTGGGTATCTAGTTGATCATTCTTAGCTTTCTAGAAACCTTATTTTAGGCTTTTTATAGGGTTTTCAGGATTATTAGCATGCTAATTTTATCGCCTAAAATCATCCTTACCTTGTGGTGTATTTTGGTTGTTGTTTATTCTTGATATTGAGAATGTTGGTCTTAGTGTTGGTGTAGACTAGTGATTCTCATAGACTTGCACAAATTGGAGTCAATAGACCTTAGAATCTCTCTAACGTCGTTTGCTAGGTGACAACGAAACTCGGATTTCCCTTTTCTTCTATGGTTATCCTTGTGATTGACTCGGCGAGTATACGGGCCTTAAGGTCAGTTTTAAGTCCTAACCAGGTAATCCTATTGGGTCTTTGGGTGCCTTTACCATGGTTAAAGTCCATGGAAGGTTGTGGCAGTTTTGGAAGTCTCTTCAGGTTCTCTTATTAGTCATTAGCTCTTCTATGTACCTATTGGGTTTATGAGGGTCTGTTTAGATTTTACTTAAACATGCACACGAGTGTACCTTTTGTCTTATTGGGGTCCAGTTAGATTTAGTTTGGAGTCACTTAATTAATTTGAGTTCTTAGTACACTCGTGTACATTTCTTTTAGAATTCTGCTCTTTTACCTATGTTGTGTTAGATTGTCTCATTTCATATTGTCTTTACTTTTCTTACTCAGTTGGCCTATGATGCCTATTGAGTGCCTCTTTTTTATGGTACTTATACTACACTCTGCATATGTTTCATGATGCAGGTCTGAAAATGTTATCAGCGTTGAGATCGAGCCTATAGTTGCCGCATTTGGAGGCGAGGTTGAGCACATAGCGTTCTGGACTTTACCTATCTCAGTCTGTATTTTGATCATTACACTTTTGTATGCTGAGACAGGTCTTTATGTTTTGGATCCACTTTTGGGAGTTTTACTCTCTTATTAGCATCTTTGTACTTGTGACTTACAGGTTTTGGGAGGGATCCTTATTTGTGTGTATATATATATATATATTTGTTTTCTTTACCTTTCTCTCTTATTATTGCATTTAAATTGTTGCTTTCGTGTTTTTTCTACCCTTATACTCATTACTTGTCGTTCCTGATTACGAGTTGGCTAACCACTAGTGAGTTATAGTGGATGCCATCATGACCTAAGAAGTTAGATTGTGACAGAAAACCATCACATAATGAAATTTTGTAAGGAATGTATACTCTACCAATAAAATTATCAAACTATATACTTTTTGTTAGGGGTGTACATGGCCGGGTTGGGTCGGATAACTCAAATATTAAACAAAATTACAATTGTTGGATTTAAAATTTATAAATCAAATTAATAAAACATAGTTATTTCAACCTTGGATTTTTTTAGATTTTTGGATTTGTTTATCCAAAATGGCCAAAAATACCCCTGAACTATCTGAAAAGGTTTAAATATACCCCTCATCCATCTATTGGGCTAAAAATACCCCTCAGTCCACCTTTTTGGTCCACTATTACCCTTAAAACTAACAACCTTTTGTTTTTGAATTATTATTTCTATTAATTATTAAGTGGCATCTTTCTATTGGATATATTTTAATATCAACCCATTAGATCTTTATCCTACCCACCCGACCCATACCCACATCCCTTAACCTAAACCCAATTAAAAGTTCCACCAAAAATAAAGATTGGATTAATATTTTCTCTTCCCTGTTGAACCTAATAACCTATTTTTCTTCTTCCATTTTCGTATTAAGGAATTTTAAGATCAATTTCACCCTAAAGGTTCAGATTTGTAGTGCAGTACTTCATGAAAGTTGAAGGATTCAAGTTGCAACATTGATTTTTGAAGATTTAATATAGTGTTTTAGTTGAATTTAGGTGTCGTTTTGCTGCTATTTTGATCGACTTTTGGTGTAGCTTTGTAGCTATTTTAGTTCTAATTTCATTGACTTGCTATTCTTCAATACTCTTACAATTTAATAGTTTGGGTGAATTTGTGATGTTTAACAATGATAAGAATAACTTTGAAATTTGGATTTGATTTTTCCAGAAGTGTAAAGTCACTTTGTGGTAGCATTATGTGTCTAATGTAATATTTATACAGAACTATTAACACAGTATGTTGTATTATTTTTCAACAAATTTGAGCTGACTAAACTCCACAATTTCTATTTGATCACACAATGAAATACAAGAATGTTCACATAGTACAACATTCAAATTAGAAAATGTCATCTTTGTTTCTTGATCTGACTGACATGTTTTTGCAGTAAACTACTCATCTTTTCATATTAACAAACACCAAAAAAACTCTTATTTGTATCAATAAAGCACAGTAAGATTAACTACTTTTAAGTGTTTTAAAGCTAAAGTAAATTCAAAAATCAAGGCTACAACTTGAATCCTTCTACTTCAACAAAGTATTGCACTAAAAATTTGAACATTTGGGGGGAAATATTTAATTGCTTAATACGAAAGAGGGAAGAAGAAAAATAGGTTATTAGGTTTAAGGGGAGAGAGATCAATCTATCTTTATGTTTAATTTGGTTTGGGTTATGGGATTGGTTATGGGCTAGGGGGTAGGATAAATATCTGATGGGAAAAATTTATCCAATAGAAAAATGTCACGTATTGATTAATAGAAATAATAATTCAAAAACAAGAGACGTGTTATAGATGTATATTGAATGTCTATCTTTTAGAGAATATTTAGGAACCCCAACTTTGGGACCAAGTCAATTTTTCCCTATAAATAGAGAGGTCCTCTTCATTGTAAAATCATCCCTAGGAGAAATAATAAGTCTTCTCGTCTCTCTACTATCTTCTTCTTATTCTATAGTTTCAGAACACATTATCAACACGAGACTCTGCCGTCTCAAAGAGTGAAGGTTAAGTTTGAAGAATTAATAAAGGATTATTTAATCTTTTGCTTTTAATTTTAATGGCCAATCTTACGAAACTAGAGTTCATTGCCCTTCATAGTTTGGGAAAGAACTACCTTTCATGGGTGTTGGATGCTGAAATCCACCTTGATGCACTTGGAGACACCATAAAAGAAGAAAATAAAGCATCAAAGCAGAATTGTGCGCGTGCAATGATATTCTTGCGTCATCATCTTGACGAGATTCTAAAAATCGAATATCTCACACTTAAGGATCCACTTGTTTTTTGGAATAGCCTAAAAGAAAGATATGACAACTTGAAAATGGTCATACATCCAAAGGCACGATATGATTGGATGCATCTAAGGCTACAAAACTTTAATTCTATATATGAGTATAATTCAGCCATGTGCAGAATCACTTCTCAATTGAAATTATGTGGAGAAACGGTTAGTGAGATTGATATAATGGAAAAGACATTCTGCACTTTTCGTCCCTCGAATATGCTCATGCAGCAACAATATCGAGAGATAGATTTCAAAAAGTATTCTGAAATAAATTCTCATCTTCTTGTGGCTGATCAAAATAATGATTTATTAATAAAACATCATGAGAATCGGCCTACTGGATCTGAACCACTTCCTGAAGTGAATGAGGCGTACGCCCACTATGCTAGACGTGGAAAAGGTCACGGCCCTAGTCGTGGACGTGGACGTGGTCGTGATTATGGTCAAGAACAAAATTCTTTTCCTAGTGTTAATCATTCATCAAATAAAAATCATCATCAAAAGGAAAAAAGAAAGGATGAGAAGCATGAAACAACTAGGGCAGGTTGTTTTTGATATGGTGGAAGAGGCCATTATGCATGTGATTATCGTACTCCCAAACACTTGGTTGAGCTTTATCAAGAATCGCTAAAAAAGAAAGAGAAAAATCCTAAAGCAAATTTTGTCTCTGAAAATCAAGTTGACATCACGCACTTGGATGTAGCAGATTTCTTTGCACATCTTGAAGGAAAGATAGATCACTTAATTGGTGATGGTTCCGTGGCCATGGATGAGTGAATATTTTTTTATGGTAGTAGTTATTAATAAATTCCATGTGATAGTTGTTCACAAGTATTAGTATTTTAAATTAGTTTAGTCGTATTCTTGTAGTTTATTTTTTTAATAAATTTTGGTGGGTGTCACCCCAATTTTATTAATAATCATAGAAATACATTAATATAATTGTGACCATGGGCTAGAAAATGCTAAAAAAAGAAAAAAAAAAAAAACTTAACGTGTACATTTGTTAGGATCAGCCCATTTCATATTTGTCTTCTTTCCTTTTCTGGAGACTTTCCAAATTCCACCCTAATTTTGAACTTTCCTTCTCTGCAGGTCGTCCATTTCCTCAATGATCTTAAGTGAACTTAGATAATGTTTCCTTCACCCTTATATTTTATTTCTTCCCATTGAACGAATTGTCCCTCATTTATGTGTTTGGTATTTCTTCAGTTTCCTTTGGAGGTGAAATATAAGTCCGACGTCACATGCTCCTCCATCAGTAAGTGCTTCTCCTCAACTTCTAGTTTTGAATGTGAATCTGAGTTGCTCTCTTGGTTAATATGCCTACCATCAATTTGATATGTACCATTCTTTCTTTGAAGGTTTATTAACTGTGATTGTACAATTTCACACCTATCTTTGCCATGACAAATTAGTGAGATACTTTTCTTCTTATTTATAGAAAAATGCCTTTTATGTGTTCTCATGCTTCATGATGATTGATCTTCCTTGTTCTTATCCTTAAAGTTGGTATTTGTTGTTTGTCCGTGTTAATAATCTTCCTGCCTGTTGGTGGGAGCTCTTTGAAACTTTGATATTCCACCTTTCTGTCTATCTTTGTTGCATGATTTGCCAATAAATCAGCTAATTGATTTCCTTCTCCAAATATGTGTTGTATCTTGACACCTTGCTTAAGAATCATTGTTTTTATCTCCTCCACTGTTTCATAAATTTCCCAAGGCACTCTTCATACTCCCTTAATGAAATTAATCATAGTAAGAGAGTCTACTTCTAGCACCTTCTCTGCATCTATAGTATTTACCCAGTACCTTTGAGCCTCCAATATAGCTCTAGCTTCAGCCTGTACATTATTTATTTGACCTAAGACCCCTGCCTGGGCATAACATAGATCACCTTTATGATCTCTTATACAAAATCCATAAAAACTAGGCCCATGGTTTCCTTTAGGTTCCCCATCTGTGTTGCATTTGAGATTTTCAGTGATTGGGAGTTCCCACTTAGCAACATAGTAATGTAGCTTAAGTTTATGCTTTCCTAGAGTACTGATCAGATCTACCCATTTATGTTCCTGAATCCTCAACCATGGCTATAGTACTCTAATCAATTGATATATAACAGTTTCAATGTGAATTACCATTTTTCAAGAGTTGTGTCTCCCCCATGCTTTCTTGTGTTCCTCCTTTTCCATAATTCCCATATAATAAGTCCAGGAATTACCCTATAAACGTGTCTGAGCTTATTATTACTGTCCATCCTCCACCAGACTTTGATTATCTATTCTAGGTTAAGTCCTTCAATCTTTATCCCTGCAAAATTAGCAAACTACTTCCATGGCCTTTTAGCTATGGGAGCTATTAGAAAAAGTTATTTCATTGTTTCCATGTTGTATTCATCACAACACCAGCACCTAGAAACCATACTTATTCTAATTCTTTGCAAATTATCATCTATAGCAATCCTCCCTTTCCAAGCCCTCCATAGAAAGAAATTAATTTTGAAAGGCAGCCCTTTCATCCATAACTGCTTATAATCCTCATTTGTTTCTTTCCTGTTTCTCACCAAGTTCCAGACTGATTTTACTGAGAATGTGTCACTTGTATTCCCCATCCATCATACTTTATCTGATGCTTCTTCTGTCCCTAGAGGGATTATGTTGTCACAAATGTGATCCACCGTCTCCTATGACACATATTGTTCTAATTTTATTTTATCCCACTCTCCATTTGTAACAAACTGATTCACCTCAATTTCTTCATCTAAACTGTCCATCTCCACATAGTATAGAGCTCCTAGTTTAGTCCAGTTGTCTAACCAAAAACTAGCATTACCTGCTTTGACTTGCCACCAGATGTTGTGTTCTACTTCTTCCCTTATCTTGATCATCTTCTTCCATGTATGTGATGCCCCTGTCCCTTGTGCCACTACAGGGTGCCATTTTTTGCAAACTGGTTCTATATAAATGTGCTCCACAAAGAGTTTGTAGAAGTTCTAAAATTCCAGCATAGTTTAGCAAAAATAGCATCTGCAACATGATGTAAAGATATAAAACCTATTCCTCCTTCAGCTTTTGGCATACATAACGCTTCCCATACTACCCAAAGTCTTCCTTTATATCCTCTTGAATTCCCCCAAAAGAACTTAGCAATGATTTTATGTATCTGATCAATTACCCCTTTTTAGGGGTTCATAGTTGACATCAAGTATATTGGCATTGATTCGAGAACATGATTTATAAGAGTATACTTTCTCCCATATATGACTAGTTTGTTTTTCCACAACAACACTCTACCCATAACTTTTTTTATAAGACCCTCAAATTGCACTTTCTTTTTTCTACCATAGTAAATACGACACCCTAAATATGTAAAAGGGAAATTACTTTGGCCAATTCCTGTAATGTTCCTTATTCTTTGTCCAACCACAATGGTGCCCTTTCATGCAATTAGAAGAAGCTTTTTGTCAAGTTAATCAACTGCCCAGATACTTTCTCATAATCCCTTAGAATCTTTATCATTTTCTTAACTGAATTTCTCTGGCCTGAACATAAAAGAATACTATCATCTGTATAGGACAGATAGTTTATTTGTTTACTACATTTGGGAAGCCAATAACCAATGTAGCCCTTATCCAACTTGAGACAGTTGAGACCCCTTGATAGAACTTCTACTGCAATGATAAATAAAGTTGGAGATAATGGATCACCTTGTTTCAGTCCTCTTGTGGATTTGAAGATTCCATAAGTTTGTCCATTAACCAGTATAGAATACCAATTATTGGAAACTAGCCTCTAAATCATATCTATCATCCTTTCTCCAAAACCAAATCTTCTCGTTACCTTGGTTAGGTAAACCCAAGATACTCTATCATATGCTTTAGACATATCTAAATTTGACAACCACATTGTGATGCTTATTTCTCTTATTGATATCCCTAATAATCTCCTGAGCTAGAAGTACATTATCAGCAATATTTCTTCCTTTCATAAAGCCTGATTGGTTTTTTGAAATTATTTTGGGTAGAACATGCACTAGTCTTTCATGTATCACCTTCGAGATAATTTTATTCATAAAAGTGCTTAAACTGATGAGCCTGAGGTTTGAGAACTTACATATTGTTTCCTTCTTTGGAATGAGTACCAAAGTAGTATGAGTAATGTGTCTAGGAATTTCATATCCATAGAAGAAAACTTTAATCATATTAATAACATCATCCTTTATTATTTCCCAACATGTCTGATAGAATCCCCCTGAAAAGCCATCTGGACCACAAGAATTGTCCTTATTATGATCAAAGATAGCCTCCCTAACTTCATTACTAGCAAGCACTCTCATCATGTTATCATTCCCTTCTTCTGTTATCAATTTTGGAATATGTTCCAACATTTGATAATGGCTAGGCCATACATTCTCCCTAAATTGATCTTGAAAAACTCTAATTGCTTCATCCCAAATATCTTTTGACTTTTCCAGAATATTCCCTTGCTCATTTTCTAAATTCTATAGCAATAACTTTTTCCTTCTGCCTTTCACATAGGCATGAAAGAATTTCCATCCTTCTGTATCCAGTAATCTTCCTCTATTTTCTTAAATTTCCTTAGCTCTGTCTCTTCCTTTCTCAAGCTAACTTTGTTTCCATCTGTAAGATTGATCTCCAGTTGTATCTCCTTCATTTTCACCATCTCCTCCAGAGTAACTATCTTTTTAAAGAAATCACCATATGTTTGTTTACTCTATTGAACCAAAGTTTTCTTCAATATCTTCAATTTCTCATTAAAGATATAAAAAGGAGATCCCTCTATATTTGTTCCCCACACTTTTTCCACCACTCCTTTGAATGTATGATGCTTTGTCCAAAAATTTTAAAACCTGAATGGTTTTCCAACTATGTAATTTAATGTTTTACATATCACATGTAAAGAAGCATGATCAAACCCTTCCCTTATCAAGTGTTGTACTTCACTACGTGTAAATTCCTGATGAAACTTCTCATTTCCAAAAACTCTATCAAGTCTTTTGAAAATACATTCTTCCTCTATTCTCCCACTCCACCATGTATATACACTTCCTGAAAATTGAATTTCAGTTAATGCATAATTATTGATGCATTGTAAAAAATCAGCAACTTCTTGTTGAGTGACAGGCAGTCCTTCAAGCTTTTCTGAGCCATTCTTGATCACATTGAAATCGCCGCCTATTAACCATGGTACTTTGATCCTTTCAGCTAAACATTCCAAATCATCCCACGGTCCCAGCCTTTCTAAAGCACTACATCTTTCATATACTGCTGTAATCACCATTTCTTTGTAACTAGCTTTATGAGTGAATTTTATGGTAAGCTGTTGATGAGTATCTGATTTAGTTGCCCCTATCCAGTCTTCATTCCAAAAGACCCATATTTTACTAGAACAGTTCACCATTGCATTCTCCATTTTGATTTTCCTCTTACATTTTTGAACTATAGTAGGTCCCTCGAAAGGATCCATAAGAGCAATATATATTTAATGACGTCTTCACTTTAGATCAATTAATCTCTCTAAAGTATTTTGAGATTGTACCGATCTAATGTTCCAAAAAAATATGTTGTGCACCATAATCAACTAAGTGTGGGTTTAGTTGAGCTACTCCTTGTTTGTATTTGATTACTCTGTAGTGTTGTTGATCTACCCAGTCTTTTCTCATGCTTGAGTTCATTTGTGTGCCTTGGTAACAAATCCCCTCTTTTATTGATTTCTTTAAGATGCTCTTGGATTTCCTCATCTTCCTTTTCATCTCTCATATCCTCCCTGGTGTTAATATCTAAATTCCTGGTCTTTGAATCATCTTGTAGTCCTACTCCAATTTTCTTTATATCCAGCCCCTTTGCTGGCAATTTTGAATGTACTAAATTGACTTCAACTTCTTCCCAATCATTTCTTTCCTCATGTTCTGTTCTTGTTACATTATTACCGAGTGTTGCTGATTGTTTATCTGTGAATTTTTTATTCTCCTTTACTTCTCCCTTTGCAATACCATGTTCCTTTTGTATGCTCTCACTATCTTCTGATTGTCTAGTTGTATTTGGCATTTTGTTGGCGCTATGCTTCATATTATCCCCTATGCTAAACCCTGCATCTTTTTCTATGCTTTGTGAATTCATATCATCATTGATGTTCATCCTTGTGTCTTTTACCTTACCAAATGCTTCCTCTACCCATTCCTAGTATTCACTGTGGAGAATATCTCTCTGTTGTTCACCTGGTTTACATCAAGTTCCCCTTTTTTTTCCTCCATTTCCTCTTCTACAGTGAGGCCATCAAACTTATTCTCGGTTGTGACTCGTGTGTCCTTTTGCTTCTCCTTTGGGTCCCATCTCTGAGTGTAACCTCCCCATTGTCGAAATCTATCCCTCCCATCTCTATTTCTTTTTCAGCTCTGTTAACTTTTTCATCATCACCTGCCTGGGTCCCCTCAATTTTCATCCCTATAAATAATTTAGGGTGTAATACAAAGCATTCTTTTTCATTATGACCTTGAAGTTTGCAATGTTTACAATACTTCGAAAAATAATTGTACTTGATTGTAATCCATTTGGCCATTATTTCTCCACTCTTCTTCTTTACCTCTACATTCACTCTCTTTAGGAAATCACCCATTAAATCCACTTCCACCTTAACTCGTGCACAACTTGGTCGTGTTTTATTGCTGGTTGCGAGATCCACCTGTAAAGGCTTCCCTACTGCTGCTACAATTGATAATATTGTATCCTTCCCAAAAAAATGGTGGTAATGATGGCAATGATATCTACGCTATTGCAGTTGTTGTCTCCTCCTCTGGATCAAAAAGTGGATCCCACTTTAGGGTTCTCATTGGATAGTTCCAATTTTTGTATGCAATGTAGAATATTGGTTTTAATAATAGGTTGACATAATCCTCTATCCTAGATGCTCTAATCAGAACATACTAATTACACAAAAGTCCAATATTCACATCCCCTTTCAATTCACACTGTGTAGGAATCGGTTTCCTGAGATCCTGTATGTCTGGCCATCCATAGGAAAATTTTCCTAGGACTGCAAATTCTAATTCTTCATTTGTATTCATTTGCGTTACCTCCTCCTCCTCCCACACTACTCAAGTTTCTCCATGCAGATATGTAATTGGTTTTAAAGGTAGAGGGATATGTTTTGGAATATGGGGTTGTAAAGCTACTGCATAGTTCATTGGTTTCTCATTATTGATTCATATAGAAATGAAAATTAAGGAAAAATGTGTGATGGCTATGGCTGATACAGGGGCTACTCATATGTTTATTGATGTTAATATTGCTACAAAATTGGGGATTATGTTGACTAAAAGACCTTTCTACATCAAAATAATTAATCCTAAGAGAAAAAAAAGGGGGTTTATGAAAGGTGTTTATCTATTTGGGAAGGTCAACAAAGTTGCAAAAGAGAAAGAAAAGGGGGTGTTGATGTCAACTATGTCAATCAACAAAGGGTTGAAGAAAGGTGATGAAGCTATACTTGCTTCCTTAGTCGAATTGAAGCCTAATGTTAAGGAAGAGGTGCCTAATTGTGTGGCTGAGTTGCTGAAACAATATATTGATATGATGCCGCCTAAATTACCAAAGAAGTTGCCGCCAAGGAGGGATATTGATCATAAGATCGAATTGTTTCCAGTAACTATTGCTCCTGCACAAGCTCCTTACCGTATAGCTCCTAAGGAGTTGGCTGAGTTACGTAAATAGTTGAACAATTTGTTGGATGCTGGCCTGATTCAACCATCAAAGGCTCCCTATGGTGCACCTATTTTATTCCAAAAGAAGCAGGATAGGATGATGAGGATATGTGTAAACTACAGGGCGCTGAACAAGGCAACTATAAAGAACAAATATCCGGTTCCGTTGGTGCAAGATTTGATGGACAGGTTGAGCAAGGCATGTTGGTTCACTAAACTAGATCATACGGTAGGTTACTGGCAGGTTAGAATAGCTGAAGGTGATGATCTTAAGACTACTTGTGTAACTAGATATGGCTCTTATGAATTCCTTGTAATGCCATTTGGGCTAACCAATGCTCTGGCTACCTTTTGCAACTTAATAAACAATGTGTTGTTTGACTGTCTTGATGATTTCGTGGTTGTCTATCTTAATGATATTGTTATATGTAGTCAAACATTGGATGAACATGTCAATCACCTATGTATGGTTCTGTCTCAATTGAGAAAATATACACTTTATGTTAAGATGGAAAAGTGTGAATTTGCTCAACAAGAGATAAAATTTTTGGGGCATCTTGTTAGTAAAAACCAAGTTCGAATGGATCCTAAGAAAGTGCAGGCCATTGTTGATTGGCAAGCACCTCGCAATGTGAAGGATTTAAGATCGTTTCTTAGGTTAGCTAAATTTTATAGAAATTTGTTGAAGAAAGATACTAAGTGGGTGTGGTCTGTACAATGTCAAGAAGCTTATCAAAATTTGAAGGAAGCTATTGCATCTAAACCTATACTTAAGTTACCTGATTTTGAGTTGCCATTTAAGGTACACACTGATGCGTCTGATAAAGCTATTGGGGGCGTGTTAGTGCAGGAAGGTCATCATCTGACCTTTGAAAGTCAAAAACTGAATGATGTAGAACATAGATATTTGACCTATGAGAAGGAGATGGTTGTTGTTGTACATTACTTGCAGGTTTGGAGAGTCTATCTGTTGGGAACTCGATTTGTGGTACGGACTGACAATGGTGCTATTACATTCTTCAAGACGCAGAAAAAGTTGAATCCTAAACAAGCAAGATGGCAGGAATTTCAGGCTGAGTATGACTTCATGTGGAAGCATAAGCCAGGGAAACACAACCAAGTTGTTGATGCATTGAGTCAAAAAGAGGTATTTACTGCTGTATATTCAATTTCAAAACTTGAAACTGATTTCCTTAAGAGAATCAAGTTGTGTGCTGCGAACGACTCATTATATGTTAAATGGATTGGTTAAGTGCAAGATGGGACTATGAGACGGTATTAGATCGAGGACGATCTGCTTCATTTTAAAGGAGGAAGAATCGTTGTACAAAATGGTGGTGGACTGCACAAAAACTTGATGAAGGAAGATCATGATACTACTTAGGCTAGTCATCCGGGTGTTAAAAGGATGTTAGCTCTGCTGTCCCATGTTTATTTCTTGCCAAAGATGGAAGATGATATACAGGCGTACGTGAACACTTGTCATGTTTGTCAAGTGGACAAGACTGCACGTAAAGAGGAAGCTAATTTGTTGCAGCCCTTGCCTATTCCTAAAAGACCTTGGTTGTCGGTAAGCATGGATTTCATTTCTGGTTTACCTAAGGTAGATGGCAAGGCATGATTATGGTTGTGGTAGATAGGTTTTCAAAATATTATGTTTTCATTACTGCACCTAATTTGTGTTCATCTGAGATTGCTGTTGAATTATTCTATAAGTATGTGGTCAATTACTTTGGTGTTCCTGCTGATATTGTGAGTGATAGGTATACAAGGTTTACAGGCAGGTTTTGGACAACATTGTTCAATATGATGGGGACTGAGTTGAAATTCTCTACTGTAAATCACCCACAAACAGATGAATAGATGAACAGATGGAAAGGATAAATCATTTTCTAGAGGAATACTTGAGGCACTATGTGACAGCAAATCAACTGAACTGGGTTTCTTTGTTAGACATTGCGCAGTTTTGCTATAATTTGCATAAGTCGTCTGCAATAAAGACAAGCCCTTTAGAAATCATTTTGGGAAAACATCCTATGACACCATTAGATGTTGCCAAGACTAAGAATCAAGAGAAGTGTCCAGCAGCGTATAGGGTTTCAAGGGACAGACTTCAAATGTTTTCTGAGGCATAAGATAGCCTGCGCAAGGCTCAGCGGCGCATAAAGAAATATGTTGATCAACATCGTTGCTCAGTAGAGTTTAATGTGAGTGACAAAGTGTTGCTAAAACTTACTCCTCAGATATGGAAACAGATTGTAAGCAAGATAAGACATCGGGTTTTGATTCCTAAATATGAAAGCCCATTTGAAGTAGTGAAAAGAGTGGGTGAAGTTACTTATGGGCTAAACTTTCCAAAAAGGTTGAAGATACATCCCACTTTACATGTGAGTTTTCTAAAACCTTGTTTTGTAGATACAGATGATCCGGATATGAACATATCAAAGAGGGCCCCTCCATCATTACCTATACAGTTTGATGCTAAGATTGAGAAGATCCTCGATCATTGGGTTGTAGGCACAAGTAAGAAGAATATGAAGACAGAATTCTTGATTCATTGCAAAGTAAAGAGTGCATCTGATGCAGTCTGGGAGAAAGTGAAATACCTTTGGCAGTTTGATGATCAAATCGATGACTATCTTAAAACAGTCTCGATGAGGACATTGAGTTCAAGTGGTGCAGGTGGTTTGTTAGACCCATAGTCTACTTGAGCCAACGACGTACAGGCATGGCAAGGATTTGGGCATTGGTCTGGGCATTTATGTAGGTAAAACAGTGCAGCTGTGCAAGTAAGAGTTAAAGAGCAGCAAAGAGTTCGAGATGCATGGATGTTGGCAAGGCAGCTTGGACGTACAAGGCTTACATGTGGGCAGAGTCAACGGCAAGATAAGGCGGTATGTTGGCTTGACAAAGCAAGGCTGTGGACTTGACGGTTGGCAAGACAAAAATTGAAATAAAACCAAGTGTCGGAAGCATGCTGAAATATTGTATGTGTTGGAAGCAGGCTGAAATAATTCTAAGTATTGGAAGTAAGCTGAAATATTCTAAGTGTTGAAAGTAGGCTGAAATACTCTAAGTGTTAGAATGATGTAATTTCGGTTAAGTGTTAGAATGTATGTTTATTCGAAATATATTCTATCTCTTAGAATATTTAGTGCTGGAACTTAGTTTGAATTCTGTGAGGACAAGTGTTGGACAAATGTCTAATGTAACCGCCGATGTAACTGCTGTAACTGCCTTGTGCAGAAATTTTATAAGGGGTTGAAATTCGTCTAAGGCAGGAAAAAAAAATGTTCCGGCCATAGACAAATTCGTGAAGCCTTTTTCCTGTATTGATTTTGATATTAATAAAGGTTGGAAAGAGTTCCCGTACAATGGATGTGTTGTTACTTTAATTCGTTGCCTAAAAACTAAGTTAAGTATATCTACACTTAGCCAAATTCGTGAGAGTGTAAGGCTGAACTGTACAAGAGTTGTAGACTGCCTAAAAGTGGTGTTAAAGAAAAAAATCGACCCTCTTTCAATTCATTAATTTGTTCCATCTTAATTAGATAATATATATTTTCATTGATTTATTTATATGATTTTGCGAATGTGTTTATAATTCTAGCTAGTAACGAATGAATTGTGAGTTGAAATTAACAAGATTAAACAAATCGTTCTTGACCCAATAGTTGGGTGTTATTGCTTGGATACAAAATGATTAGTGACTAACAAATGTTATAAATATAATAATGTTGAATCCTATTATGTGTTGGCAGATTTTAATGTACTAGTGTTAGTCAAATACTAAACTTTATCATATGTTTGTGTTATATTTGGTCTTTTAAATTGTTCTAATGCTAAAAACATGTTTGTTATTCACAAGGATTAAATAATGATTTTTATTTTATTTTTCCTAATAGCTCGTTATTAACTTAAAGGAAGCAATAAATTAAGGCTCAACTACTAATATTTAATTATTGGTTTATTACATTAATAATTATTAAATATATTGTAGCCTTTTGACAACATCAATATTTAATATATATTTATTTTGTGTATGCCATTGCATATGAAGATATGGAAAATTCTAAAAACATATTATCCAATTATGAAGACATTTGCTCGATTGATTCTGGTACAACACATATGATATTCAAAAATGAGAAATATTTTTCTCATCTAAGTATGGGCAAAATAAATGTTACTACTGTAATGACCCTTCCGAAATAACATAAGCCAATAACTTACGAGATTTTTACGCATATATTGTCCTCACGCTAGTGAAATGATATAAAACCAATATTATCAACTTTCGAGTATCCAATCAAGTGGTTCATTCTTCATACAACCATTTAAAAACAAGTAGTAAAATTAATATATTACAAGACTTGAGCTTACACACCCCAAATGAACAAAACATGTAGTCATACTTATATTACAAACCATGGTGACCTGATCCGATTAGCCCTCAAAGTTTCATGCAATTATACAACACATAGATCATGTATAAGTCCCAAAGTTTATACAAAATATAGATGCCTATATGCAAATGTGATCTTCCTTAAATTTCCATCTCCAATGGCCAGCTTCACGCCTCCTCTCGATCATTTCCTACGATAAAAACAACTATCGCTAAGCATATAGCTTAGTGGTGTAAAAACTATAGGTTTGGCGCCCGCTAAATTTACCAAGAAATCTCTGCTCCCAAAACAGTGATTCTGTCCAGCCTACTACCTCATGTTGCAACTTAGATTTGAAAATGAAAACGGCAAAACTAGACTTTATAACCTACATGAAAGATGTAGGTACATCTCTTAAGGTTTCAAACAAACAGGAATCACCGCAAAATCTATTTTGTACAAAAATATATATATTCAAAATACTAACAGTTGTCCATACAGGATTTCCAAACCCGAAATCTGGACAAAACTTGTCCTATGTTGCGTCCCATATTTCGAATCTATAACAGCTAAATTAGAGTTTTACCTAAACATAAGAGTTGTATATATATGAATTAGCTTTCCAAATCATATTTATTCACCAAAAAATGAGTTATAGAGAATAGTATATTCTAAAAGTAATACACACTACTCAGCTACAAAACAGATTTAGACTACTTACCTAAGAGCAGTTTGTGTCTTGAATTCCAGCCAAAGGAACCAAGTTTTTCTCTTGTGATATTGATGAACAAATGGTTAACTAAGGTTCTAAGGTGCTTAGACTTTGAAGGAACCGAAATTCTCTAGAGGAGATGTCAAAATATAGGCTCAAAAGTGATATTTATCCCAAGTGCACAGTTGTCCCTCAAGGGCTGCCCAAATAGTTTTGTGTGCTGCCCAAAATACATACATATACCCTTATATATATATATATATATATATATATATATATATAACCTTCACCACCTTCTAAAATTATACATAATTCTAATTAAACTATTACGTAAATACCCCAATCAGATCCCACAAATTATGATATAATTTATGTTAAGCAAGCTAGCAATTATCACAAAATTTCAAGTTCCCAAAATGAGAGTAAAACATATTGTAGTAATTAAGCAACGGTATATCTCCATGCAACTCTTGTTAGCATTTAGGGGTGTTACAGCTCTCTCTCCCTTAAAGAAATTTCGTCTTGAAATTTACCTTACATTAGTCCCGAAACAAGTGTGGATACTAGGTCCTCATGTCTTCTTTTCTCTCCCAGGTATCTTCTTTTCCCGAATGGTTCCTCTAAAGTACCTTTACTAAGTGGATTTCCTTGTTTATAAGTTGCTTCACTTCCCGAGCTTGAATTAAAATAGGTTCTTCATTATACGTCAAGTCAGGATTAACCTCAATAGATTCAATTGGAAAAATATGAGATGGGTCAGAACGGTATCTTCTGAGTATAGAAACATGGAAGACATTGTGGATCTTGCCTAACTCAGGTGGCAAAGCCAATTTATATGCAACTGGTCCAACCTTTCAAGTATCTCATAAGGTCCAATAAATCGGAGACTAAGTTTTCCCGTTTTGCCAAATGTCATAATCTTTTTTCATGGAGACACCTTTAAAAATACTTTATCTCCCACTTGATATTCAATGTCACGCCTTTTAAGATCAGTGTATGAATTTTTTCTATTCGAAAAAATCTTTAGATGATCCTTGATGAGTTTTACCTTGTCCTCTGTTTGTTGCACAATTTCAGGTCCAATGAGTTTCCTGTCAACATCTTCATTCCAACAAAGAGGGGTCCGACATTTCCTTCCGTACAAGGCTTCATAGGGAGGCATTCCAATACTCGATTGGTAACTATTATTGTAAGCAAATTCTATCAAAGCCAAATGTTTGTCCCAACTACCCTCAAACTCCATAATGCAAGCTCGAAGCATATCCTCCAAAACTTGTATCACCCTTTCTGACTGGCCGTCTGTCTGAGGATGGAATGAAGTGCTAAATTTTAGCTTAATACCCAAAGCTTCCTGCAAGCTACCCTAGATGTAAACCTTGGGTCTCGGTCAGATAAAATAGACATAGGGATCCTATGTAAGCTTGCGATCTCATTAATGTATAATTCAGCTAAATGCTCAAGTGAGTAATCTATCCTGATTGCTAAGAGGTGAGCATTCTTGGTTAACCTGTCCACAATCACCTATATTGCATCATGATTTCTTTGGGTGCGAGGAAGTCCAGAACCAAAGTCCATAGTTATTCTCTCCCATTTCCATTCCGGCATCGACAAGGGTTGTAGTAAACCAACTGGGACCTGATGTTCTGCCTTTACTTGTTGACAAACCAAACATTTAGAATTGAACTCCGCAATGTGCCTCTTCATACCACTCCACCAATAATTTTCATTAATGGTCTAGTACATGTTTTTACCCCCAGGATGCATGGCATATGTTGAGGTATGTGCTTTACTAAGTATTTCTCTCCTCAATTTGTCATCTTTAGGGACACATACTCTATCTTGATAAAATAAGACATCATCCTTTATTAATGTAAAATCAAGTTTTTCCCCATTTTGAACTTCTCGGGTCACTTTTACAAGTTTCTCATCTAACTTTTGTGCTTCCTTCACCTGCTCAAGTAATATTGGCTTTACTTGCAAATTAGCAATGATTGAATCATTTGAATCAAGTGTGAAACAAACATTCATGGCTCTTAACTCAAGGAGCAAGGGCAAAGGACTCAAAGAAATTCTTGTGAAGGATTTTCGACTTAAGGCATCTGCAACCACATTGGCTTTACCTGGATGATAATCAATTGTGCAGTCATAATCCTTGATGAGTTCAAGCCATCTACGTTGTTGAAGGTTTAGCTCGTTCTAAGTACCTAAGTACTTTAAGCTCTAGTGATCAGTGAATATATGACATTTCTCTCCATACAAATAATGCCGCCATATTTTTAAAGCAAACACTACCGCAGCAAGTTCAAGATCATAAGTAGGATATTCAATTCATGCGGTTTTAATTTTTGAGAGGCATAAGAAATAACCTTCCCTTCTTGCAACAAAACGCATTCGAGACCATTGTGAGAAGCATCATTGTATACTACATACTCCTTCCCTTCCATTTGTAGAGTAAGTATAGGTGCTAGAGTCAGTAAGGATTTGAGTGTTTCAAAGCTTTCTTGGCATTTGTCATTCCAATTAAACTTCACTTCCTTCTGCAAGAGTTTAGTCAATGGAGAGACGATAATGGAAAATCCTTTCACAAATCTTCTGTAGTATCCTGCTAAGCCTAAGAAACTTCTTACCTCGGATTGACTTTTGGGAGGTCTCCACTCAACAACTGCTTCTATCTTACTAGGATCCACCTTCACGCCTTCGGCCGATACAACATGTCCCAAAAAGGTCACTTCATCAAGCGAAAATTCACACTTGAAAAGTTTAGCATAAAGTTCCTTCCCCTTCAAAAGTTGCAAAATAATACGGAGATGTTTATCATGATCTTATCTACTTTTGGAAAATATTAAAATATCATCCATAAAAACAACCACAAACTGATCAAGATAAGGCTTGAATACTCAATTCATTAGATCCATGAATACAGCAGGAGAATTTGTCAACCCGAATGGCATCACCAAAAATTCAGAATGACCATACTGAGTTCTAAAAGCAGTTTTAGGAATATCTTTCTCTCTAACACGCAATTGGTGATATCCAGACCTTAAATCAATCTTCGAGAATACCTTAGCACCCTTCAGTTGGTCAAACAAATCATCGATCCTTGGTGGTGGATATCTATTCTTGATTGTTATTCTGTTTAATTGTCTATAGTCAATACAAAGCCTGAGAGTGCCATCTTTCTTCTTTATGAATAAAACAGGGGCTTCCCAAGGAGAAACACTAGGTCGAATAAAAACTTTCTCAAGAAGTTCTTGCAATTGAGATTTCAATTCTCTTAATTTTGCCGGAGCCATTCTATAAGTAGTGATAGAAATAGGAGTAGATCCATGAATAAGCTCAATTGGAAATACAACCTCTTTTTTCGGGGGCAATCCAAGAAGGTTTTCTGGGAAGACTTCTAGTAAATCACGCACAGCAGGTATGTCCTTGATATTAGGACTCTCCAACTGTGTATCAACTATGTGAGCAAGGTATGCCTCACAACCTTGATGCATCAACTTTCTTGCCGAGGCCGTAAAAATAATACTAGATGTCAATGATCTTTCACCTTGTACAATGATGTGTGAAAATGTAAGATCTTTAAAAGTCACATGCTTAGACCTACAATCTACCACTACATGATATTTATAAAACCAATCCATCTCGATAATAACATCAAAATCCTTGAAGGGCAATTCAATCAAATCAGCAGGGAAGACTACATTTTATATTATGAAAGGACAATCTTGATAAACTCGATTACACACAACTTGATAACCCAAAGGACTTTCAACCAGCAAATCAAAATTAAGTCTCACAGATTTCACGTTTTCAGGAAGAGGAAGTGATGAACAAATATAGGAATGTGTAGAACCAGGATCAAACAGTGTAAACACACATAAGCCAAATAAGTGAAATTTACCAACAACCAGATTTTTTCCATCTTGATTCTCCCTCTGCCTCATAACGTAAGCGCGGCAGTAGCCCTTGGTCCACTAGCTTTATTCACTCCACTTGCCCCTACCGCTTGAGTATTTTTAGGTTTTGCACCCTCATTAGTTCGAGGAGGATTAATAGAAGGCTTATGAATTGAGCCTTCAGTTCTCAAGGAAGAAGCATTATTAAGATTAGGACAATCCTTCATTTTATGATCAAAGCTCCCACAATTAAAACATGCACCAGAAGCTCTCATGCAAGTACCATAATGATTCTTTCCACATTGTGGACATGTGGGAACACGAGACCTGCCTTGGCCATAATTTGGAGTGCTAGCTGTAGAAAATTCTGATCTATTTTGCTTTTGCTGAAGTGGCCTGTTAACACTACCAGCCTTAGAATCATCAAACCTTCCCCTTTTGGATGGACCTCCAAAATCTGGTCTAGGATTTTGGAATTTGTTTTCATTTTGACTAGCTTCTTCTTTATTAAGTCGTTCCTAAGTAAAAGCAGCAGACACAAACTTAAAAAAGTTCTCATGTTGCCAGATCTCCACATTCTTCCTAATAGAATTATTTAAACCATCTTCAAATTTCCTACACTTATCTTTTTCTTCTTTATTAATACCTCCAGCATAACGAGAGAGCCTTAGAAACTTCTGTTAGTACTCAGCAATAAACATGCCTGGTTGCCTTAAAATTCAAAAAACTCCTTTCTCTTTGCATCATAATAAGAAGGTGGGACATACTTCATACGAAATTTCCTAAGAAAATCATCCCAAGTAAGAACAGGTGGTTTTACCTTGGCATTCGGAACACTTACCCACCAATTGTAAGCATCCTTTTGTAATAGTGAAATAGCATACTTAAATTTGGTAACATCTAAACACTCTAACTACTCAAATACCTGCTCCATGTGCTCCAGCCATTGTACAGCATCCGTTGGATCAACGTTGCCTTCAAACTTTACTCCACCCATTTTCCTCATTTTCTCAAAGTTAATCTCGTTGGGATCATGCATCGCTTCAGCCATGTGATGGAAGAATTCAGCCATTTGTTGAAAAGGAGGATTCATGGCTTGAGTACCACAACTCATGTGAGGATGTGAACCAGCTCTTGCACCCTAATGGTTTTCCACTTCAGACCCACTAGTATGGGGAACATAATGATTCGAGAAAGGTGAACCTCTTCTAGTGCATGAGGTTGGGAAACAGAGGCACCCGAACCTTCACAAGCAGCTTCCATAGGTCGATCACCAGAAGAGGCCATATCTTAAATCCTTTAAAAGGGAGAATCACATTGCATTATGGACATGTACAGGATGCATATGCACTCTACATGCGATAAAAATATTATAAACCATATAAGTGAACAAATACTCCAAAGAAAACCTTTTTTGAAAGTGACCAAGTATACAAATAATTCACAGCAAAAGTCCTAGAACCACAAGCCTAGGCTCTGATACCAAACTTGTAATGACCCCTCCAAAATAACATAAGCTAATAACTTACGAGATTTTTACGCATATATTGTCCTCACGCTAGTAAAATGATATAAAACCAATATTATTAATTTTCGAGTACCCAATCAAGTTGTTCATGCTTCATAAAACCATTTAAAAATAAGTAGTAAAATTAATATATTACAAGACTTGAGCTTACACACCCTGCATGAACAAAACATGTTGCTATAGTTATATTACAAACCATGGTGACCTGATCCGATTAGCCCTCAAAGTTTTATGTAATTATACAACACATATATCATATATAAGTCTCAAAGTTTATACAAAATATAGATGCCTATCTGCAAATGTGATATTCCTTAAATTTCCATCTCCAATGGCCAGCTTCACACCTCCTCTTGATCATTCCCTACGATAGAAACAAAGACTGAAATAAAACTAAGTGTCGGAAGCATGCAGAAATATTGCAAGTGTTGGAAGCAGGTTGAAATAATTCTAAGTGTTGGAAGTAAGCTGAAATATTCTATTTGTTGAAAGTAGGCTGATATATTCTAAGTGTTAAAATGATGTAATTTCGGTTAAATTTTAGAATGTATTTTAATTCGAAATATATTCTATCTCTAAGAATATTTAGTGCATGAACTTAGTTTGAATTCTGTGAGGACAAGTGTTGGACACATGTCTGATGTAAACGCTGATGTAACTATTGTAACTGCCTTGTGCTGAAATTTTATAAGGGGTGGAAATTTGTCTAAGGCAGGAAAAAAAATGTTCCGGCAATAGACAAATTCATGAAGCCTTTTTCCTGTATTGATTTTGATATTAATAAAGGTTAGGAAGAGTTCCCGTACATTGGTTGTGTTGTTACTTTGATTCGTTGCCTAAAAACTAAGTTAAGTATTTCTATACTTAACCAAATTCATGAGAGTGTAAGGCTGAAGTGTACAAGAGTTGTAGACTGCCTAAGAGTAGTGTTAAAGAAAAAAATCGACCCTCTTTCAGTTCATTAATTTGTTCCATCTTAATTAGATAATATATATTTTCATTGATTTATTTATATGATTTTGTGAATGTGTATATAATTCTAGCTAGTAACGAATGAATTGTAAGTTGAAATTAACAAGATTAAACAAATCGTTCTTGACCCAATAGTTGGGTGTGATTGCTTGGATAAAAAATGATTAGTGACTAACAAATGTTATAAATATAACAATTTTGAATCCTATTATGTGTTGGCAGATTTTAATGTACTAGTGTTAGTCAACTACTAAACTTTATCATGTGCTTGTGTTATATTAGGTCTTTAACTTGAGCTAATGCTTAAAACATGTTGTTTGTTATTCACAATGATTAAATAATCATTTTTATTTTATTTTTACTAATAGCTCGTTATTAACTTAAAGGAAGCAATAAATTAAGGCTCAACTACTAATATTTAATTATTGGTTTATTACATTAATAATTATTAAATATATTGTAGCCTTTTGACAATACTAATATTTAATATATGTTTATTTTGTATATGTCATTGCATGTGAAGATATGGATAATTCTAAAAACATATTATCCAAGAAGACATTTGCTTAATTGATTCTGGTACAACACATATGATATTCAAAAATGAGAAATATTTTTCTCATCTAAGTATGGGCAAAATAAATGTTACTACTGTAACGACCCTTTCGAAATAACATAAGCCAATAACTTACGAGATTTTTACACATATATTGTCCTCACGCTAGTAAAATGATATAAAACCAATATTATCAAGTTCCAATTACCCAACCAAGTGGTTCATGCTTCAGACAACCATTTAAAAACAACTAGTAAAATTAATATATTACAAGACTTGGGCTTACACACCCTAAATAAACAAAACATGTAGCCATACATATATTACAAACCATGGTGACCTGATCCGATTAGCCCTCAAATTTTCATGCAATTATACAACATATAGATCATGTATAAGTCCCAAAGTTTATACAAAATATAGATGTCTATATGCAAATGTGATCTTCCTTAAATTTTCATCTCTAATTGCCAGCTTCACACCTCCTCTCGATCACTCCCTACGGTAGAAACAACTATCGCTAAGCATATAGCTTAGTGGTGTAAAAACTATAGGTTCGGTGCGCTTTAAATTTACCAAGCAATCTTTCTCAAGTCATGAGCAGTGCAATTGAAACATAATAGATACATCAAGTAACAATATATAAAGAGTACCAAGTTCGATATTTAAAGATCCAAATGTCAATAATGTTCAAGGCACCATTTTCCAAGAGATTCAATAATAAGACTCGCCCAATATATACATCATGTCGTCACACCAAGCACAAGCAAGTATCAAGAAGGGCCGACGCCCTGTATCAAGAAGGGTCAAATCCCAATAATAAAGAGAACCAAGAATCATATTAAATATTTCTTTCTAGTTCGTACTTAAAATGGAGAACTTTCATTCTTAAGATGGACTACAAATCTAGAATCAAGATGGCAAATGATCCGAATCAAGAGGCATGCCAATGGTGACAAAGTCACAGACACAAGAAAGACAAGGTCCCAACAAGAGTGTCAAGTGATCAAACAATCCGTACAAGTGGGCAAGTTACACAAGAGTCTTTAACGTCTTAAAGAATACCAACACGACAATGTAAAGTGACAAGAGGTAACCAAGGTACCAAGATCAACTTTCAGATATACCAGCAGTTAAAAGAGTGCAAGTACAAGTTTATACACAAACCTCAATACTTTATCGTAGAAACAGTCCAACACAACTTCGCGAGTTCAAACAGTAGACCAACCAATGTATCAACGTCCTCAACTTGTTCACGAGTATATACAACCTTAAAAATACAATTAAATAACTTCTTTAATTACTTGTATCTCAATAATGTTGAAGTAAAATGGAATTGTCATCACAAGTAAGCTTAGCCCGTACAGAAACGACTTTACTCCCAAAACAGTGATTCTGGCCAGCCTAGTACCTCATGTAGCAACTTGGATTTGAAAATTAATACGGCAAAACTAGACTTTATAACCTTCATGAAAGATATAGGTACATCGCTTAAGGTTTCAAACAAACAAGAATCACCCCAAAATCTATTTTGTACAAAAATATATATATTCAAAATACTAACAGTTGTCCATACAGGATTTCCAAACCCGATATCTGGGCAAAACTTGTCCTATGTTGCGTCCCATATCTCAAATTCATAACAGTTAAATTAGAATTTTATCTAAACATAATAGTTATAGATATATGAATTATCTTTCCAAATCATATTTATTCACCAAAAAAGTAATACACACTACTCAGCTACAAAACAAATTTCGACTACTTACCAAAAAGCAATGTGTGTCTTGAATTCCAGCCAAAAGAACCAAGTTTTTCTCTTGTGATATTGATGAACAAATGGTTAACTAAGGTTCTAAGGTTCCTAGACTTTGAAGGAACCGAAATTCTCTAGAGAAGATGTCAAAATATAGGCTCAAAAGTGATATTTATCCCAAGTGCACAGTTGTGCCTCAAGGCCTGCCCAAATAGTTTTGTGTGTTGCCCAAAATACATACATATACCCTTATATATATATATATATCCTTCACCTCCTTCTAAAATTATACATAATTCTAATTAAACTATTACGTAAATACCCCTATCAGATCCCATAAAGTATGATATAATTTATGTTAAGCGAGCTAGCAATATCACAAAATTTCAAGTTCCCAAAATGAGAGTAAAACATATTGTAGTAATTAAGCAATGATAAATCGACATACGACTCTTGTTAGCATTTAAGAGTGTTACAACTACAATTTTTGGTAGTACTAATATGATTGAGGGCTTTGGAAGAGTCATTGTAATTTTGCCAATAGGAACTAAACTCATCATAAATAATGCTATGTTATCTCCCAAGTCTCGGAGAAACTTGTTGAGTTTTAAAGATATCCGTAAAAATTGTTATCATATCCAATCAATGGATGAAATAAATCTTGAATATATTGGTATTACCAAGAATGTCTCTGGGCAGACATGTGTTATAGAAAAGTTTCCTGCTTTATTTTCTGGCTTGTATTGGACAAGAATTAGTGAAATTGAGGCACATTCTATAGTAAATAAGAAATTTACGGAGTCCAATACTGTTGTACTTTGGCATGATCGTTTGGGACATCCTGGGTCTATAATGATGAGACAAATTATAGAAAATTCAAATGGACATCCATTAAAGGACCTAAAATTTCTTTTAAATGGTTAATTTGTTTGTAATGCTTGTTATCAAGGAAAGTTAATTGTGAGACCATCACCAACAAAAGTTGAGATTGAGTCCCCTGCCTTCTTGGAACGTATACATGGGATATTTGTGGACCTATTCACCTACCTAGTGGGTCGTTTAGATACTTAATGGTCCTAATAGATTCTTCTTCTAGATGGTCTCATGTGTGCCTATTCTCATCTCGTAACTTGGCATTTGCCAAATTATTGGCACAAATAATAAGATTAAGGGCACAGTTTTCTGATAATCAGATTAAGCCTATTCGTCTTGGTAATGGTATAGAGTTTTCATCCCAATCATTTAATGATTATTGTCTATCAATTGGGATAAGAGTTGAACACCATGTTGCTTATGTTCATACTCAGAATGGCCTCGCTGAGTCATTAATTAAACGTCTGCAATTAATAGCAAGGTCATTGCTTATGAAAACTCGGTTGCCCGCTTCTATGTGGGGTCATGCAATTTTGCATACTGCAACACTTATTCATCTCAGACTGACAAATTGTCATAAGTTTTCTCCATTGCAATTTGTTATGGGTCAAGAACCTAATATATCCCATCTAAGAATTTTTGGATGTGTTGTACATATGCCTGTGGCACCACCAAACCGCACTAAGATGGGCCCTCAAAGAAGGTTAGGAATATATGTTGGGTTTGAATCGCCCTCCATTATTTTTTATCTTGAACCATTAACTAGAGACATGTTTACTACTCGAATTGCAAATTGACGGTTTGATGGTTCAGTTTTCCCAAAATTAGGGGGAGAAAATAGTGAAATATAAAGAGAAATTCTGTGGAAAAATTTATCATTGTCTCATCTTGATCCATATTCTTCTATTTATGAGCAAGAAGTACAAAAGATTATTCATCTGCAGAAAATCGCAAATCAAATGCCAGACGCATTTACAAATTTGAAAAGGATTACTAAATCACATATTCCTACAAAGAATGTCCCAATTCAAATTGATGCCCTATAGGACCATCCACTAGTGTCATAGCTAATGAGTCAAAAGCACGCCTAAAGTGTGGTAGAGCATAGGGTTCTAAGGATAAAAATCCTAGAAAAATAAAACTTAAATGCCAAGATGACACTATGAGAGAATCTCATATGGAAGTTCAAAATTTGAATAATTCTGATAACTATGAAGGAATCAGTGAGCTGGAAACTTAAGAAAATAATGAACTATCCATAAATTTAAGAGATGTTGAAATTAATCTAAATTGATTAGAAATAGTGGTTGATTATGTCTATGCATATAATGTTGCAACAAAAATCATGCAAGATAGTGAGGATCTTGAACATCAACATGTTATAGAATGTCGACAAAGAAACGATTGGCCAAAATGGCAAGAAGCAATTCAATCAGAGTTGAATTCACTTGCCAAGCGTGAAGTTTTTGGACCTATAGTTCAAACACCTAATGGAATTAAATCTGTTGGTTGTAAATCGATATTTGTGCGAAAAAGAAATGAGAAAAATGAAATACAAAGGTATAAAGCAGGCCTTGTGGCACAAGGATTTTCACAAAGGCCTGGTACCGATTATGAAGAGACATACTCACCCGTTATGGATGCAATAACATTGTGTTATCTCATTAGTTTCACAGTCTTTGAGAGACTTGAAATGCATTTGATGGATGTTGTTACAGCCTATCTTTATGGATCACTTGATAATGAGATATACATGAAAATTTCTGAAGGATTTATGATGCCTAAATCATGTAATTCAAAATCTTGGGAAATGTATTCAATTAAATTGCAAAGATCATTGTATGGTTTGAAGAAATATAAACGCATATGGTATAACCATCTTAGTGAGTATTTATTTAAGGAAGGTTATACAAATGATGCAATTTGTCCATGCATCTTTATAAATAAAACATCAGAATTTGTTGTACTTGCTATTTGTGTTGATGACATAAATCTTATTGGAACTCCAATAGAGCTTCAAAAGGTAATTGATTATTTAAAGAACGAATTTGAGATGAAAGATCTTGGAAGGGCAAAATTATGTCTTGGTTTGGAAATTGAGCATTTGACAAATGGTATTTTTGTTCATCAACCTTCCTACATAGAAAAAGTGTTGAAAAGATTTTAATTGTATGGATGAAGTGAATCCATTAAGTACTCGGATGGTTGTTTGTTCACTTGATGTGAATAAGGATCCATTCCGACCTCCAGAAAAGTATGAGGAAATCCTTGGTTCTGAAGTGCCATAGCTTAGTGAATTGGTGGACTAATGTATCTAGCTAATACTAGAAGGCCTGATATAGCTTTTGCTATTAATTTGTTAGAAAGGTATAGTTTTGCTCCTACTAGGAGACATTGGAATGGGATCAAACACATTGCATTATCTTAAAGGGACAATTGATATGGGCTTATTTTATTCGAACAATTGTAGTCCCAATCTTGTTGATTATGCTGATGCAAGATAATTATCAGATCCACACAATGCTTGATCCCAAACAAGATATGTGTTTATATATGGGGGGACTGCCATATCTTGGAGATCTACAAAGTAGTCCATCGTAGTAACTTCATCAAATCATGCTGAGATAATAGCTATTCATGAAACAAGTAGAGAATGTGTGTGGTTAAGGTCTGTGATACAACTCATTCGAGAAAAATGTGGTTTAGAGTGTAATAAAATACCCACCACTTTATATGAAGATAATGCAACATGCATAGCACAACTTAAGGGAGGATTCATAAAAGGAGATAGAACAAAACACATTTCACCAAAGCTTTTCTATACACATGAACTCCAAAATAATGGTGATATAAATGTGCAAAAGATTCGTTCAAGTGACAATGTGGCTGACCTATTCACCAAGTCTCTACCAACTGCAACTTTCAAGAAGATGGTGCACAAGATTGGAATGCGAAGATTCAAGTCACTGAATTAATGTTCTCATTAGAGGGAGTTAAGATGCATTGTACTCTTTTTCCTTTGCAAGGTTTTGTCCCACTGGGTTTTCCTTGTAAGATTTTTAATGAGGCAGCCTTGATGTGTATTAATAGATATGTGTACTATTTTCCTTCACTAGAGTTTTTAAGTTTTTTTTAGTAAGGTTTTTAACGAGGCACATCGTTTACGAATTAGACATTCAGGGGGAGTGTTATAAATATATATTGAATGTCTATCTGTTAGAGAATATTTAAGAACCCTAACTTTGAGACCAAGTAAATTTTCCCCTATAAATAGAGGGGTCCTCTTCATTGTAAAATCATCCCTCAAGAAAAATAACAAGTCTTCTCCTCTCTACTTTCTTCTTATTATTCTATAGTTTCATAACAAGACAAAGTTTTAAGGGTAATAGTGGACCAAAAAGGTGGACTGAGGGGTATTTTTAGCTCAATTGATGGATGAGGGGTATATTTAAACCTTTTCAAATAGTTCAGGGGTATTTTTCGCCCTTTTCCATTTTTTTATAAAGTATTCATGCAAATATAAAATTAACTTGTAATTTAAATATATATTTATTCCTACCAAGATACAACTAAGGTACTTTTTAAGAATAAACTACATAATATGATATGAGTAATGACACAAAAGAAATTAATAAAAAATACAAATAAAATCACATAAACAAATATTACAAATTAATATGTCACAAAAATAATCATAAATTAGAAGTATTAAATTAGGCAAAAAAAAAAAAAAAAAAAGACGAATAAGTAGTACTTTCCAGAAAAAACAAAAAAAAACTATTTATTTTGTTGAATACGGATTTATGGAATTACATGACTAAACATTGACGTAAAACTAAAATTAGCTTATGCATTTTAATTATCTAAATCAATATAAAATTAAAGAACAAATATTCACTATTATTGTCATTCTTAGTATTGAATTGATTTTTTTGTTAGCATTATTATTGATTTGATTTTGTTTTGAGCTTTATTGTCACGACCCAGACCGTCGTGAGTGGCACCCACACTAACCCTCCGGTGGGAGAACCATAACTACTAACCAACTAGCCTCAAACAAAGCATTTAAAGATACAAAAAATTAAGTAGAGTTCGTATAAACTCCAAAGTCTATCAAATCAAATGCTGAAACAATGCCTAGAACTTGAAAGTCAATGTACCAAAACATCTAAGGTTCAACCATAATTCTAAACAAGAAAAGTACAACCCCACACTAACATACGAATAACTAACTAGAAAGTCTAGGTCTGAAATATGGACATAAACAGGAAGAGAACTCATGGCAGCCCGGAAGAACTAGATCACCCTTGAATTTGAAACAATCACTGATCTTCTAAGCAAGGTCTGTCAATGGCCGCCTGAAGATGCCCTATACTCAACAAAGAAAGAGCAAGTGCAGTATCAGTACACAACCACAGTGTATTGGTAGGATCACGCGGCTATCCCACTAAGTGCAACATACATAAACCATTACAACATAATAATAATGTGCATACACCGAATATGTACAATATCGACAGCAATTCCACATTCTTAACCATAATCATATATAAGTAACAAGTCATTGGTCTTCTCACAGAACCCATACAAAATAGTTAGTGTACCAGTACGTGGTACCCAATCCAATGTTTATGCCAGAACATGACAATCAATCCCATATTTATGTCAGAACATGGCAACCAATGCCAGCTAGGGTGTCGAAACGCAACACCTGATCCATTCAACAAACCACAATCACAATCACAAGTATATTCTCAAAGTCATACAATCATGTAATGATTCAAGGCATTCATCATTCATCTATCCTCATTTACAATTAGTGTGATCAATAATGCAACATTCGCATACATACATATACTATAATAAAGCAAGAACAAACATACATCACACAACATGAAATCACAACCATCACCTACCTCGAAACAAGCTTGAATTCCCTAAGAAACTTGATTCTTCTCTTTCGGGATTCTTTCTGCTTGTTCGTGGTCTACAAACAATAGATATAACACGGGAATCAATAAACAATGTCTAGTTACCTAGATTGAAGTCAACACTATCAACTCTAGATCAAACCCATGATCTCAATATCTAAATTAGGGATTTCCCCCACCATAATTCTTAGATTCAAACCCTCCCCTATCAATAATAACCCAAGAAACTAGGTTCTATGGATCAAAAAATGGATTCGGGGAGTGAAAACCTTACTTTTAGCCTCAAGAATGGTGGAAAACGCTCAAGAAAACACATGGGGTCGTTCCTTAGCTCTCATGATTGAAAGTGCATAACACGTGGTAGCAGATGCTCTTAGTAGACTATCTATGGGTAGTGTAACACATGTTGAGGAAGAAAGAAAAGAGCTAGCAATGGATGTTAACAAGCTTACTCGCTTGGGAGTTCACCTTATGAGCATATCAAATGGTGGTGTAACAGTTCAGAACGGGTCAGAGTCTTCATTGGTAGCGGAGGTTAAGGAAAAGCAAGACAGTGATCCGATATTGATTCAACTAAACGGTGCAGTCCATCAGCAGAGAGTTGAGGTTTTCTCCTAAGGGGGAGATGGTGTGCTTCGCTATTAGGGTCAATTATGTGTTCCTAAGGTGGGTGAGTTGAGACAACAGATTCTTGCAGAAGCCCATAATTCTAGATATTCTATTCATCCAGGCTCCACTAAAATGTACCGTGAACTACGGAAAGTCTTTTAGTGGAATGACATGAAAAGTGATATAGCAGATTTTGTGCCTAAGCGCCCCAATTGTCAGCAACTCAAGGTAGAACATCAGAAACCAAGAGGTATGACTTAAGAGATCAACATTCCTACTTGGAAGTGGGAAGTGATCAGCATGGACTTCATTACAGGATTACCTCGTACTCGCAGACAACATGACTCCATTTAGGTGATAGTTGATAAAGTCACAAAGTATGCACTCTTTTTGGCTGTCAAGACCACAGATGTGGCGGAGGACTACGCCAAGCTTTATATTAATGAGATTGTCAAGTTACATAGGGTTCCTTTGTCTATCATCTCAGATAGAGGTCCTTAATTTATCTCTCATTTCTGGAAGTCATTCCAGAAAGGTCTTGGTACTCAAGTTAATCTTAGCACATCATTTCATTCACAGACGAATGGTCAGGCAGAGTGTACCATTCAGAACTTAGAGGACATCTTGAGAGTTTGTGTGATTGATTCAAGGGTAGTTGGGATGATCACCTTCCTCTTACATAATAGTTATCATTCTATCATTTAGATAGGCCCCTTATGAGGCATTATATAGGTGTAGATGTAGATCTCTAGCTGATTAGTTTGAAGTAAGTGAAGAATCCTTGATAGGGAAAAATTCAGTTCATGATGCTATGAAGTGCAACTCATTAAAGATAGACTTAAGACAGCCTAGATTCGCCAGAAGTCCTATGCAGATGTAAGGAGAAGGGAATTAGAGTTCCAAGTTGATGATTGGGTTTTCCTGAAAGTATCACTTATGAAGGGGGTGATGAGATTTGGCAAGAAGGGAAACTCAGTCCTGGATATGTAGGCCCTTATGAGTTAAAGTTGCCCGCAGAACTAGCAGCAGTCCATCCAGTCTTTCACAGTTCATTGTTGAATAAGTGTGTGTTGATCCAGCATCCATAGTATCATTAGAGAGTGTGGTTGTGAAGGATAGTCTCACTTATGAGGAGGTACCAGTTGAGATTCTTGATCATCATATTCGAAGGCTGAGAAACAAAGAAGTCACTCCGGTTAAGGTTTTGTGGATGAGTCAGTCCGTAGAGGGAGCTACTTAGGAAGCAAAAGCATCCATGAAGGCCAAGTAACCTCACCTCTTTCCTTCCGATTCCATTCCATCTTGAGGTAATAGTTCCTCGTCAGTTCTTCAGTCATTTATGCAAAGATTCGGTCTTAGTATCATGGTCCTTCAGTTTGTCCTTGCATTTTCAGCTTATTTGCATGTCCTTGGATCTTAGTTCAGTCAGAAATAGAAATCAGTTTCCAGTGTTAAATGGTAGGATGTGCAGCTCTTTCCCTCTATTTCAGCTAGTTTTGTCTTCATTCAAGGACGAATGTTCCCAAGAGGGAGATAATGTAACGCCCCGTATGCTAGAATTACAAAATGAAGATTTTTAGAAACTACACGTACAACCCATGGTTGCCACCCATGGATGGTAGGGTGACCCACGGCCCGTGCTATTGGTCCATGGATATCCATTTGCATCCCTCCCCAGAATCTGCCTCAAAAATCATCTAAGGCTCGACCCACATACCGTAGGTCCTACCACGGACCGTAGGTTAGGCCACGAACTGTGATCTTGGTCTGTGGATTGATGCCCTCTATTGCCAGCCTCAGTCTCGAACGACGGTCGACCTACACGGACCGTCGGTCACTCTACGGTCCGTCGATCTGGTCCGTTGATGGCCCCGACAAAAGTTAAGTTAGGGATCGTTTGGTCTTTTCCCTATGTGTTGGACCCCTAAACTACGTTGTTGAACTCCTAAACTACATACTTTTAGTCAGTTTTAGACTAGTAAACTAATTAGAACTTACCCTAGTCATATCATTCATCAAAAACATAGAAAATTAGAACGTAAAGAGGAGAAAAAGGTGAGCAACCCTAGTTCAAGAACGCAACAAGGTTTCATATATTCCTAACCCCAAAATCAAAAGATTTCTCTATGGTATTCATCCCCGGGTATGTGAGATTTCACTTGTGGGTTCCTTTCACCCATTAGGTCCCTAGAATTTAGTCATAATCTTGATTCCCTTGATATTATCTAGACCTAGGGTTTCTTGAATGTAGAAATTGTTGGGTTTTAGCTATTAGTATGATCCAAATAAGATTATCACATTGTTACTTAGTTCCTTGCATGAAATTCAGAACCCTAGCTATGTAGTTCTCTTAGTTCATGAATTGCACATGCTAGGTCAGTAAATTCAAATATATACATATATGCTTTAGTTTACGAATGCCATATTATCAGATATAATTATTTCATTCTCAAATTTTGTATGTTAGTAATTGAGTTATCCAGTACTTCAGCATTTCAGTCATAATATTGCTTATTTACATAATCAATTAGGAGTAGACTTAATACCGAGTTCTACTAGGGTCAATCACCCTAAATTCCCAGAACTACGTGCCTCTGTAGGCTGTAAGTCCCCTATGTGGGCATCATTTAGTGTCACGCCAGTCATGCCTCTATACCTCTGGCATGGTATATTGGGTCCTCTCGATGGGGCGTATAGATCAGACTTCACATTTAGCTAATGTGGTTTTATGTCGGTTATTAGCAGCTCCAACAGTTCAATCAGATTTTATTGCATTGACCATGTTATCAGTTACATTCAGACTTCAGCATCATCATGTTATAAACTTGGTCATTGCATTCAGTTATTTCATGTTCAGTATTCTTAGTTCAGTATCATGCTTACCTCATATAGTTGCTCATTATATGCTTTGGTTCAGTTATGATTATTATTCAACTTTACTCTATCCTACATGCTCAGTACCTTTCAAGTACTAACGCATACCCTGCGCTACATCTTCTTGTGATGTAGGTTCAGGTTCTTAGCTTTCAGATCACACATAGATCGGTTCCTAATCTCCAGTTCAGTAGGATCACTGGTGAGTCCTCATTCTTCGAGGACGATTTACATGTCATCTTTCCAATTTTAGTCATTAGTTTTAGTAATTGCTAGATCTAGCTAGGGCATGTTCCAGCATTTCTAGTTAGTGGAGGCTTCATTTCAGAGATAATTTAGATTCAACTTTAGTTGATTTTGATCTTCCATAGTCTTTTATATATTCATCAGTATTGGGCATTCCCCACTTTTAGTTAGTAATGATTTTAAGGTTCCACATAGTATATTTTTATTCAGTAATCTTTTAGTATGATTATGATATGTCATTTTAGGGTTAGCTTGGGGTTACTCGTGATCCTAGGTCCCGTGTTAACGTCCTGGGGGTAGCCTCGAGGCATGACAGGAGGAGAGACAAAGACATAGAGAGGTAACCTTGGATGGATTCGTGAGAGACACATTGACGTTTCTATGGCTTGCCAGCATGATGTACAAGATAAGTTTCTGTTTCAACAAGTTTTCGTTGTTTATAACACTCTGTTACCCACTCCTATGCAAAACAAGCAAAAACTTTTAGACTTAGAGTAGAGATTGTAGAAGAAAAAATCAAACTCCAATAGTAATCTCATGTCCCCGCATAAAGAAGGTTGTGATGCGGAACGTGAACAAATTTAAACAAAATAAAACTCACTGTGAATCACATATATTCATGACAAAATCTGTTTATGCTATAAAGCAATTTATAGGAGTGGGATGGTCTTGAATTTGAATTCTATGTTGGCATAAAATTTGTATGAGTTTGGTATATTTGTGAACCACACATGTTGAAACTTGAATATCTATATTTATATTCATTGGCATAATGAGATGTGACCTGACCTTGTTAATGTATATATAGAGTATACTTTTTGTTTCTACAAAATGTATTTTATCTTTATAGATGGCATAAAATTGGTAAATTGTATGTATATATAGAGTATTAACAATTTGAATCAAATTGATATAATATTGATATACTATGTGTCTATATTTTGCATGAAGCTGGTATAATTTTGGTATATCTTTTTGTATGTTGTCAATGGTTATAGTTGGTATCAAATAAAAATTTATATTTCATGAAATTGATATATTGTGTATATACACTTGGCATGAAGTTGGCATGAATTTGGTATATTTTTGTGCTTGTTCTCACTGCTCATAGTCTGTATCAAATAACAATTTTATTTCATGAAACTGATATGAAATTGGTATACTTTGTGCGTGTGTATATATATATATATATAATGGTGTGTATAACATTGGTATGAAATTGATATACTCCTTGTATATATTTTGGCGTGAAGTTAGTACGAATTTGGTATATATTTTTGTATATTCTCACAGTTTATAGTTTGTAACAAATATATATAATATTTCAGGCTAGAAAGATATATACCTGCTGATCTTCATACACAAATATGAAGGGTTTTGCCAATCTGAAGAAATTCTCAAGCAAAGAGCGAATTTGGTGGACCACGCTTACCAAAAGAGCCTACTCTTTGTCAAGTCTATTTATTTATTGTATATAATGGAGTGTATATAATTGGTATAAGTATTATTTATAGATTGTAATATTGAATTTAGAGGATATACTTTAGATTATATATTGAATGAATTTGGTTTATAAACTGGTTTCATTTATGTAATATATGTATATAATGTCTGTGAAAATTGGTATGCAAACTAGTGATTACCAAATTTTATATGTTAGTAACTATTTTAGTTTATGAAATGGGTGTACAAACTGATATCTATGAACTGTAATGTTCAATTTAGGTTATATTGATTTGTATGTCAATTTCATACACTATCATACTTGTTTTAATTAAGAATTTATATTATGTATCTCCCTATTGAATCAATATTGATAAACTGTACCCTATTTCATACTGGGAAAAAAATGAGAAAAAAATATTTTACTTTTCAAAATTTATAAAAAAAAAAATAATAATAAATTTAAATATCATAGATGAAGTTAGGGTTGTGTATCGGTCGGTTCTGTTCGGTTTTGGAATTTATCGATTTTACTTATTGGTCATTGATTTGTAATCATGCTAAACCATTATGGAATCGTTAAGATATCGATTAGTGATCATTATCGGTTCGGTTATCGAGTTAACCGTTAATAGTTCACACAATTTTAACTAAGAATTACTAATGGACTAATCAGTAATTAACAGTAAGCAGTAGCCAGTAGTCACTGATGAACTTTTCCATGTTAGTCCATGACTACATAACACTTAATAAAAATCCATATTAACCTGGATAGAGATGTCAATATTGCCCAAACTGACAAACTCAAAAGGATTCCTCATAACAACCAAGCCAATTTTGATATGATCTATAAAGATAAACCATTACCACACTACTAATGAAAACCATTAATGATCATACGACCATTACTAATAAAAACATTTTCATTGCAGAATGTAGTATTGCAATATTGTAGGTATATCTCAGTGACTCAATCATTGTAATGAGAAGATAAAAACAAAGCGTCAAAGTAAAGGAACCAACCATTTGAACCTCAATTTAGACACATAGAGAATGATATTCAATATAACTGTCGGCGTGGGGGCAGTGACAGTGAATTAATGAGTGATGTCGGAGCTTTGAAATATTATTGTGAAATTTGAGTGTCAACTATAAAGTCACTGTAAAGAGTCTGAAAACTAAAGGGTAGACCTAAAGGCTAAAAGTGTCTAAGGACTTAAGTGATATAAATGTAACTAATTAACTTCTTATCGGGTTATCGGGACAACCGATTAGAAATATGGTCAAACAGAGACCTAATCGATAAGTGGATAAGAATTTGATAGTACACATAGACCTAAACCATTAAGGCATAACCCGAAACATTGACCTAATAACCAAATTGTCGATTCAGATTTTCAGTTTTGGTTCGATTTTGCACAACCCTAGATGAAAGCATAAAATTTTTATTGAAGATAAATAAGAAAGAAGAAGGAAATAAAACGTGTATGAAAAAGTTAAATAAAAAATAATGTGGATATATTAAGGGAGAAAATTGTGTGAGAATATTAAGGAGAGATTTCAAAAATAAAACATATTTAAGAAATAAGAATACTAATTTAAACAAAACTATTTTCAAATAAAAAATAAAAAATGATATCAGTTTTTAAAACAATAAAAAAAATCCTAGAAAGGAGGAGGAAAGAAAACTAAAATAGGAGATTATTTCTATTAATTAGGAGATTAATAACAACCAAAATATTGTCCAATTAAATGAAGAAAATCAAGGATTGATATATTTTGTCATTTATAAAACACTGTATTTAAGGGAAAATATAATTTTATTTAATTGATTAAGAATTATTTTAATTCATTATACATTTTTTTCATTTCTTAATTAATTTATTATTTGTTAGGTATTGTTAGAAATATAATATTATATGTTGAAAACTAAAAAGTAGTGTTAAGATTAGTAATATTCACTCTTAAATGTGTCATTTATTAAATTTTCTCATAAATATTCTCTAGTTATATTTTTTAACAATATAATTATTTGTGTTTTTTTAATTTTTTTTTTTTTTTGTGTAAATCCCCTTAGATTCCACGACTCGATGTATGACAACATTTTATATTTTAAAAGTGAATGGACCAGGGACTCAGAGCAAACATTAATAAGACAATTCGATTGTGATATGGTCAATTATATTCGATTTATGTTTCCTGTAGCCAGTCCGTAATTGAAATAAAGAAAACCAACTATTTGTTTCTAATGGTCCAAATTATAACCGTCTCTAGTGTCAATTGTGAGATTTTTTTGTTATAGCTCAAAATAAGTAAATTTAAAGTTTATGAGAGTTGTTGAGGCCTTTTCATATATTAATCTTTTTTTAATGTGGTTTCTACCTACCTTATAATTTCAAGGTTAATAGTTTTTGGATAATCAAAATGGGGATTACATCCTGTCCAGTAGGCATTACCTCCAGCTTGTCCAGTGGGCCTTTAAAATGCTTACACGTGTACCCTTAGATGTTGAATGGACTGAATTAATTTTATTGATTAAAATCTTCTAACCACAATTAATAACCTCTCTCCCTTCATCTCTCATGGTTAGACTACTTATCAATTTAGCCTACACCAAAGAACAAGCAGGTATGGCAGCTCCGATGAGCCCGATTTCGATTACCAAATTCTCACTATTTTTCTTATAAATTAGAATAAAAATTGCACATATAAAACCCATACCAAATTAAAGATTTGCTAGTTTAGAAAAACCTCAAACTGCACACTTATAATGACTATGTTGAAATCATCAAATTGTTCAATATTGAGGACAATTGGAAACTTAGTCAGCGTATTTGGATTGACCCATTAACTGCTTAGTGAATAGAAGAAAGAATTTCAAGAATAGAGCAAAACGAAAGTGGGTTCTTTAGGCGGAGAAGGTGGTTTAATGGTTGACGGCAATGTTAGTTGATTAACAAGAACTTAGATAGAAGACGTGGAGATTGAGAGAAACACATGGTGTCTGTTGCAACAGTCCACTGGTGTTAATTTAAGTCTATGCCACTCGAATTCCTGAAATTTCACAACATGAATATATCCATTGCTTTTTGTGTTATTTCTTCTCAAGTGATTTGGTAACACCAACAAAATGAGTCTTTGCCTCACGGAGAAAAACATTTACTTTGACTTCATGAGAGATGAAGGGAGAGAGAGGTTATTAACTGTGGTTAGAAGGTTTTAATTAATAAAATTAATTCAGTCCATTCAACATTTAAGTGTACACGTGTGAGCATTTTAAAGGCCCATTGGACAAATTGGAAGGGATGCCTACTGGACAGGATCCAATCCCATCAAAATGGTAATAATGAGTAACTTTTAATTTTATGTCCTTAAGGAGTGTTTGATAGTTGGGTAGAAACAATTAGTTATTCATGTATTAATTTTCATATAACATATACAATATTTGGTAGGTAGATAGGAAATAAGTTGTTCATTTATAAAATTAATACGACGTTCGATTAACAATTTAATATAGAAATCTTCATAACTAAGACATATATAAGTTATAAGAGAATTTATGTATTATTCTGTGCATGCTAGAATAACTAATTCATGCATAAAATAATGTATAATTTACATAAATCTCATAGTGTTAAGAGCTAATTACATTATCTCCCTACTCTTTTTCAAATTACAAAAATTCCTAAATATTATGAATTTCTGATACATTACTGGACTTTTGGATACATAGGGGAAGGATGTATCTGTGAGGGGAGGGATGTATCATAAAGGGGATAGGGATGTATTATAGAGGGGATTGGACATCCGATACATAGGGGAGGGATGTATTCCCTCGGATACATAGGGGAGGGAAGTATTAGGGGGGATAGGAATGTATCCGAGAGGGGATTAGAGGGATGTATTCGAGAGGGGGAATAGGAATGTATCAGCGAGAGGGGAGTGATGTATCCGAGAGGAATTTTTGAATTTTTTTTAAATGATAGGAAATTTTAGAGAATATGGTAAAATAAGATGTATATTCACGTAATTTTTCATGGAATATCTAATCCACACATTACTAATACCTGCATTTAGGGTTGTCAAAATTTGAGATATTAAAATGGGTTGAAATAGAAATTAGGTTGGGTCATGACCCGCCCAAATTTACTTTGGGCTCAAATGAGTTGGGTTCAAATGATCTAAAAACCGGTTGAATTATGAATAATTTGACCCGCTTAATCTCAATAATTTTAACATATTGTTTTTAAACTTTTATAACAACAATTGGAATTACAACTCAAGAAAATAACAAAAATAAGTTACGAATTGATTGGTAAATCCTACAAGATATAAAATAGATAGTAATTTATACCTTTTCAATATGAACATTAATGCAAATAAAGAGTTTTATAATAGGTTGAAATTGGATATTAAAATTATTGGGCTCAATTGAAAATTCTTTAAAAATAGGTTAAGGCTTAAATGGGTTGAGATTGAACTCAATTCAAACTATATTGAATCCAACCCATAGAATTTGGACAGATTAGACAGCTTACTTATATTTGAGCTCATTTTGGCATCCCTACATGCAATAACACTAACCAACTATCAAACAACTCCTTAAATATTTTTCTTAACAAGTGTTTTACCCCACCAGTTCACTTAATAATCTGAATCAGAAGGAGTAGTGCCATTCATCTAACCAGATTAGGACACCTTTATTTAGTTTATTTATAAAAATTTAAATAGTTTACTCAGGACGGCGAATAAGTCGTTAGGTTACTATTATCAATGTGTTAGTTGTCCCTCTATATATATATATATATATATATATATATATATATATATATATATATATATATATATATATATATATATATATATATATATATATATATATATATGGGCAGGTGAAAGGAATTTTCTAGTGAAATAAATAAAAGGAAGAAAGTCAACCATAACAACGGGAAAACATCTAATAATCTTAGACGGAAAGATTACTATTATATGAATTAGTAAATTTAATGGGAGATGCAAGAATGTAAAAACCAAAAGAGCAGAAAATTATTGGCAAAATTTCAAAAGAGTAAATAAATCAAAGGGAAAAAGGCGCATGAGCCCTTTTTTTGGAGGGCAAGGCGCAAGAGTTCATACACCTTTGATTTCGATCAAAAATTTGTCTATCTTAAAATTTTAGCATTATTTTTTTTCAAGGAGGCATCCCTTCTCCCGAAGTTACGGGCTATTTTATTGAGTATGCATAACTAAAAGCTAAGCAGTCAAATAGTTGCTTTATTACTCAAGGTTTATAAATCTTTATTTTAACTTGCAAAAGAAAAAGGCAAATTTAGAAGAAGTAGCAATTTCAGTATGTGTAATTATTTTTTATGAAAATAAAGGGAACTTTTGGTATGTACACTTGCAGATATATATAATATTTTCTATACAGATGAAAACCTAGGCATAAACGTTCATGTCTAAAACAACCGGAAATGCAGCGAAGAATAATTAGTCTTCAACCTCAAAATTAAATGGCGTTTGTTTCATGGTGCTGCAACAAGCGCCCTTCTGGCCAGCAACCCCATCACTTTCTCGGCCTTTATTAGCTTACCTGCACATTGAAGAATCGTTAATATCAACGTATTTAGCTTGTTGTTTGGTAAGGAAAGAAAAAACATGGATCCGATCCCTTACTAGTGTGTGTGATGACGAAAAATTCGCCATTTGCTGTGGCAGAAGCAGAGAGGCGGACAAGGATAGGGGTGACGATAGTAAGGACAGCCCAAAGGGACAATATCAAGACCAAGGTTCTCCCACTCATTTGTTGAACACTGAATTAATATTTCCTCCTCAACAATATATATATGTTGTTGGGGTTGTTACCTCCAACAAGACCTTTAAACTAGCTGGCCATGTTTTAGGAACCAGTCAGTATGATGATATTAAAGAATTAAGGACAACTACTACTTTCACTCAATTGGACATTTATTATATACATATATGCATAAACATGACTTTCCCATGTGTAAGCATAAGTCAGATACTTTTGATAATGACATGCTGATTTTCATCCCTTATGGTTGTTAAGTTGTTACACCAATTGAGTACTCTATATGATTAAAAAATACACCTGTCATATCCTCCTACCAAGTCAAGATTAGCATCCATACAGCCTGATTGGTAGTAGCTTCATCAGTTGAAAAGGAGTTATAATGATTAATTTATTATAACATACATTACCTCACAGTACATAATTCAAATTGTTAATGCAAATATTAATCTAGGGACAGAGGATCGATGCATTTATTAATTAAACTTAGGTCTTTCTCAAATAAAATGTGTAATTGGGAGAACACAAGATAAAAAGAACAATTGACTGAATTGGTAAGAGGCACCCTCACTTATTTCTTCTACTGAGAGATGGGGTAAAAGAAACATGCAACTCCTTCTATTCCTACTTTTCGTAAAATAATGGCAAGGAAATTGGTCTAACTAAGCCTACCCACCCAATCCCACGCCCCCTCAACAACCCCCAATAAACCCATTTATACACATCTCTCTCTCACTCATACACATATTTACCTACTATGTCTATATAATCTATGTCGTCATGTTGAATGTAAGGAAAATATTTTATTTCTAAAGAAATTTTTTAAATATGTATCTGAAAAGTCAAGTTGATGTGTTTAACAAGTTTTCTTTCTTGGGAAAATGGCAACAATGAAATACTTGGTGGTAGTGGCCCTTCGTGGCTAATTTTTGGAAACTATAAATTGAATTTTGAACTGTAAATGGAGGAGCTTGCTACCATTTAGAATAGCTTTTCTTTTGAAGTTTTAGAGTTTCCTAGAAGACTTGAAGGCTTTTTGAGAATCAATTCGGAGATTTCGCAAGTGTGTTACTAATTTTCTTCAAATTGGAACATTGTAAAGACTGGAATACTCTTACCCAGTTGATGAATAATCAATTTGGTAACTGTTTTTATATTTTTATGATGTTTGGCAAAACCCCAATTCTTGGAGTGTGATCATTTGATTATGGGTTGAATTAGCTTATGGGTAGTGTTAATTACTAGTTTAAATGCTATATTGAAGTGGATTTAATCACTAGCTAAGGTTTAATTTATTAATTGTAGTTGCAAATACAGTTCTAATTTTGTGTTCTTAGCTTGCTCGAGAGAGAAGTTTTGGGACTAAGGATTGTGATTAATGGTTTGTAGGTATTGGCTTGATATGGGTTTAGCTTGAGAGAGTGAATCCTAAACCCAATCCTACTCATCTAGCTTGAGAGAGTGGATGAATTAAGGTGTGGGTTGTTCTTAATTGATACGCTTGTTGATGTTCGAAATAAATCGATTGAAGAAGTTGTTCGAGAGAAGGTTATTTCACTCATAGTCTAGCCTACCCACTAATATTTAGCTATTCACTAGTACTTTCAATTACCCATATAAAAAAATTTCCTATAATCGATCATATCCTAAGAATTCCTTTCCGTATTGTCATTTTATCATTGTTTGATTGCATTGTAGTTGATAATTGCAAACCAATAAGTTCGGCCAGCCTCTTTTTGGGATTCCATACCCTGGGACTTCATGTTCATAATGATGTCATGTGACATTTTTTGTCACCCCATTTGACTTGTTTACTTGTATTTTTTGATAATTTCTATTCCTTTAACTATTTAGATCACATTTGTACTTCATAACGTAACTGTGAACAGGTACCGCTCCTTGTGGGTTTGACCCCAACTCTTCATTAGGTTTTATATTGCTTAACAATCGTTATCACCTAGAATCGGATAAGATGTGCTTGAAACGTTAATCAAAATGTTGTCGCTGCCGGAGAGTGGTGTTGTTTTAAAATTCTTTTAATGAAGTTGAATTATGATCTTTGTGGCGTAGTTGAATCAACTTACTTTAGTTTTTGTTTTGTGTTGCTTGTGTTGAACAGAGGAAGAGATGAACAGGAGAAATGGTAGCCAAGTGGGCCACCAAGATGATATTGGAAACCTCAACGATGTAAATGACCCAATCCAATTGGTGGTGTTGGTGCTATTCGTCTACCTCCGACTGAAGGAAACATTGTTTTTCATACCACTAGCACAATGCTTCAACTAATACAATTGAAGGGATTATTTAGAGGGCTGGCTCATGAGAATCTACATGAGCATATTTGGAACTTTGTGGACATTGGTGGTCCATTCTCATTTAAGAACATATCGCAACAATTAGTCCGTCTCAGGTTGTTTCCATTCTCTTTGATGGGTGAAGCTTTCAAATGATTATCTGAGATACCAAGGGACTGCATCACCTCTTGGGATGAGCTGATCACAGTATTCCAAGTGAGATTCTTCCCCCCATCGAAGATGATGATACTCAGAGATAGTATCCAACAGTGAAGGAATCTATGACACTCACCTCACCTCATCAAGCAATGAGGGAGACTCCCTGGATTCTCAGGCTTCCATTGCTGAGCCTGAGGATGACCAGGTTTTACATGCCCAGAGAACAGAGCTTCGATCCAAAGATATGCATGATCAATCAGGATCCAGTTGCCTCAAACTATGGTCCCAGCACCACCTATACAGGGTCCTCCTCCCTGGTCTCTTAGCAAACTACAAGTTGAGGGACTGAAGACTATCATTGAGGAGAAGAGGTTGTCCATAGATGGTGTGGTGGACAGGTATCCGGTGATATGAAGCACCCTAAAGTCTCACAAATTCCAGGTCTTCACCAAGCCCACGGGTTCCTACATTCCTAATTGGGTCCAGGAGTTCTACTCAACCTATGGAGCCTTGGTACCACAACGAAAGAGGAAATCTAGCACCTTCAAACCAGTGGATTCAGTGATTTCGTAGGGGAAGAAGGCAAAATATGATAGTGATGATATAAACATTGTCTTGGGATGCACTTATAACTTCACAGATGATTACCAAAGTATGATCAAGAAAATGACATTGGAGGATATGAAAATTTGGCTGGCTATTCTCCGTTCTGACGGTACTCTTAGGCGGATTGAGGCTAGAGTGCCCATAGAAAAGAAAGATCTCAATATGGCGGTGAGGTATTGGTTATGATTTATTAGTAGCACAATCATGCCATCCTAGAACGAGTCTATCCTCCACTGCACAAAGATGTCATGTCTTGGATCTATTATTGCTAGGAAAAGCCTAAACTTAGGTGTGATCATTGGGTGGGAGATGACCATGAGGGCCAAGAAGCGCCAAACATCTCTCCCATTTTCGGTGTTGATCACCAAGTTGTACAGACGGGCCCTTGTTCCACGAGATGAGAAGTTGGATGTAGAGGTGACTCTCAAATCTTGCACTGACATCCTGAGCATAGAGGTCGAGTACACACGAGACGAGGCTAATAGGAAGAGAGCAGCTCCGGTGGACACATCCTTAGAGGTTGATATTGATACATTACTTGCAGAGGTAGCCTTGCCTACTCCGGCCTCTGGGGGCTATCAGGTACTTCCAGTTCCACTCCTTCTGAGGCCCCCTAGATCTGTTGCTGGTACTACTGCCTCCGGGACTCCAATCACCCAGGCCATGCTTCTCAAGATTGGGCACCTAGCCTATTCTAACAATATGTGTACTTCTCGGCTAGAGGCCGAGGTCCCCTAGATGATTAAGAGAGTTATTACTGTTGTACTTACACCTCTCAGGGCTTCCATTGATGCTCCCACAGTGAGAGTAGAGGTTTGTGAGAGTGGGCAAGGTGTTACTACTGAGGTGATGACTTTGAAAGCCGATAATTCTGAGCTGAGGAAGGATATGGACCATCTAAAGCTCACATACTTCACTTTACTATTTGGGACGATGGAGATCCCAGATTATCCAAGTGTTGAGGTTCCAGCTTGTACTGAGGTACCTCCGGTTACCACCGGAGATGCTATTAGGGCTGGAGTTTCTTCTGCTGAGTCCGAAGCCGAGATAGATGAGGAGCAGCTTGAGGTGAGAGATGACGTTGTTTATGAGGACCTAGCCGATCTAGAGGGTGCCGTGTTTGAGACAGCGTAGGCCTCCTTGAGGGATATTTCTGTGGTCGGCTCCAATGGAGCCAAGCCTGATGCTACACCGGGCACTGATGCCCCGACAGATGAAGCGCCTAAGATGCAGACTTCACTCAGCCTTAGCTTGGCAAGATGATTTTTACCTCCCTCTGTGTTATTTTGTATTACTTTGTTCTTGTTTTAGTTGCATTTAAGGACAACTGCTTCGCTTTGTTGGGTGGGGTGAGGTATTTCTATACCTACCTTTTGTGATCTTGATCTTGTGGATGTTTTAGCTTGTGGCCCATTGTTTTGAATGAAAATAGTTTTGACTCAAATTTTAAAAAAATTTCCACCTCATGTATATGTGATTATGGTTGTTCTTGTGCAAATTTGAGAGTCGGGGTTGATCAATACTGATGACTTGAATAGTTCTCTTAATTAAACGAAATGAATGTGCGTCTACGATGTGGAAAATGACGTTGCATAGAAAATATGTGAAATTTTAACATCTCGTTGTGATTAGTCGGTTGTCGAATGAGTCTCTTGTGATGAACATTGCACGCTAGCTAAAAGGTGTGAAGTCTTGTTCGATATTTCTACCAATGCCTTTTGTGATGAGATTACTTTGAACATGTGTGTGATGACACCTAGAATTTTCTCCGTTGGTTCGGTTGATTGACTAAGGCAAGTGCTTGAAATGATCTTAGGCAATAATTTTGAAGAGTGAACCAATTTGACAATATACCTCTTTTGTGGCCAAACTTGTGAGATGTGTGAACCTTGCTTGACACCTTTTGAGCCTTACCCATTTTTTCTTGGAAGAAACTTGAGCAATTATGACCTCTTTTTATCCACTCACCCATAACTTTCATGAACTGTGGTTTGTTTGTATAGCCAACTTAGGCCAAAAGCCTAAGTTGGGGGTGTGGTAAAATGAAGAAGGAAAGTCAAGAAGTGTGAGAAATTCCCCTTGATTGATGGTGTTGAAAAAGATGGAACCCCTCCATGTAAAAAAAAAAAAAAAAAAAAAAAAAAAAAAAAAAAAAAAAAAAAAGAGAGAGAGAAGAAAAAAAAGAAAGAAAAGAAAAAGACCAAAAAAATTGTGAAATAAAGTAGTGGAAATTGCAAAAGAAATGGGGTACCCGATAGTTCGTATGAAGTTGAATAATTGGGTGAATTATGAGCATGTTTGAAATGTTAAAGAAAAAAAGAGGAAAGTGATGTTCAGACCATACTTCATGAATGTAGAAGCCATTAATCCTAAGTAAGCATATGTTTACACGCAGCCCCGTTGCAAGCCTTTAAAAGATCTTTGTGTTCTTGAGTGAGCATAAACGAATATGTATTGGAAAATAAGGGAAAACCTATGGATGAAGTCATGCATGTGTTCATCTTTGTGAGTGTGAGAGTTGTATATGATTTCGAAACTTTAATTGTTGAAGAATTTTGTGTGATTATAGAATCATCTTTGTTGTGAGGGCATTTGAGTATCTTTGTTGAGCTTGAACTTGCACTTGAAGCAAGTATTGTGAACTCGAGCATCTTCGATTATGATGAGTCACAATTTGAATCTTTGAGTGCACAATTGATCATTGTATGAGTAGTTTGAACCTTGTTTTTTGCATTCATGGTTGAGTCATATGCAACACTATTTGTAGACATCCTTATTGAACTATTGATCTCTAGTTTTACTTGAGGACAAACAAAAGTTTATGTTAGGGGTGTTGATGAGTTCAAATCGCCTTGATTTTCAAGTATGTGTATAAAGGAGCAAAGCAAGGATACTAACAAGCAAAATGGAACAAAACAAGTTGAAAAAGTGGAGAAAGGCGAGCCTGGTGATCGCCAAGACCACTCGGCGACTCGCTAAGTGGCTCTTCAATCCTCCTAAAGTTCCAGTGTGCCAGCCTTGAGGAAAGAAACCAAGTCAGCTACAGGAAAGGGGCAGTCGGTGAATCGCCGATCAGTTCCGTGATGACAAGATTGATCGTCCAAAGTTACAGGACTTGAGGATGCTAAGATCCACATGAAGACAATAAAAGAGAGAAACGGGTGGTTCATCGAGCCACTCGGCAAACCCGACTTACCTCGCTGAATGGCCCTTCATGGCTAATTTTTTGCAACTATAAATTGAATTTTGAACTGTAAATGGAGGAGCTTGCTGCCATTTAGAATAGTTTTTATTTTGAAGTTGGAGAGTTTCCTAGAAGACTTGAAGGCTTTTTGAGACTCAATTCGGAGATTTTGCAAAAGGGTTACTAATTTTCTTCAAATTTGAACATTGTAAAGGCTTGAATACTCTTACCCAGTTGATGGTAACTGTTTTTATCTTTTTATGATATTTTGCTAAAACCCCAATTCTTGGATGTGATCATGTGATTATGGATTGAATTAGCTTATGGATATTGTTAATTACTAGTTTAAATGATATATTGAAGTGGGTTTAATCACTAGCTGGGGTTTAATTTATAAATTGTAGTTGCAAATATAGTTCTAATTTTGTGTTCTTAGCTTGCGAGAGAGAGAAGTTTTGGCATTAAGACTTGTGATTAATGATTTGTAGGTGTTGGGTTAATATGGGTTCAGCTCGAGAGAGTGAATCCTAAACCAAATCCTACCCATCTAGCTTCAGAGAGTGGATGAATTAAGGTGTGGGTTGTTCTTAATTGCTACGCTTGTTGATGTTCAAAAGAAATAGCTTGAAGCGGGAAAGTTTTTCGAGAGAAGGATATTTCACTCATAGTCTAGCCTACCTACTAATATTTAGCTATTCACTAGTAGTTTCAATTACCCATATAGCGAAATTTGCCTATAATCAATCACATCTCAAGAATTTCTCTCTGTATTGTCATTTTATCGTTGTTTGATTGCATTGTAGTTGATAATAGCAAATCAAAACCTCCTATCTGACATTTGTTGTCACCCCCTTTGACTTTTTAGATCACATTTGTACTTCATAACTAAACTTTGAACACAACTTTGAACACGTACCGCTCCCTTTGGGTTCGACCCCAACTCTTCGTTGGGTTTTATACTGCTTAACGATTGTTTGCACCTAGAATCAGATGAGGTGTGCTTGAAACATTAATCACCCCTCAGAAGAAAAAACAAAACCCAATGAAGCAGAAGAAACAAAAATAAAAGAAAATACCCACTTCTTCAAAATCGTAAGGGGCAATAAAGGAAGGGGAAAATGGTGGAACCTTTATTGTCTGAGTATTAAAACTTCGATTCAGATTTTGTAAGCCATTTTTTTTTTTTTTACAAAGAACTCTTTTTGGTATGAACCAGTGTTTATATTTGCTATGAAATTGGTATAGATATTGACAAAAATATTGTATACATTTTGTATACTATTTATATAACAAAACACAATTACTAGTTACAATTGTTTTGAAAATGATATTCTTTTGGTATAGATCTGGTATGAACCAGTGTTTTTACTTTTGGTATGAAATTTGTATTATATTGACAAAAAGCTTGCATCCATTTGGTATACTATATATATGACAAAACACAATTACTAGTTGCAATTTCTTTAAAATTGATATTTTTTGGTGTGAAATAGGTATGAAATTTCATACCCCAATAAATTTATGGACTATTATACTTTTTATTGATGTATAGAAAGTGTAAAAAAATGGGTATCAATTAGTAAAATTTAGTTTAGTATGTCTAAACATTTTACTATATGAATTAGGTATGAAATTTAATACCTCAACAAAAATTATGAAATATTATACTCTTTATTGATTTTTAGAATGCATATAAATTGATATCAATTAGTAAGTTTAATTTAGTACGTATAGATATCTTACAATATGAAATAGGTATGAAATTAGACACCCATTAAATTTGAAATTATAATTGATACACAACTATCCATTAGTAAAGACTTAACAAATGGTGTATTATTTTTAAAAAGTGTATTAAAATTGTTATCAATTATTAATTTAACTATAATATATATAAATATTTCACTGTATGAAATAGGTATGAAATTTGATACCTCAAAAAATGTGAAATTATTATACCTTTATTGGTGTTTAAAAAGTGTATAAATTGCTACCCAACGATCCATTAGTAATGATCAACAAATTATGTATATTTTAAAAAGTATATTAAAATTGGTCTCAATTAATAAGTTTAGTATAATATGTATAAATATTTTACTATGAAATATATATGAAATTTGATAATGATTTTTATTTATGAAACTTGTATATATAAAATGCTGATTGTAAATGATGTAGTATTTTCAAACAGAAACTAATTATTCACTTCATACATATTGATACAAAAAAAAAATATTCATCTAAAAAAATTTACAAAAATATCATATTCCAAAAAAAACAAATGCTTATTTTAGTCTTTTCCAAAAAAAAATTTAAATTAAAAAAAAAAACACCTAAAAATGATATCAACAAAAACAAAAAAATTGACAACTATAAAGAAGGAAGAAAGAAGAACCAAATAGGAGATTGATACTATTAATTAGGAAATTGATAACAACTAAAATAATGGCCAATTAATTGAGAGAAAACTAGGGTGATGTCCTATCAGTTATAGAATACTATAATTAAGGAAAATATATTATTAATTAGTTGATTAAAAATTATTTTAATCTATTTTCAATTATTTATTTATTTTATTAATTTATTATTTGTTAGAAATCTAATGTTATTTAATGAAAACGAGAAAGTATTGTTATAACTAGTAATATCATTCTTAAATATGTTATTTATTAAATTTACACATTTGTTAAATGACTTATAATTGTGATATTGTTCAAGATAAAATTTAACGTTTTTTAGATATATATAGATATTATTTATCTTAAATTCAAAAGTTTAAATTTATTTCTCATAAAATTATTTCTAATTTTGAAATTTAATTGTCCTTTTTAAGTAATATTATGATAAACATAATTTAATGCCTTCTATGTTTATGATAGTGATAGGTATTATTATTCTATAATTTTTTTCTATGATAATTTCTCATGTATTTTCTGCTAAAGTTGATAATAATAATAATAATAATAATAATAATAATAATAATAATAATAATAATAATAATAATAATAATAATAATAATAATAATAATATATTATTATTATTATTATTATTATTATTATTATTATTATTATTATTATTATTATTATTATTGGTATTATTATTGGTATTATTATTATTATCGTCGTCGTCGTCATCATCATCATCATCATCATCATGATGTCCATAAGTTCTTGACCAATTAATTATTTGGTCTTGGGATCTTGTTTTAAGAGTTTATTTCAAAAGTTATTATAATAAGTCCTGTAGATACAAGGAATATTTTCTTTGTTGAACCCTACTTCAGGTGTCCATTTATGTATCCAAGGTATATAAAATTCTATGAAAAAATAGATTTGATCTATCCTTTCTATCCACCATACATGATCTCACGATATAATCTATTAAGATCTGGTGATACTTTAGTCTATTCTTTATATAAATTTAAGAATGGTTCTGGTAGAATTTGAACAGTTGGACCGTGGTATGACCACCAATTAATAAATCAATTTGGTATTGGTTCCGCAAAAATATTTGCACACACTTTAACGAACCAACTGTGTTCGTGTTTATCATTGTTGTAATATAGCACTTTGTCAAATGCTCGGATATAATCGCAATATATAAAATTCATTCGGGTAATGTTAAGACTTATCTGTCTTTCCTTCATGGCTGACATGCCCCATTCTTCAACAGATATAATATGCTTTTTAATCATTTTAGAAAAGTTATAACTCTTCTCATGTGGATTATGACCCATGCCGGAAAAGTGCTGAAATTCCGCACTACCTGTACTCATCAAGATTTCTTCATAGTAAGATCTAGTCTTATATGACTCTCCTGGATAATATAATCCTTTTACCAGATATCGTTGGAATATCTTCCAAGGTTCATCCTTTCATTATAGATCAGAGTTTTCTAATAAAAATATCATTTCTTTTTTCTGTAACTTTTCATAGGATTTGATATCATCAAAATTCTCTCTTATAACTGAAACAAAAGTATCTTTTTGCTTCTTACCTTCCAAATAGGCCTACATATGAGCATATAATGAACTATTTTTTGAAATATCTTTCAAATTAACCAATTGATGAGAACTGGATGAAGATTCTTCTTGGGAAGAAGTTCTTTTATTAATCATAGTTCTTTTTCCCACCTATATAATCAGAGAATATGATTCGGATATATATGTCGATTCTTGGGATGATCCGACTCCATATGATGGATTACCATAATTGCCTCTGCTTGGGGCTGTTCTTCCCCTTCCACTTCCTTTAATATGAATCCATGGTGGATCCATCCTGCAAACATAACAACTTTTTGTTATCATTCAGAAAAATAGTCTGTTAGATAATTATCATCTGAATAATATTCTATCTGAATATGACAAAAATCTTCACTTAAAATTTTATCAACAATCTTTGTAATAATATGAGTTTCCAAATCTCTAGACAAAGGTGCGAGAACTCTTAGTATTTCAACTAGAGTTTCATTATCAAGAAAGGTTTGGAAAAACATAATTTATTGAATATATTCCCTGGATAAAAAATCAGGTAACGAGTTATCAACTCCCTTTTTATACTGAATCTCTAAATCAAAAGGGGCTAATTGCGCTTGCCACCTAGCGAAAATTAATTTCAAAGCATTGTGTTTAAAATCTTTGTCAAACGTAAATTTTACCAATTGAACATATGTTTTTATCAAAAACTTCTGGTTGTACAAATCGCCATGAAATTTTAACATGCATTTAATGATAGTTAACATTTCATGTGCTACCGTCGCATGTTTCTTCTGGCCTTCATTCCATTTACCAGAATGAAATCTAATTAGATATTCACTCTTGTCATGGGGATTAATTTGTTTAAGAATCCCTCCATATCCAATATTAGACACTTCAATCTCAATAACCTTTTGCCAAGCAGGGTTGGCTAAAGCTAAGTAAGGCTGTGATTGAACTCGCCGTTTAATTTATTTCACCAAATTATTAAGACTTTCAGTCCAAGGAGACTAATGATCCTTTTTCAACCTGTCATATAACGGGGCTAAGTCTCTAGAGAGATGTTTATAAAAAGAGGAAATGAATTCAAACTCCTCTAAAATCTCTGTAATTGAGTCTTGTCAGTAATAATAACAGGAAATTTGTCAGCAAAATCAATGGCTCTTTGAATAGGAGTAATCTTTCCTTGACAAATTTAATGTCCTAAAAAACGAACATCTATTTGGAATAAACTTATTCTAGGTTTTGATATTACGAAACCATTTTGTATCACAACCTTTTTTAAAATATCATGATGCTCGACATGTATTTCAAAAGTTTTTGAAAACACTAGAATGTCATCAACATAAACAATGATAAAATCCATATAAGGGTTAAAAATATCATTCATGTTTTTCTGAAATTCAGAAGGGAAATTTTTCAAATCAAAAGGCATGGCATTCCATACATATTGACCAAATGGAACGTTAAAAGCAGTTCTATAAGAATGTTCTTTAAAAATTTGAATCTGCTAATATTCTGATTTTAAATCAAACATGGAAAATATATTGGCATCGTATAATCGCGATAAAAGATCCCTTTTATTAAGAATAGGATACCTGATCTACTTTAAGTGTTTATTCAAAGTTTTGTAATTAATAACCAATCTTGGAACACCTCGTTCCCTTTCAACTGCGTTATTAACATAGAAGGCTGTACAAGACCAAGGAGACTTGGATGGCTTTATCAAACCCTTTCGTAAGAGATTTTTAATCTCAGTTTTGCAGAACTCTACTAACTCAGCATTCATTAGACTAGGCCGAGATTTAGTGGGTATATCATCCTCTAAAAATCCTTCTTCATAAGGAAGAGTCACAATATGCTTCTTGCGATTCCAAAAAGCGCTTGGATGATCTGCACAAATATCCACAGCAATCTACTTCGAAATCAATTTGATTTTTTTCCCTTACCTTAGTAGATTTTAGAGAGTCTAAAATATTCATGCTGAATAACTCTAATTGTAATGAGTCCGTATGACTCTGCTTCATATTGATCAAGACATTAATATCCCTGGTTACCGAATATGTAACAAAAGCATAAGATATGTCGTTATCTTTGTATTTTGCTGAGAAGCCTTTCGCATCGATTCCCATGAAAGGATAAATTGCATTTATAAAAGGAGTTCCAAGTATGATTGGAGGATTTAACGGATTCTTAACCAAAAAGAAGAAGTGAGGAATGCCGACTTTATTTTGGCAAATCTTCACATTAGGTAACTTATACTCTATATCTAGAGCATGACCAGAAGTAGATTTCACCAAATGAGTAGTTTTTTGGAAATATTTAGTTGGTACTAAACCTTCCTGAATACAGCTAACATCTGCACTGCTATCAATCATTGCAATGTTAGTAATCGAAAAACTATTATCAATTAGAATAGTACATTTAATATACCATTTATGAGCTGTAACAATCTGCATCATTCCCAAAAACATATCTTGTTTAGGATTAGGATTAATAGATTGAATTTGTTCACCTTCAACAGGTTCACCTTCAACTTGCTTCCCTTTGTTTTTTAAAAAACTTTCTTCAATATTATTAATCTCAATCTGAGTAATACGGTGATCACAAATTAGTTGTTTTTGCTTAAAAGATTTAATTTCTTTTTTAAAATTTTCCATTTCTATTTTTAAATCGTCAAAAGAAGAATCTTTTTCAAGAAAATTATTTTTCTTAAGAATACGATCATCTACTTCTTTTAAAGAATAGGGTTCTTCACATTCAAAATCATATAATTCATTCTTTTTCTTTTCAAGAAATTTTGAAGAACTGGCTTCATTTGAAGTAGTATTTTAACCAGCTAAATTAATAATTTTTTTTATGGAGCTTACTATTAGTAATTTCCCTTAAAAATTCTATCACATTATCGAACGTGATAGTATGCATATTAAAATCTAGAAATTGTGATTGAAGTTATAAATTTCGTCATCATCACAATTGCAATCATGACCCTGACAAGTATCACAAGTATTAGTACGGTTATTATCATAATCAGAGGAATCAAATAATTCAACGTCAGATTCTGAATCTGATTCATAATTATCTTCTAATCCTGAAGTGTATAACAAAGCATATACCTTAGGTGCCGTTGTCAAGCTCCAAAGTTTTCAACTTGCTTAACTTGCAATTTGGTGCAATGTGCCCAAGTTTACTACACTTGAAGCATTTTACCTTTGAAAGATCTCTTCCGGATCTATCCTTCGTAAATCTTTTAGATTTACAATAACTTTTTCTAGCTTTCCAATCTTCTTTCGATCTATGCCTACGCTTAGACCTTTTCTCTTTGTGCGAATCTGTATCTTTTGAAGACCTGTAATACTTATCTTCTTTAGCAGTGGGATTTGGTAAACCAAATTGTTCACAAAAATCTCCTAAGTGAGATTGCTTTTTTAGCCGATTTATCTTAAACTATTGAGCCATTTTTAGTTCATTAACAAGTTCAATCCTTCTTGTGTACAAATTCCTATAATCTTTCGATAACTTAAATTTCCGTAAGGAATTTCAATCTGACTTCCTTTTAGAGTTTTTCTAAAGCTCTCAGCAAAAAGAGGGGGGAAGTCCGTCTATAAACTTGGCTTTCCAATATTCTAGCTTATTTTTGGGTAATTCCATAACCCTACTAAGATAGGTATCTTTATACCATTTAAAATGTGTCAAAGTCCGACATCTAAGACCATTGAGAAGAGTTCGGGCTGTCTCATGTTGATTGATAAATCTACTCTTAAAATGCTCTAAAATAGTAAGAACCAAGGTATAAACAACATCTTCTCTGTTTTTTACCAAAGCCATACCCAGATTATCAATTCCTTCATCCTTGGCTATAACATTCACGACTAAAGCTTTTTCTTCAGTGCTAAGATAAGTATCCCACCATCCGCGAAGCTGACCAGTAAATCCTGCAATAATCATTTTACAGATTGTTCTGTCTGTGTTTTTAACACTCTTACAAATAGTTGCATACATCAACATACGATGCACCAAGATAGTCAATTGCCTATCTGTCAACCCATTGAGATTCCATTCATAAATTTTGGAACCACTCTAAGACGTATTAGTCTGATTCCAGTCCCGTTCCTCAATTAAAACATCTTGAGGAGTCGGACGAGGATAATAATATGTATTCATTTAAGGCTTTGTAGCATATCCACTGTTTTTCTTGGGATAACCCCTGAGTTTATTAAACTCTGAAGAGACTTGATTTTTAAAACCAACAGTATTTTCCATTTTACCTTCAAAATCTGGCGATAGATCCGTAGGCCCAAAGTTTAATCCGAAAAGCTTCTTATCAACAAGCTCTTTAATATCTAAATCGGAGAATTTCTTATCAAGAAGTTCTTCTAAATTTTTGAAAGAACTAGGTTGAAAATCGGAGATTTCCAAAGGTCTTTGAACATGAGTAGAAACTACCGTAGGTTTTCTTTCAGAAGTAGAAGTAATATCGGTAGTACTAGCAAAATTTGTTTTAGCCATATTGGCCTTAATATCTTTTAACAAAATAGTTAAATCGTCGAGTTTTTTTTAAGAGAGCTAATATGCTCACCCAACACTTTCACATAAAGACTTAAATAATTATTTTGAGTAATAAGTTTGTTAATTTCAGTAATACTAATTGAAGCAATATCTTCATCAATGAATTTTTGAAAAGCTGAGAAAGTAATACCAGTATTGTTTGGTAAAGCAAACGATGACTGAGGAGGGTAGACAACTTTCAAAAGATTACCACTCCCATCTTTATAAGTTCTTTCAATATCGTTAATATATAACGGTATATAGGTGGTTATAAATCAAAGAACAAAATACATAATTTGATTATGTAAAGAGCAAGTTTCATAAAATTTTTGAGAAATACTATTTAGATCCTCTTTGCTATAAGCATCAAAGAACCAAGTTTTAAAACGATTTCATTTTTCATCAAAAAATTCTTTTTAAATATGTTTTCTTGCCAGAGAGCCTAGGCTAAAATCGATCTGGTGTGAAAACATTAAGAATCATTTAAATCAAACTCCATCTCGGCGGCTGAAGGATTATCCTTATCAGAAACATCATCATTTACCTCAACTATATCAGTTCATGGATCGATCTTTACCTTTTCTACCATCGAGTTTCCATCAGAACCAATAGTATGTAACGAAACCGCACGATCTCGGGCTGTACCATTAATTGGATCGATAGGGGAAATATGATGAATCACAGGCAAAAGTCTACGACTTGATATAGAATGTCTATTATTACTGTGATTCACAGAAGACATTAACCCGTTGTTAGAAAATGACTGCCTATAAGGTGTGTAGCTATTATCGACAAACTGTATACAAATCCTTCCATCGAGATTTTGAGAGATATAAGAAAAATCAGAATTAGTAACAGCATCAGTTAACTGATTTGGGGGTATAACCGAATTTAGAGTTCATGAAGTAGGAAAACATATCTCTTCTCACTTAATAGGTCTTCCACTAGTGACCTTGGACCTTGCAAAATTGGTTTCCATCAAAATAGTTTGATTGGAAATATCATATAATCTACATCTAGGATTAAGAGTAGATAATAATTTAAAATAAATTCGGTAAGATAAACAAATAAGTTTCGAATCAAGCGCATAATTATAGCCATGAGTTTTAACATTTAATGTTAAGGCATCTAGTATATTTGCATCAGTAAGAGATAATTGCAAATTAGGCTGAGTATTGAAATAAATTGGACCATAAGCTACCGTAGATTCTATCAAACCCATAAGAGACTGTCTAAAATTTAAATTTCTAGCATCTCAAAGAGCAACTAAAAAAGTCTCAGGCAACCCTTTAAGAGTTAAAGGTTTAAAGGCAATTTGTACCATACCAATATGCAAATAATTATATTGATTTTTATAAAAAATCACATCACGTTCGTTAAGCAAGCGAATAGTCTGTTTAGAAGAATTCAAAGCAAGAGACTGCTCAGTAGATTTAATCAATTGTTTCGAAGATAGTTTATCAAATCAAAACATAATCATAGATAGTTTTTATAGGGACTTTAAGAATCGTCCACCTATTTTACAAGTCAAGGTTATGAGGTATATCTACCTCTTCCAGTCTAGTACTTTTAATACTTGTTTTTCCCAGATCCATGGATGAAAAGATAATATCTATGTCGAATAGTTCACCTCTTATCTCATATATACCATGAAAAGTTCTTGGCTATGATATCAGATTTATAGGATCAAGGGCCTGGCGATAATCTGCCCAATCATAGATCTAGCAAGTTAAGCATCCTTAAGCTAGTGATAATCCGCCTACAAAAGAATTGAAATACACAAGAATTTTGGCATAGTTTTTCAGACTGCATGGTAAACCTTTTACCCAAACAAAGGGTCTGTCAGAATCTAATACATACAACTTATTGAGCCTACCAGTACGGGTCTGTTCTAACTGGGTATGAGATGCCCTACTTATCAAACTCCTTTTCGGGCTAAAAACCACGGCTGGCCAGATAAAGTCACTAAGACAAAGCCAATAAGAGTAGTACTAGATTTGACTGTACCTCGATCTCGGAACCAAGTCGAAAAGCCATACTAAAATTCCTTTATATTTAAATAAACCTTAGATTCATTCATGGTCTATATAGGAGAGAAGTTAGTTATTCGACATAGATAATCTTTAGCCGGACATAGTCCTAGCTAGGAGAGATGTACTAAAAAGAAAGACTAAAATGATTACCTTATAAAGGATGGTGTCTTCAACTTCCAAGAACTGTAAAGAATTGATTGATTTATTTATTAAGATCGGAATAGTGCTTCCAAAAGACTTCTTTACAAATGATTTACAAAACTTGAAAGAAAAGAAAGAGCAATTTCTAAATTTTTCTGATGCTCTTCCCTAAAACAAACAAAGACTTATATAGACAAAATTAAAAGACAAAAAACATCTATGTATAGTAAAAAGGGGCCCACATATGGGTCCTTGAACAGTATATCAATTGTTTGGTGAGTCTTCAACAGTAAATCTTCTGTTGAGTAAACCTATCTTCACATGACTATGTTTGCATCTTTTGTCGTATTCTTGCCTTTATTTAAAGACTTCATTTGTTGGAGAAAATCTTCTGCCTCCTATAATTTAGTGGCCGACAACATATGATCCGATTCAGCACGTTGTGATTCGTCTACATCATTGCTAGTTTCACTCCGCATAGACGTATCTGATTTGTCAATGTGTGTTATAGTTTGAAGTAAATTTTTTCTTACTTCTTCCAAATAATCCTAATTCATTTGTTCTTTATCTCCTTCTTGAAAGGAAATTTTTCAGGCAATATGACATACTGAGTTATCCTCAATAATTTTTTCTAGACGAATTGTTTTATAATCCTCAATTTTTTCTTTAATCGAGTCTATAAGTTCTTGACCAATTAATTGTTTGATCTTGGGGTCTTGTTTTAAAAGCTTATTCCAGAAGTTATTACAATAAACTCTATAAAGACAAGAAATATTTTCCTCGTTGAACCCTACTTCAGGTGTCTATTTATGTATCCAAGGTATAGAGAATTCTATGAAAGAATAGCTTTGATCTATCCTCTCTATCAAGCATACATGATCTTCACCATATAATCTATTAAGATCTGGTGATACTTTAGTCCATTGTTTATATACATTTAAGAACGGTTCTGGTAGAATTTGAATAGTCTAACCGTGGGATGACCACCAATTAATATACCAATTTGGTATTGGTTCGGCAAAAATCTTTGCGCACACCTTAACCAGCCAAGTGTGTTTGTGTTTATCATTGTTGTAATATAGCACTTTATCAAATGCTCGGATATAATCCCAATAAGTAAAGTTTATTCTGGTATTGTTAAAACTTATCTGTATTTCCTTCATGGCTGATATGCCCCAGTCTTCAACAGATATAATCTGTTTTATAATAATTTTGGAAAAGTTATAAATTTTCTGATGTGGGTTATGACTTACTCCCGAAAAGTGCTGAAATTCCGCACTTCCTGTACTCATCAGAATTTCTTCATAGTAGGATTGAGTTTTATAGGACTCTCCTGGAAAATATAATCCATTTACAAGATACCACTGGAATATCTTCCAAGGTTCATCCTTTTGCTGTAAATCCGAATTTTCTAAGAGAAATATTTTTTCCCTTTTTTGTAATTTTTCATAGGATTTAATATCATCAGAATTCTCTCTTATAACTGAAACAAAAGTATCTTTTTGCTTCTTACCTTCCAAGTACACCTGCATATGAGCATACAAAGGACTATCTTTTGGAATATCTTCCAAATTGACCAATTGATGTGAACTTGATGATGATTCTTCCTGAGAAAAAGTCCTTTTGTTCACCAAAGTTCTTTTTCCCCTTTGTATGACTGTGATATTTGATTCGGATCTGTATGACTTCTTTGTGATGATCTTGTTATGGATCCATATGACGGATTACCATAATATCCTCTGTTTGGGGCCATTCTTCCCCTTCCTCTTCCTTCGATGTGAATCCAAGGATGATGCATTTTGCAAACAAAAAATTCTTTTGCTATCATTCAAAAAAATAGTCTGTCAGATAATCATCTTCACTAAGTACATTATCAACAATTTTTATAATGATATAATTTTTCATATCTCGAGGTAGAAATGCAAGAACCCTCATTATAACGACAAGAGTTTCGTCATCAAGAAAATTTTGGAAAAACATAATTATTGAATATATTACCTGGATAAGAAATCCGTAAAGAATTATCAACTCCCTTTTTATACTGAATCTCAAAATCGAAAGGGGCTAATTGTGCTTGCCACTTGACGAATATCAATTTCGAAACACAGTGCTTGAAATCTTTGTCAAACATAAATTTGACCGATTGAGCGTCCGTTTTTATTAAAAACTTCTGATTGTATAAGTCGTCCTAAAATTTTAGAACGCATTTAACGATGGTTAAAATTTCATGTGCTACCGTCGCACTTCTGGGTTTTATTCCATTTGGCAGAATGAAATCTAATCAGATATTCACTCTTGTCATGGGGATTGATCTATTTAAGAATCCCACCATATCCAATGTTAGACGCGTCAGTCTTAATAACCATTTTCCAAGTAAGATTAGCTAATGTTAAACATGGTAGTGACTGTATTTGCCGCTTGATTTCTTTTACCAAGTTAGTAAGACTTTCAGTCCAAGGAGACTTATGATCCTTTTTCAACCTGTCGTATAACGAGGGAAATATCTCTAGAGAAATGTTTGTAGAATAGAGAAATATAATTTAAACTTCCCAAAAATCTTTCCAATTGAGTTCTGTCAATAATAATATCAGGAAATTTGTCAGCAAAGTCAATAACTCTTTGAATAGGAGTAATATTTCTATGACAAATTTGATGTCCTAAGAAACGAACATCAGTTTGGAATAAACTCATTTTAGGTTTTGATATTACCAAACCATTTTGTATCACAACCTTTTTAAAAATATTAAGATACTTGACATCTATTTCAAAAGTTTTTGAAAACACTAGAATGTCATTAATATAAACAATGATAAAATCCATATAAGGGTTGAAAATATCATTCATGATTTTCTGAAATTCAGAAGGAGCATTTTTCAAATCAAAAGACATGACATTCCATTCATATTGACCAAATGGAACGTTAAAAGCCGTTCTATAAGAATGTTCTTTAAAAATTTGAATTTTCCAATATCCTGATTTTAAATCAAACTTGAAAAATATATTGGCATCGTATAATCGTGATAAAAGATCCCTTTTATTAGGAATAGGATACCTGATCCACTTTAAGTGTTTATTCAAAGATTTGTAGTTAATAACCAATCTTGGAACACCCCGTTCCCTTTTAGCCGTGTTATTAACATAAAAGACTGTGCAAGACCAAGGAGACTTGGATGGCTTTATCAAACCCTTTTGTAAGAGATTATCAATCTCAGTTTTGCATAACTCTACTAACTCAACATTTATTTGACAAGGCCGAGATTTAGTAGGGATATCATCCTCTAAAAATCCTTCTTCATAAGGAAGATTCACAATATGCTTCTTGCCATTCTAAAAAGCACTTGGATGATCTGCACAAATATCCACAACAATTTGCTCTAAAATTAATTTGATTGTTTTCCCTTACCTTAGCAGATTTTAGAGAGTCTAAAATATTCATGTTGAGTAACTTCAATTATAATGAGTCCATATGACTCTACTTCATATTGATCAAGGCAAAAATATCCCTGGTTATCGGATCTGTAACAAAAGCATAAGATATCTCGTTATCTTTGTATTTTGATGAGAAGCCTTTCACATCGATTCCTGTGAAAGGATAAATTGCATTTGTAAAATTAGTTCCAAGTATGATTGGAAGATTTAACTGATTCTTAACCAAAAAGAAAAAGTGAGGAATGCAGACTTTATTCTGGAAAATCTTCACATTAGGTAATTTATACTCTATATCTAGAGCATGAGAAGAAGCAGATTTCACCAAATGAGTAGTTTTTTGGAAATATTTAGTTGGTACTAAGCCATCCTAAATACAACTAACATCTCCATCGCTATCAACTATTGCATAGTTAGTAATCGAAAAACTATTATCAATTAGAATAGTACATGTAATATACCATTTATGAGCTATAACAATCTGTATCATTTCCAAAAACATATCTTGTTTAGGATCAGGATTCACTGATTGAATTTGTTCACCTTCAATAGGTTCACCTTCAACTTTCTTCGCATTGTTTTGTAAAAACATTTCTTCAGTATTATTAATCTCAATCTAAGTAATACGGTGATCACAAATCAGTTGTTTTTGCTTAGGATATTTAATCTATTTTATAAAAATTTCAACTTCTATTTTTAAATCGTCGAAAGAAGAATCTTTTTCAAGAAAATTATTTTTCTTTAGAATACGATCATCTACTTCTTTTAAAGAGTAGGGTGCTTCATATTCAAAATCATTTAAAACATTCATTTTCTTTTCAAGAAATTTTGAAAAGCCGGCTTCATTTTAAGTAATATTTGAAGCAGCTAAATTAATAATTTTTTCGTGGAGCTTACTATCAGTTGTTTCCCTCAAAAGTTCTATCACATTATCTGATGTGATAGTATGCATATTAAAATTTTGAAATTGTAATTGAAGTTTATAAATTTTGTTATCTTCACAATTGCAGTCATGACCTTCACAAGTATCACAAGCATTAGTACGGTTATTATCATAATTAGAGGAATCAAATAATTCAACGTCAGATTCTGAACCTGATTCATAATCATCTTCTAATCCACATGTGTATATTAAATTCTCAGCACTGAAGAAAAAGCTTTAGTCGTGAATGCTATTTCCACCGATAAAGGAATTGATAATCTAGGTATGGCTTTGGTAAAATATAGAGAAGATGTTGTTTATACCCTGGTTCTTACTATATTAGAGTATTTTAATGGTAGATTTGCCAATCAACCTGAGACACTTAGAACTCTTCTCAATGATCTTAGATGTAGGACTTTTGCACATTTTAGATGATATAAAGATACCTATCTTAGTTGGGTTATGGAATTACCCTAAAATAAGCTAGAATACCATAAAGCCAAGTTTATAGATGGACTTCCCCCTCTTTTTGCTGAGAGAGTTAGAAAAACTCTAAGAGGAAGTCAGATTGAAATCCCTTACGGAAATTTAAGTTATGGAAAGATTATAGGAATTTGTACACAAGAAGGTTGAACTTGTGCAATGAAATAAAAATGACTCAACAGATTAAGATAGATAAGCTAAAAGAGCGACCTTAATTGGGAGATTTTTGTGAACAATTTGGTTTACCAAATCCCACTGCTAAAGAAGATAAGTATTATAGGTCTTCAAAAGAGGCAGATTCGCACAGAAAGAAAAGGTCTAATCGTAGGCATAGATCGAAAGAAGATCGGGAAGCTAGAAAAAGCTATTGTAAATCTAAAAGATTTACGAAGGATAGATCTGGAAGAGTTCATTCAAAGGTAAAATGCTAAAAGTGTGGTAAACTTGGGCACATTGCACCAAATTGCAAGTTAAACAAGTTGAAAATTTTGGAGCTTGACAATGACACCTATGATAAGGTATATGATTTGTTATACCCTTCAGGATCAGAAGATGATTATTAATCAGGTTCAGAATCTGTTATTGAATTATTTGATTCCACTGATTATGATAATAACAGTACTAATGCATGTGATACTTGTCAGGGTCATGATTGCAATTGTGAAGATAACAAAATTTATAAACTTCAATCACAATTTCAAAATTTTAATATGCATACTATCACGTCCGATAATGTGATAGAACTTTTAAGGGAAACTACTGATAATAAGCTCCGTAAAATTTTTTTATTAATTTAGCTGCTTCAAATATTACTTAAAATGAAGCCAGTTTTTCAAAATTTCTTGAAAAGAAAATGAATGATTTAAATGATTTTGAATATGAAGCACCCCTACTCTTTAAAAGAAGTAGATGATCATATTCTAAAGAAAAATAATCTTCTTGACAAAGATTCTTCTTTCGACGATTTAAAAATAGGAGTTGAAAATTTTAAAAAAGAGATTAAATCTCTTAATCAAAAACAATTGAGTTGTGATCACCGTATTACTCAGATTGAGATTAATAATACTGAAGAAAGGTTTTAAAAAAACAAAGGAAAGCAAGTTGAAGGTGAACCTGTTGAAAGTGAACAAATTCAATCTGTTAATCCTGATCCTAAACAAGATATGTTTTTGGGAATGATGCAGATTTTTACAGCTCATAAATGGTATATTAAATGTAATATTTTAATTGATAATAGTTTTTCGATTACTAACATTGCAATGATTAATAGCGGTGCAGATGTTAGCTTTATTCAAGAAGGTTTAGTACCAACTAAATATTTCCAAAAAACTATGCATTTGGTGAAATATGCTTCTAGTCATGCTCTAGATATAGAGTATACGTTACCTAATGTGAAGATTTTCCAGAAGAAAGTCTACATTCCTTACTTCTCTTTGGTTAAGAATTAGTTAAATCCTCCAATCATACTTGGAACTCCTTTTATAAATGCAATTTATCCTTTCACAGGAATCGATGCAAAAGGCTTCTCAGCAAAATATAAAGATAACGAGATATCTTATGCTTTTGTTACATATCCGGTAACCAGGGATATTAGTGCCTTGATCAATATGAAGCAGAGTCATATGGACTTATTACAATTGGAGTTATTCAGCATGAATATTTTAGACTCTCTAAAATATGCTAAGGTAAGGGAAAAAATCAAATTGATTTTGGAGCAGATTGCTGTGGATATTTGTGCAGATCATCAAGAAGCATATTGTGACTCTTCTTTATGAAAAAGGATTTTTAGAGGATGATATCCCTATTAAATCTCTACCTTGTCAAATGAATGCTGAGTTAGTAGAGTTCTGCAAAACTAAGATTGATAATCTCTTACAAAAGGGTTTGATAAAGCCATCCAAGTCTCATTTGTCTTGCACAACCTTTTATGTTAATAACGCGGCTGAAAGGGAATGGGGTGTTCCAAGATTGGTTATTAACTACAAATCTTTGAATAAACACTTAAAGTGGATCAGGTATCCTATTCCTAATAAAAGGAATCTTTTATCGCGATTATACAATGCCAATATATTTTCCATGTTTGATTTAAAATCAGGATATTGGCAAATTCAAAATTTTAAAGAACATTCTTATAGAATGGCTTTTAACGTTCCATTTGGTCAATATCAATAGAATGTCATGCCTTTTGGTTTGAAAAATGCTCCTTCTGAATTTCAGAAAATCATGAATGATATTTTCAACCCTTATATAGATTTTATCATTGTTTATATTGATGACATTCTATTGTTTTCAAAAACTTTTGAAATACATGTCAAGCATCTTGATATTTTTAAAAAGGTTGTGATACAAGATGGTTGGTAATATCAAAACCTAAAATGAGTTTATTCTAAATTGATGTTCGTTTTTTAGGACATCAAATTTGTCAAGGAAAGATTACTCCTATTCAAAGAGATATTGACTTTGCTGACAAATTTCCTGATACTATTATTGACAGTGCTCAATTGCAAAGATTTTTGGGAAGTTTGAATTATATTTCCCCTTTTTATAAACATCTCTCTAGAGATTTCGCCCCGATATACGACAGGTTGAAAAAGGATCATAAGTCTCCTTGGACTGAAAGTCTTACTAACTTGGTAAAAGAAATCAAGTGGCAAGTATAATTACTACCTTGCTTAGCATTATCTAATCCTGCTTGGTAAAAGGTTTTTGAGACTGACGCGTCTAACATTGGATATGGTGGAATTCTTAAACAGATCAATCCCTAAGACGAGTGAATATCTGATTAGATTTCATTCTGGCAAATGGAATGAAGCCTAGAAGAAATACGCGACGGTAGCACATAAAATGTTAACAATCGTTAATGCGTTCTAAAATTTCAGGACGACTTATACAACCAGAAGTTTTTAATAAAAATTGATGCTCAATCGGTAAAATTTATGTTTGACAAAGATTTCAAGAACGATGCTTCGAAATTGATATTCGCCAGGTGGCAAGCACAATTAGCCCCTTTCGATTTTGAGATTCATTATAAAAAGAGAGTTGATAATTATTTACCGGATTTCTTATCTAGGGAATATATTCAATAATTATGTTTTCCAAACTTTTCTTGATGACGAAACTCTTGTCATTATAAGGAGGGTTCTTGCATTTCTACCCCGAGATATGAAAAATTATATCATTACAAAATTGTTGATAATATGCTTAGTGAAAAATTTTCACATATTCAGATAGAATATTGTTCAGATGATTATCTGACAGATTATTTTTCTAAATGATAACAAAAGAATATTTTGTTTGCAGAATGGATATATCATCAGAATTCTCTCTTTTAACTGAAACAAAACAACTTCATAGACTTTAAATTCGTATATCCCTAGAGCAGTTATATCTCCAAAATCCCGATGGAAGGATTTGTATACAATTTGCCGATAATAGCTACGAGCCTCACAGGCAGTCATTTTCTAACAACAGGTTAATGTCTTCTGTGAATCACAATAATAATAGACATTCTGTATCAAGTCATAGACTTTTGCCTGCGATTCATCATATTTCCCCTATTGATCCAATTTATGGTCTAGCCCGAGATCATGCGGCCTCATCACATACTATTGGTTTCGATGGAAAATTAATGGTTGAAAAGGTAAAGATCAACCCACGAACTAATATAGTTGAGGTAAATGATGATGTTTCTGATAATTTTTTTTGATGAAAAATGGAATAGGTTTAAAACTTGGTTTTTTGATGCTTATAACAAAGAGGATCTAAATAGTACTTCTCAAGAATTTTATGAAACTTGCTCTTTACATAATCAAATTATGTATTTTGTTCCTTGGTTTATAACCACCTATTTACCGTTATATATTAACATTATTGAAAGAACTTATAAAGATGGGAGTGGTAATATTTTGAAAGCTTTCTAGCCTCCCCAGTCATCGTTTGTTTTACCAAACAATACTGGTATTACTTTCTCAACTTTTTGAAAATTCATTGAAGAAGATATTGCTTCAATTAGTGTTACTGAAATTAACAAACTTATTACTCAAAATAATTATTTGACTCTTTATGTTAAAGTGTTGGGTGAGCATATCAACTCTCTTGACAAAAAACTCGATGATTTAACTATTTTGATAGAAGATATTAAGGCCAATATGGCGAAAACAAATTTTGCTATTACTATCGATATTGCTTCTACTTGTGAAAGAAAACCTATGGTAGTTTCTACTCATGTTCAAAAGCCTTTTAAAATCTCTGATTTTAAACTTAGTTCTCTAGTAAGTCAAGCATCCTTAAGCTAGCAGTATTTAGCCTGCGAAAGAATCGAAATACACAAGAATTTTGGCATAGTTTTTCAGACTGCATGGTAAACTTTTTACCCGAGCAAAGGGTCTGTCAGAATCTAATACATACAACTTATTGGGCCCATGTGTCTGGCTGATCTAACTGGATATGAGGTGTCCTACGTATAAAACTCCCTTTTGGGCTAAAAACACGACTGGCCAGACGGAGTCACTAAGACAAAGCCAATAAGAGTAGTACTAGATTCGACTGTACCTCGATCTCGGAACCAAGTTGAAAAACCATACTAAAATTCCTCTATATTTAAATAAAGCTTAGATCCGTTCATGGTCTATATAGGAGAGAAGTTAGTTATTCGACATAGATAATATTTAGCCGGACATAGTCCTGGCTAGGAGAGACGTACTAAAAAGAAAGACTACAATGATTACCTTATAAAGGATAATGTCTTCAAGATCCAAGAACTCTGAAGAACTGAGCAGTTTATTTATATGAATATTGAAATAGTGATCAAAGAGAGTCCAAAAGATGTACAAAGCTTAAGAAAAGAGAGAGCACTTGCTAAATTTTCTAATGCCCTTTCCTAAAATCAACTAAGACTTATATGGAAAAAATAAAAAGACAACAAGCATCTATGTACAGTAAAAAAAGGGCCCACATCTGGGTCCCTGAACAGCGTATCAACTGTTTAGTGGGGAATTCAGTAGTAAATCTTTTGTTGAGTAGGCCATATCTTTACATGACTATGTTTCCATCTTATGCCGTATTCTTGCCTTTATCTAAGGACTTCATTTGTTGGAGAAAATCTTCTGCCTTCTGTAATTCAATGGGCGACAACATATGATCTGATTCGGCACGTTGCAATTCATGTATATCATTGCTAGTTTCACTCCGCATAGACATATCTAATTTGTCAATCAGTGTTATGGTTTGACGTAAATTTTTTCTTACTTCTTCCAAATAATCTTGAATCATTTGTTCTTTATCTCCTTCTTGAAAGGAAATTCTTCTGGCAATATGGTGGACTGAGTTATCCTCAATAATTTTCTCTGGACGAATTGTTTTGTAATCATCAATTTTTTCTTTAATTGTGTCCATTAGTTCTTGACTAATTAATTGTTTGGTCTTGTGATCTTGTTTTAAGAGTTTATCCCAAAAGTTATTATAATGAGTCCTGTAGAGACAAGGAATATTTTCCTCGTTAAACCCTACTTCAGGTGTTCATTTATGTATCCAAGATATAGAAAATTCTATGAAAAAATATATTTGATCTATCCTTTCTATCCAGCATACATGATCTTCATGATATAATCAATTTAGATCTGGTGATACTTTAGTCCATTCTTTATATAAATTTAAGAATGGTTCTGGTAGAATTTGAACAGTTGGATCGTGGTATGACCACCAATTAATAAACCGATTTGGTATTGGTTCCACAAAATCTTTTCGTACACTTTAATGAACCAAGTGTGTTTTTGTTTATCATTGTTGTAGTATAGCACTTTGTCAAATGCTAGGATATAATCCCAATACAAAATTCATTTGGGTATTGTTAAGACTTATCTATCTTTCCTTCATGGCTGACATGCCCCAGTCTTCAACAGAAATAATCTGCTTTATAATCATTTCAGAAAAGTTATAACTCTTCTTATGTGGATTATGACCCATGCCGGAAAAGTGCTGAAATTTTGCACTTCTTGTACTCATCATGATTTCTTCATAGTAAGATCTAGTCTTATATGACTCTCCTGGATAACATAATCCATTTACTAGATATCGTTGGAATATCTTCCAAGGTTCATCCTTTCGTTGTATATCAGAGTTTTCTAATAGAAATATCATTTCTTTTTTCTGTAACTTTTCAAAGGATTTGATATCATACAAATCCTCTCTTATAACTGAAATAAAAGTATTTTTTTGCTTCTTACCTTCAAAATAGGCCTACATATGAGCATATAATGGACTATCTTTTGGAATATCTTCCAAATTAACCAATTACTGCGAACTGGATGAAGATTCTTCTTGGGAAGAAGTTATCTTATTAATCGAATTCCTTTTTCCTTCCTGTATAACCAAAGAATTTGATTTAGATCTATATGTCGATCCTTGGGATGATCTGGCTCCATATGATGGATTACCATAATTGCCTCTGCTTGGGGCTGTTCTTCCCTTTCCTCTTCCTTTAACGTGAATCCATGGTGGATCCATCCTGCAAATTTAGCAACTTTTTGTTATATTCAGAAAAATAGTCTGTCAGATAATTATGATTTGAATAACATTCTATCTAAATATGAGAAAAATCTTCACTTAAGATCTTATTAATAATCTTTGTAATAATATGAGTTTTCAAATCTCTAGACAAAGGTGCGAGAACTCTTAGTATTTCAACTAGAGTTTCATTATCAAGAATGGTTTGGAAAAACATAATTTATAGAATATATTCCCAGGATAAAAAATCAGGTAACGAGTTATCAACTCCCTTTTTATACTACATCTCAAAATCAAAAGGGGCTAATTGCGCTTGCAACCTAGCGAAAATTAATTTCAAAGAATCGTGTTTAAAATCTTTGTCAAACATAAATTTTACCGATTGAGCGTCAGTTTTTATCAAAAACATTTGGTTGTACAAATCGTCCTGAAATTTTAACACACATTTAACGATAGTTAACATTTCATGTGCTACTGTGCCATATTTCTTCTGGGCTTCATTCCATTTACTAGAATGAAATCTAATCAGATATTCACTCATTTCATGGGGATTAATTTGTTTAAGAAATCTGCCATATTCAATATTAGACGCCTAATCTCAATAATCTTTTGCCAAGCAGGGTTGGCTAAAGCTAAGCAAGGCAGTGATTTAACTCGTCGTTTAATTTCTTTCACGAAATTGTTAAGACTTTCAGTCCAAGGAGACTTATGATCCTTTTTCAACCTGTCATATAACGGGCCTAAGTCTTTAGAGAGATGTTTATAAAAAAGGGAAATGTAATTCAAACTCCCCAAAAATCTCTGTAATTGAGTCCTGTCAGTAATAACATCAGGAAATTTGTTAGCAAAATCAATGGCTCTTTGAATAGGAGTAATATTTCCTTGACAAATTTGATGTCCTAAAAAACGAACATCTATTTGAAATAAACTCATTTTAGGTTTTGATATTACCAACCCATTTTGCATCACAACCTTTTTTAAAATATCAAGATGCTTAACATGTATTTCAAAAGCTTTAGAAAACACTAGAATGTCATCAATATAAACAATGATAAAATTCATATAAGGGTTAAAAAAATCATTCATGATTTTCAGGAATTCAGAACGGGCATTTTCCAAACAAAAACACATGACATTCCATTCATATTGCCCAAATGGAACGTTAAAAGCAGTTCTATTAGAATGTTCTTTAAAAATTTGAATCTGTCAATATCCTGATTTTAAATTAAACTTAGAAATATGAATGTAATGAAGCAGCACGATCTCTAGCTGGACCATAAATTGGAACGATAGGGGAAATATGATGAATCGCAGGTAAAAGTCTACGATTTAATAAAGACTGTGCATTCATAGTGTGATTCATAGAAGACATTAACCTGTTATTAGTAAAAGACTGCCTATGAGGCGCATAACTCTAATCCGCGAATTTTATACAAATTCTTCCGTCGGGATTTTGAGAGATATGAGTGAAATCAGAATTAGTAACATCATCAATTAACTGATTTGGGGGTATAACCGAATTTAGAGTCGATGAAGTAGGGAAATCTATTTCTTTCCACTTAATAGGTCTTCTACTAGTGACCTTGGACCTTGCAAAATTGGTTTCCACCAAAATAGTTTGATTGGAAATATCATATAATCTACATCTAGGATTAAGAGTAGATAATAAATTAAAATAAATTCGATAAGATAAACAAATAAGTTATGAACCAGGCGCATAATTATAGCCATGAGTTTTAACATTTAATGTTAAAGAATCGAGAATATTCGCATCAGTGAGAGACAATTGCAAGTCTCCTTGGTCTTGCACAACCTTCTATGTTAATAACACGACTGAAAGGGAACAAGGTGTTCCAAGATTGGTTATTAACTACAAACCTTTGAATAAACACTTAAGGTGGATCAGGTATCCTAAGGGATCTTTTATCGCGATTATATGATGCCAATATATTTTCCAAGTTTGATTTAATATCAAGATATTGGCCAATTCAATTTTTTAAAGAATATTCTTATAGAACTGCTTTTAATGTTTCATTTGGGCAATATGAATGAAATGTCAAGCCTTTTGGTTTGAATAACGTTATTTCTGAATTTCAGAAAATCATGAATGATATTTTTAACCCATATATGGATTTTATCATTGTTTATATTGACGACATTCTAGTGTTTTCAAACACTTTTGAAATACATGTAAAACATCTTGATATTTTAAAAAAGGTTGTGATACAAAATGGATTGGTAATATCAAAACCTAAAATGAGTTTATTCCAAACAAATGCTCATTTTTAGGACATCAAATTTGTCAAGGAAAGATTACTCCTATTCAAAGAGCCACTGATTTTGCTGACAAATCTCATGATGTTATTACTGACAGGACTCAATTACAGAGATTTTTGGGGAGTTTGAATTACATTTCCCCTTTTTATAAACATCTCTCTAGAGACTTAGCCCCATTATATGACAGCTTAAAAAAGGATCATAAGTCTCCTTGGACTAAAAGTCTTAACAATTTTGTGAAAGAAATTAAACAACGAGTTCAATCACTGCCTTACTTAGCTTTAGCCAACCCTGCTTGGCAAAAGATTATTGAGATTGATGCGTCTAATATTGAATATGATGGGATTCTTAAACAAATTAATCCCCATAAAAAGAGTGAATATCTGATTAGATTTCATTCTAGTAAATGGAATGAAGCCCAGAAGAAATATCCGACAGTAGCACATGAAATGTTAACTATCGTTAAACGCATGTTAAAATTTCAGGACGATTTGTACAACCAAAAGTTTTTGATAAAAACTGACGCTCAATCGGTAAAATTTATGTTTGACAAAGATTTTAAACATGATGCTTCGAAATTAATTTTCGCTAGGTGGCAAGCACAATTAGCCCCTTTTGATTTCGAGATGTAGTACAAAAAGGGAGTTGATAACTCGTTACCTGATTTTTTATCCAGGGAATATATTCTATAAATTATGTTTTTCCAAACCTTTCTTGATAATGAAACTCTAGTTGAAATACTAAGAGTTCTCGCACCTTTGTCTAGACATTTGAAAACTCATACTATTACAAAGATTATTGATAAGATCTTATGTGAAGATTTTTCTCATATTTAGATAGAATATTATTCATATGATAATTATCTGACAGACTATTTTTCTGAATATAACAAAAATTTGCTACGTTTGCAAGATAGATCCACCATGGATTCACATTAAAGGAAGAGGAAAGGGAAGAACAGCCCCAAGCAGAGGCAATTATGGTAATCCATCATATGGAGCCAGATCATCCCAAGGATCGACATATAGATCCAAATCAAATTCTCCGGTGATACAGGCAGGAAAAATGAATTTGATTAATAAAATAACTTCTTCCCAAGAAGAATTTTCATCCAGTTCGCAGCAATTGGCTAATTTGGAAGATATTTCAAAAGATAGTCTATTATATGCTCATATGCAGGCCTATTTGGAATGTAAGAAGCAAAAAGATACTTTTGTTTCAGTTATAAGAGAGGATTTGTATGATATCAAATCCTTTGAAAAGTTACAGAAAAAAGAAATGATATTTCTATTAGAAAAATCTGATATACAACAAAAGGATGAACCCTGGAAGATACTCCAACGATATCTAGTAAATGGATTATATTATCCAGGAGAGTCATATAAGACTAGATCTTACTATGAAGAAATCCTTATGAGTACAAGAAGTGCAAAATTTCAGCACTTTTCCGGTATGGGTCATAATCCACATGAGAAGAGTGATAACTTTTCTGAAATGATTATAAAGCATATTATTTCTTTTGAAGACTAGGGCATGTCAGCCATGAAGGAAAGACAGATAAGTCTTAACAATACCCAAATGAATTTTGTATTGGGATTATATCCTAGCATTTGACAAAGTGCTATATTACAACAATGATAAACACAAACACACTTGGTTCGTTAAAGTGTGCGCAAAGATTTTACGGAACCAATACCAAATTGGTTTATTAATTGGTGGTCATACCACGGTCCAACTGTTCAAATTCTACCAAAACCATTCTTAAATATATAAACAATGGACTAAAGTATCACCAGATCTTAATTGATTATATCATGAAGATCATGTATGCTGGATAGAAAGGATAGATCAAATATATTTTTTCATAGAATTTTCTATACCTTGGATACATAAATGGACACCTGAAGTAGGGTTCAACGAGGAAAATATTCCTTGTCTCTATAGGACTTATTATAATAACTTCTGGGATAAACTCTTAAAACAAGATCACTAGACCAAACAATTAATTAGTCAAGAACTTATGGACACAATTAAAGAAAAAATTGATGATTATAAAACAATTCGTCTAGAGAAAATTGTAGAGGATACCTTAGTCCGCCATATTGCCAGAAGAATTTCCTTTCAAGAAAGAGATAAAGAACAAATGATTTAGGATTATCTGGAATAAGTATGAAAAAATTTACTTCAAACCATAACACAGATTGACAAATCAGATACGTCTATGCGGAGTGAAACTAGCAATAATATAGATGAATAACACGTGCCGTATCTGTTGGCCACTGAATTATAAGAGGCAGATGGTTTTCTCCAACAAATGAAGGCCTTAGTTAAAGGCAAGAATACGAAAAAAGATGGAAACATAGCCATGTGAAGATAAGGCCTACTCAAAAGAAGATTTACTGTTGAAGTCCCCAGGACCCAGATGTGGGCCCTTTTTTTTACTGCACATAGATGCTTGTTGTCTTTTTATTTTGTCTATATAAGTCTTAGTTTATTTTTGGAAAGTGCATCAGAAAATTTTAGGAATTGCTCTCTCTTTTCTTTCAAGTTTTGTAAATCATTTGTAAAGAAGTCTTTTGGAAGCACTGTTCCGATCTTAATAAATAAATCAGCCAGTTCTTCAGATTTCTCTAATCTTGAACACATCATCCTTTATAAGGTAATCATTTTAGTCTTTCTTTTTAGTACGTCTCTCTTAGCCAGGACTATGTTCGGCTAAAGATTATCTATGTCAAATAACTAACTTCTCTCTTCTATAGACCATGAACGGATCTAAGCTTTATTTAAATATAGAGGCATTTTAGTATGGCTTTTCAACTTGGTTCTGAGATCGAGGTATAGTCGAATCTAGTACTACTCTTATTGGCTCTGTCTTAGTAACTACATCTGGCCAGCTGTGGTTTTTAACCCGAAAATGAGTTTGATAAGTAGGGCACTCATACCCGGTTAGAACTGCCAGACACATGGGCTCAATAAGTTGTATGTATTAGATTCTGACAGGACCGAAATTTAGTTGGAATATAATCCTCTAAAAATCCTTCTTTATAGAGAAGAGTCACAATATGCTTTTTGCGATTCCGAAAAGCATTAGGATGATCTGCACAAATATATGCAACAATTTGCTCTGAAATCAATTTGAATTTTTCCTTCACCGTAGCAGATTTTAGAGAATCTAATATGTTCATACTGAACAACTCCAATTGTAATGAGTCTATATGACTCTGCTTCATCTTAATCAAAGAATTAATATCCCTGGTTATAGGATCTGTAGGAAAAGCATAAGTTATCTCATTATCTTTGTAATTTGCTGAGAAGCCTTTCGCATTGGTTCCTGTGAAAGGATATATTGCATTTATAACAGGAGTTCCAAGTATAATTGGAGGTTTTAATTGATTCTTAACTAAAAAGAAGAAGTGAGAAATGCAAACTTTATTCTGACAAATCTTCACATTGGGTAACTTAAACTCTATATCTAAAGCATGTCTAGAGGCGGATTTCACCAAATGCGTAATTCGCTGTAAATATTTAGTTGGCACTAAACCTTCTTGAATACAGCTAACATCTGCACCGCTAACAATCATTGCAATGTTGGTAATTGAAAAACTATTATCAATTAAAATAGCACATTTAATGTACCATTTATGGGCTGTAACAATCTGTATCATTCTCAAAAACATATCTTGTTTAGGATCAGGATTAACAAACTAAATTTGTTCACCATCAATAGGTTCACTTTCAACTTGCTTTCCTTTGGTTTTTAAAAACCGTTCATCATTATTATTAATCTCAATTTGAATAATACGATGATCACAAATTAATTGTTTTTGTTTAAGAGATTTAATCTCCCTTTTTAAATTTTCAACCTCAATTTTCAAATCGTCAAAAGAAGAATCTTTTTCAAGAAAAGTATTTTTCTTTAAAATACGATTATCTACTTAATTTAAAGTATAGGGTGCTTCATAATCAAAATCATTAAAATTATTCTTTTTCTTTTCAAGAAATTTTGAAGAACTAGCTTCATTTGAAGTAGTATTTGAAGTAGATAAATTAATAACCTTTTCACGAAGCTTACTATCAGTAATTTCTTTTAAAAGTTCAATCACATTATCAAATGTGATGGTATGCATATTAAAATCTTGAAATTGTGATTGAAGTATAAAAATTTCGTCATCTTCACAATTGCATTCATGACTCTGACAAGTTTCACAAGCATTGGAATGGTTATTATCATAATCAGAGGAATCCAATAATTCAACTTTAGAATCTAAACTTGATTCATAATCATCTTCTAATCCAGAAGTGTATAATAAACCATATACTTTTTCGTAAGTATCATTATCCAGTTCTAACATTTTCAATTTGTTTAACTTGTAATTTGGAGCAATATGCCCAAGATTTCCACACTTGTAGCACTTTACTTTTGAAAGATCTCTCCCAGATCTATCTTTAGTAAATATTTTAGATTTACAATAACTTTTTCTAGCTTCCCGATCTTCTTTTTATCTATGCCTACGCTTAGATCTTTTCTTTCTGTGCAAATCTATATCTTTTGAAGACCTGTAATACTTATCTTCTTTAGCAGTGGGATTTGGTAAACCAAATTATTCAATAAAATCTCCCAATTGAGATCGTTCCTTCAGCTTATCTATCTTAAGCCGTCGAGCCATTTTTAGTTCATTACACAAGTTCAAACCTTCTTGTGTATAAATTCCTATAGTCTTCCTATAAATTAAATTACCATAAGGAATTTCAATCTCACTTCCTCTAAGAGTTTTCCGAACTCTTTCAGTGAAAAGAGGTGGAAGTCCGTCTATGAACTTGGCTTTCCAGTATTCAAGCTTATATTCGGGTAATTCCATAACCCTTCTAAGATAAGTATCTTTATTCTATCTAAAGTGTGTCAAGGTCCGACATTGAAGACCGTTAAAGAGAGTTCTTATTGTCTTATGTTGATTGGTAAATCTACCATTAAAATGCTCCAAAATGGTAAGAACCAAGGTATAAATAACATCTTCTCTATTTTTTTACCAAAGCCATACCCAGATTATCAATTCCTTCATCGGTGGCTATAGTATTCACGACTAAAACTTTTACTTTAGTGCTAAGATAATTATCGCACCATCCGCGAAGCTAACAAGTAAAACCTACAATAATCATTTTACAGATTGTTCTATCTGTGTTTTTAACACTCTTACAAATAGTTGCATACATCAACATACGATGCACCAAGATAGTCAATTGCCTATCTGTCAACGCATCGAGATTTCATTCATAAATTTCGTAACCATTGTAAGACGTATTAGTCTGATTCCTATCCCATTCCTCAAACAAAACATCTTAAGGAGTCGGACGAGAATAATAATACGTATTCATACTAGGCTTTGTAGCATATCCACTATTTTTCTTGGGATAACCCCTGAGTTTATTAAACTCTGAAGAGACTTAATTTTTAAAATAAACAGTATTTTCCATTTTATCAGCAAAATCTTGCAATAGATCCATTGGCCCAAAGTTTGATCTGGAAAGTTTCTTATCAACAAGCTCTTTAATATGTAAATCGGAGAATTTCTTATCAAGAAGTTCTTCTAATTTTTTCAAAGAACTAGTTTTAAAATCGGAGATTTCCAAAGGTATTTGAACATGAGTAGAAACTACCGTAGGTTTTCTTTCACAAGTAGAAGCAATATCGGTAGTACTAGCAAAATTTGTTTTAGCCATATTGGCCTTAATATCTTTTAACAAAATAGTTAACTAATCAAGTTTTTTTGTCAAGAGAGCTAATATGCTCACCCAATACTTTAACATAAATACTCAAATAATTATTTTGAGTAATAAGTTTGTTAATTTCAGTAATACTGAATGAAGTAATATCTTCCTTAATGAATTTTTGAAAAGCTAAGAAAGTAATACTAGAGGGTAGACTACTTTCAAAAGATTACCATTCCCATCTTTATAAGTTCTTTCAATAACGTTAATACATAACGGTAAATAGATGGTTATAAACCAAGGAACAAAATAAATAATTTGATTACATAAAGAGCAAGTTTCATAAAACTCTTGAGAAATACTATTTAGATCCTCTTTACTATAAGCATCAAAGAACCAAGCTTTAAAACAATTCCATTTTTCATCAAAAAATTCTTTTTGAATATGTTTTCTTTCCAGAAAGCCTAGGCTAAAATCGATTTGGTGTGAAAACATTAAGAAATGTTTAAATCAAACTCCATCTCAAAGGCTGACGGAATATCCTTATTAGAAACACCATCATTTACCTGAACTATATTAGTTCGTGGATCGATCTTTACCTTTTATATCACAGAGTTTCCATCGTAACCAATAGTATGTAACGAAGCCGCACGATCTTGGGCTAGACCATAAATTGGATCGATATGATGAATCATAGGCAAAAGTCTATGACTTGATAAAGAATGTCTATTATTACTGTGATTCACAGAAGACATTAACATGTTGTTAGAAAATGACTACCTATGAGGCGCGTAGCTATTATCGGTAAACTGTATACAAATCCTTCCATTGGGATTTTTGAGAGATATGACAAAATCAGAATTAGTAACAGCATCTGTTAACTGCTCTGGGGATATAACCGAATTTAAAGTCCATGAAGTAGGGAAATCTATTTCTTCCCACTTAATAGGTCTTCTAGTAGTGACCTTGGACCTTGCAAAATTAGTTTCCACCAAAATAGTTTGATTAGAAATATCATATAATCTACATCAAGGATTAAGAGTAGATAATAATTTAAAATAAATTCGGTCAGATAAAGAAATAAGTTCCGAACCAGGTGCATAATTAAAGCCATGAGTTTTAACATTTAATGTTAAGGCATCCAGAATATTTGCATCAGTAAGAGATAATTGCAAATTAGACTAAGTATTGAAATAAACTGGACCATAAGCCACCATAGATTCTATATAACCCATAAGAGACTTTCTAAAATTTAAATTTCCAACATCGTGAAGAGCAGCTAAAAAAGTCTCAGGCAACCCTTTAAGAGTCAAAGGTTTAAAGACAATTTGTACCATACAAATATGCAAATAATTATATTGTTTTTATAAAAAATAACGTCACATTCGTTAAGCAAGAGAATAATCTGTTCAAAAGAATTCAAAGCAATAGACTGCTCAGTGGTTTTAATCAATTGTTTCGAAGATAGTTTATCAAACCAACCATAATCATAGATAGTTTTTATAGGGACTTTAGGAATCGTCCACCTATTTAACAAGTAAAGGCTATGAGGTATATCTACTTCTTCTAGTCTAGTACTTTTATTACTTATTTCTCCCAGATCCATGGGTGAAAAGCTAATATCTATGTCGAATAGTTCACCTCTTATCTCATATAAACTAAGAAAAATTCTTGGCTCTGATACTAGATTTACAGGATCAAGGACCTGGCGGTAATTCGCCCAGTCATAGTTTTAGCAAGTCAAGAATCCTTAAGCTAGAGGTAGTCCACCTGCGAAAGAATTGAAATACATAAGAATTTTGACATATTTTTTTAGATTGCATAGTAAACCTTTTACCCAAGCAAAGGGTCTGTCAGAATCTAATACATACTACTTGTTGAGCCCATGTGTCTGACAGTTTTAATCGGGTATGAGGTGCCCTACTTATCAAAACTCTTTTCGGGCTAAAAAGGCCAGACGGAGTCACTAAGACAAAGCCAATAAGAGTAGTACTAGATTTGACTATTCCTCGATCTCGAAAATAAGTCAAAAAGCCATACTAAAATTGCTTTATATTTAAATAAAGCCTAGATCTGTTCATGGTTTATATAGGAGAGAAGTTAGTTTTTGGACATAGATAATCTTTAGCCGGACATAGTCCTGGCTATGAGAGACGCACTAAAGAAAGACTAAAATGATTACCTTATAAGGGACGTTGTCTTCAAGATCCAAGAACTCTGTAGTACTAACCGGTTTATTTATATGAATATCGAAACAGTGATCATAGAGAGTTTTTACAAAAGATGTATAAAACTTAAGAAAAGAGAGAGCACTTGCTAAATTTTATGATGCCCTTTCATAAAATCAACTAAGACTTATATAGACAAAATAAAAAAGAATAAGCATCTATGTACAGTGAAAAAAAAAGGCCCACATCTGGGTCCCTGAACAGTGTATCAACTATTTAGTGAGGGCTTCAACAGCAAATCTTCTATTTAGTAGGCCTTATCTTCACATGGCTATGTTTCCATCACTTTTTGTATTCTTGCCTTCATCTAAGGCCTTCATTTGTTGGAGAAAATCTTCTGCCTCCTGTAATTCAATGGCCAACACATTGTGATTCGTCTATATTATTGCTAGTTTCACTCCGCATAGACGTATCTGATTTGTCAATCTTTGTTATGGTTTGAAGTAAATTGTTTCTTACTTCTTCCAGATAATCCTGAATCATTTCTTCTTTATCTCCTTCTTAAAAAGAAATTCTTCAGGCAATATGGCGGACTGAGTTATCCTCAATAATTTTCTCTGGACGAATTGTTTTATAATCATCAATTTTTTCTTTAATAGTGTTCATAAGTTCTTGCCCAATTAATTGTTTGGTCTTGGGATCTTGTTTTAAGAGTTTATCCCAAAAGTTATTATAATGAATCCTGTAGAGTCAAGGAATATTTTCCTCATTGAATCCTACTTTAGGTGTCCATTTATGTATCCAAGGTATAGAAAATTCTATAAAATAGATTTTATCTATCCTTTTTATCCAACATACATGATCTTCACGATATAATCTATTAAGATTTGGTGATACTTTAGTCCATTCTTTATATAAATTTAAGAATGGTTATGGTAGAATTTGAACAGTTGGACCGTGGTATGACCACCAATTAATAAACCAATTTGGTATTGGTTCCGCAAAAATCTTTGCGTACACTTTAACGAACCAAGTGTGTTTGTGTTTATCAATGTTGTAATATAGCACTTTGTCAAATGCTCAGATATAATCCCAATATGTAAAATTCATTCGAGTATTGTTAAGACTTATCTGTCTTTCCTTTATGGCTGACATGCCTCAGTCTTCAACAGATATAATCGGCTTTATAATCATTTTAGAAAAGTTATAACACTTCTCATGTGGATTATGACCCATGCCAGAAAAGTTCCAAAATTCCACACTTCCTGTACTCATCAAGATTTCTTCATAGTAAGATCTAGTCTTATATGACTCTCCTGGATAATATAATTCATTTACCAGATATCGTTGGAATACCTTCCAAGGTTTATCCTTTCGTTATAGGTCAGAGTTTTCTAATAGAAATATCATTTCTTTTTTCTGTAACTTTTCATAGGATTTGATATCATCAGAATCCTCTCTTATAACTTAATCAAAAGTATCTTTTTGCTTCTTACCTTCAAAATAGGCCTACATATGAACATATAATAGACTATCATTTGGAATATCTTCCAAATTAACCAATTGCTGCAAACTGTATGAACATTCTTCTTGGGAAGAAGTTATTTTATTAATCAAAGTTCTTTTTCCTGCCTGTATAACCGGAGAATTTAATTCGGATTTATATGTCGATCCTTGGGATGATATGGCTCCATATGATGGATTACCATAATTGCCTCTGCTTGGGGCTGTTCTTTCCCTTCCTCTTCCTTTAACGTGAATCCATCCTACGAACGTAGCAACTTTTTGTTGTCATTCAGAAAAATAGTCTATCAGATAATTATCATCTGAATAATATTCTATCTGAATATGAGAAAAATCTTCAGTTAAGATCTTATCAACAATCTTTGTAATGATATGAGTTTTCAAATCTCTTGAAAAAGGTGCGAGAACTCTTAGTATTTCAACTAGAGTATCATTATCAAGAATGGTTTGGAAAAACATAATTTATTGAATCTATTCCCTGGATAAAATATTAGGCAATGAGTTATCAACTCCCTTTTTATACTACATCTCAAAATCAAAAGGGGCTAATTGCGCTTGCAACCTAGCGAAAATTAATTTCAAAGCATCGTGTTTAAAATCTTTGTCAAACATAAATTTTACCGATTGAGCATCAGTTTTTATCAAAAACATTTGGTTGTACAAATCGTCCTGAAATTTTAACACACATTTAACGATAGTTAACATTTCATGTGCTACTGTGCCATATTTCTTCTGGGCTTCATTCCATTTACTAGAATGAAATCTAATCAGATATTCACTCATTTCATGGGGATTAATTTGTTTAAGAAATCTGCCATATTCAATATTAGACGCCTAATCTCAATAATCTTTTGCCAAGCAGGGTTGGCTAAAACTAAGCAAGGCAGTGATTTAACTCGTTGTTTAATTTCTTTCACGAAATTGTTAAGACTTTCAGTCCAAGGAGACTTATGATCCTTTTTCAACCTGTCATATAACGGGCCTAAGTCTTTAGAGAGATATTTATAAAAAAGGGAAATGTAATTCAAACTCCCCAAAAATCTCTGTAATTGAGTCCTGTCAGTAATAACATCAGGAAATTTGTTAGCAAAATCAATGGCTCTTTGAATAGGAGTAATATTTCCTTGACAAATTTGATGTCCTAAAAAACGAACATCTATTTGAAATAAACTCATTTTAGGTTTTGATATTACCAACCCATTTTGCATCACAACCTTTTTAAAAATATCAAGATGCTTAACATGTATTTCAAAAGCTTTAGAAAACACTAGAATGTCGGTTAAAAAAATCATTCATGATTTTCAGGAATTCAGAACGGGCATTTTCCAAACAAAAACACATGACATTCCATTCGTATTGCCCAAATGGAATGTTAAAAGCAGTTCTATAAGAATGTTCTTCAAAAATTTTAATCAGCCAATATCCTGATTCTAAATCAAACGTGGAAAATATATTGGCATCGTATAATCGCGATAAAAGATCCTTTTTATTAGGAATAGGATACCTGATCCACTTTAAGTGTTTAGTCAAAGGTTTGTAGTTAATAGTCAATCTTGGAACACCTTTTTCCCTTTCAGCCCCATTATTAACATAGAAGGTTGTGCAAGATCAAGGAGACTTGGATGGTTTTTCAAACCCTTTTGTAAGAGATTATCAATCTCAGTTTTACAAAATTCTACTAACTCAGCATTTATCTAACAGGGACGAGATTTAGTAGGAATATTATTCTCTAAAAATCGTTCTTCATAGGAACGAATCATAATATGCTTTTTGCGATTCAAAAAAGCACTAGGATGATCTGCACAAATATCTGCAGCAATCTGCTCCGAAATCAATTTGAGTTTTTCCTTCACCTTAGTAGATTTTAGAGAATCTAATATCTTCATGTTGAATAGCTCCAATTATAATGAGTCTATATGACTCTGCTTCATCTTAATCAAAGCATTAATATCCCTGGTTACCGCATCTGGAAAAAAAAAGCATAAGTTATCTCATTATCTTTGTACTTTGCTGAGAAGCCTTTTGTATTGATTTCTGTGAAGGGATATATTGCATTTATAAAAGGAGTTCCAATTATAATTGGAGGATTTAATTGATCCCTAACCAAAAAGAAGAAGTGAGGAATGCAAACTTAATTTTGGCAAATCTTCACATTGGGTAACTTATACTCTATATCTAGAGCATGTCCAGAGGTGGATTTCACCAAATGCATAGTTTTTTGAAAATATTTAGTTGGCACTAAACCTTCCTGAATATAGCAAACATCTACACCTCTATCAATCATTGCAATGTTAGTAATTGAAAAACTATTATAAATTAAAATAGTACATTTAATGTACGATTTATGGGGTGTAACAATCTGCATCATTCCCAAAAATATATCTTGTTTAGGATCAGGATTAACAGATTGAATTTGTTCACCTTCAACAGGTTCACTTTCAACTTGCTTTCCTTTGGTTTTTAAAAATCGTTCATTAGTATTATTAATCTCAATCTAAGTAATATGATGATCACAAATCAATTGTTTTTGTTTAAGAGATTTAATCTCCCTTTTAAAATTTTCAACCTCAATTTTCAAATTGTCGAAAGAAGAATCTTTTTCAAGAAAAGTATTTTTCTTTAAAATACGATTATCTACTTCTTTTAAAGAATAGGGTGCTTCTATTCAAAATCATTAAAATCATTCTTTTTCTTTCCAAGAAATTTTGAAGACCTAGCTTCATTTGAAGTAGTATTTGAAGTAGCTAAATTAATAACCTTTTCACAAAACTTACTATCAGTAATTTCTTTTAAAAGTTCAATCACATTATCAGATGTGATGGTATGCATATAGAAATCTTGAAATTGTGATTGAAGTTTATAAATTTCATCATCTTCACAATTGCAATCATGACCCTGACAAGTATCACAAGCACTAGTATGGTTATTATCATAATCAGAGGAATCAAATAATACAACTTCAGAATCTGAACCTGATTTATAATCATCTTCTGATCGAGAAGTGTATAATAAACCATATACCTTTTCATAAGTATCATTATCCAGTTGTAACATTTTCAACTTATTTAACTTGCAATTTGGAGCAATATTACCAAGTTTTCCACACTTGTAGCACTTTACTTTTGAAAGATCTCTCCCAGATCTATCTTTAGTAAATCTTTTAGATTTACAATAGCTTTTTCTAGCTTCCCGATCTTCTTTTGATCTATGCCTATGCTTAGATCTTTTCTTTCTATGCGAATTTGCATCTTTTGAAGACTTGTAATACTTATCTACTTTAGCAGTGGGATTTGGTAAACCAAATTGTTCACAAAAAATCTCCCAATTGAGATCGTTCCTTCAGCTTATCTATCTTAAGCTGTCGAGCCATTTTTAGTTCATTACACAAGTACAAACCTTCTTGTGTACAAATTCCTATAATTCTCCCATACATTCAATTACCATAAGGAATTTAAATCTGACTTCCTATCAGCAAAAAGAGGTGGAAGTCCGTCTATGAACTTGGCTTTCCAATGTTACTTCCATAACCCTGCTAAGATAGGTATCTTTATACCATCTAAAGTGTGCAAAGGTCCGATATCGAAGACCACTAAGGAGAGTTCTTACTGTCTCATGTTGATTGGCAAATCTACCATTAAAATGTTCCAACATGGTAAGAACCAAGGTATAAACAACATCTTCTCTGTTTTTTACCAAAGCCATACCCTGATTGTCAATTTCTTCATCGGTGGCTATAGCTTTCACGACTAAAGCTTTTTCTTCAGTGCTAAGATAATTATCCCACCATTAGTGAAGCTGACCAGTAAAACCTGCAATAATCATTTTATAGATTGTTCTATCTGTGTTTTTAACACTCTTACAAATGGTTGCATACATCAACAAACAATGCACCAAGATAGTCAATTACCTATCTGTCAACCAATCGAGATTTCATTTATAAATTTTGGAACCACTCTAAGACGTATTAGTCTGCTTCCAGTCCCGTTCCTCAATTAAAACATCTTGAGGAGTCGAATGAGGATAATAATAGGTATTATTAATAATACTGATGAATGGTTTTTAAAAATCAAAGGTCTTTGAACATGAGTAGAAACTATCGTAGACTTTCTTTCAGAAGTAGAAGCAATATCGGTAGTACTAGCAAAATTTGTTTAGCCATATCAGCCTTAATATCTTTTAACAAAATAGTTAAATCATCCAGTTTTTTCTCAAGAGAGCTAATATGCTCACCCAACACTTTAACAGAAAGACTCAAATAATTATTTTGAGTAATAATAAGTTTGTAAATTCAGTAATACTGATTGAAGCAATATCTTTCTCAATGAATTTTTGAGAAGCTGTGAAAGTAATACCAATATTGTTTGGTAAAACAAATGATGATTGAGGAGGGTAGACAACTTTCAAAAGATTACCACTCCCATCTTTATAAGTTCTTTCAATAACGTTAATATATAACAGTAAATAGGTGGTTATAAACCAAGAAACAAAATACATAATTTGATTATGTAAAGAACAAGTTTTATAAAACTCTTGAGAAATACTATTTAGATCCTCTTTGCTATAAGTATCAAAGAACCGAGTTATAAACCGATTCCATTTTTCATCAAAAAATTCTTTTTGAATATGTTTCCTTGCCAGAGAGCATGGGCTAAAATCGATTTGGTGTGAAAACATTAAGAATCGTTTAAATCAAACTCCATCTCGGAGGCTGAAGGAATATCCTTATCAGAGAAATCATCATTTACTTGACCTATATTATTTCGTGGATCAATATTTACCTTTTCTACCACTGAGTTTCCATCAGAACCAATAGTATGTAATGAATTAGTACAATCTCTAGCTGGACCACAAATTGGATCGATGGGGAAAATATGATGAATCGCAGGTAAAAGTCTACGACTTGATAAAAAGTGTCTATTCATATTGTGATTCACAGGAGACATTAACCTATTATTAGTAAAAGACTGCCTATGAGGTGCATAACTCTGATCCGCAAATTGTATACAAATTCTTCCTTCGGGATTTTGAGAGATATGACAGAAATCAGAATTAGTAACAAAATCAGTTAACTGATTTGGGGGTATAACCGAATTTAGAGTCCATGAAGTAGGGAAATCTATTTCTTCCCACTTAATAGGTCTTCTAGTAGTGACCTTGGACCTTGCAAAATTAGTTTCCACCAAAATAGTTTGATTGGAAATATCATATAATCTACATCTAGGATTAAGAGTAGATAATAATTTAAAATAAACTCGATAAGATAAACAAATAAGTTCTGAACCAGGCGCATAATTATAGCCATGAGTTTTAACATTTAATGTTAAAGCATCGAGAATATTCGCATCAGTGAGAGATAACTGCAAATTAGGCTAAGTATTAAAATAAATTGGACCATAGGCCACCGTTGATTCTATCGAACCCATAAGAGACTGTCGGAAATTTAAATTTCTAACATCGCGAAGAGCAGGTAAAAAAGTCTCAGGCAACCCTTTAAGAGTCAAAGGTTTAAAGGCAATCTTAACCATACCAATATGGAAATAATTGTATTGATTTTTATAAAAAATCACATATCGTTCGTTTATCAAACAAATAGTCTATTCAGAAGAATTCAAAGCAAGAGATTGCTTAGTAGTTTTAATCAATTGTTTTGAAGATAGTTTATCAAACCAACCAAAATCATAAATAGTTTTTATAGGGACTTTAGGAATCGTCCACCCGTTTAACAAGTCAAGGTAGTGAGGTATATCTACCTTTTCTAGTCTAGCACTTTTAGTACTTGTTTCTCCCAGATCCATTGGTGAAAAGATCATATCTATGTTGAATAGTTCACCTCTTATCTCATATATACCATGAAAAGTTCTTGGCTATATTACCAGATTTACAGGATCAAGGACTTGGTGGTAATTGGCCTAGGCATAGATCTAGCAAGTCAAGCATTCTTAAGCTAGTGGTAGTATGCCAGCGAAAGAATCAAAATACACAAGAATTTTAGCATAGTTTTTTCGACTACATGATGAACCTTTTACCCAAGCAATGGGTCTGTCAGAATCTAATACATATAACTTATTGAGCCTATGTGTTTGGTAGTTCTAACTGCGTATGAGATGCCCTACTTATCAAACTAGTTTTCGGGCAAAAACCCACGGCTAGCCAGACGGATTCACTAAGACAAAGCCAATAAGAGTAGTACTTTATTCGAATGTACCTCGATCTCGAAACCAAGTCAAAAAGTCATACTAAAATACCTCTATATTTAAATAAAGCTTAGATCCGTTCATGGTCTTTATAGGAGAGAAGTTAATTATTCAACATAGATAATCTTTAGCCGAACATAATCCTAGCTAGGAGAGACATACTAAAAAGAAAGACTAAAATGATTACCATATAAAGGATGATGTCTTCAAGATCCAAGAACTCTGAAGAACTGATTGATTTATTTATTAAGATCGAAACAGTGCTTCCAAAAGACTTCTTTACAAATGGTTTACAAAACATGAAAGAAAAGAGAGAGCGATTCCTAAATTTTTCTGATGCTCTTTCCTAAAAGAAACAAAGACTTAGATAGACAAAATTAAAAGACAGAAAGCATCTATGTACAGTAAAAAGGGGCCCACATATGGGTCCTTGAACAGTATATCAACTGTTTGGTGGGTCTTCAATAGTAAATCTTCTGTTGAGTAGGCCTATCTTCACATGGCTATGTTTCCATCTTTTGTCCTATTCTTGCCGTTATCTAAGGCCTTCATTTGTTGGATAAAATCTTCTACCTCCTGTAATTTAGTGGCCGACAACATATGATCTGATTCGGCATGTTGTGATTCATCTACATCATTGCTAGTTTCACTCCGAGTAGACGTATCTAATTTGTCAATCTGTGTTATAGTTTGAAGTAAATTTTTTCTTTCTTCTTCTAGATAATCCTGAATCATTTCTTCTTTATCTCTTTCTTGAAAGGAAATTCTTCTGGCAATATGACGGATTGAGTAATCCTCAATAATTTTTTCTGGACGAATTGTTTTATAATCCTCAATTTTTTCTTTAATCAGGTCTATAAGTTCTTGACTAATTAATTGTTTGGTCTTGGGGTCTTGTTTTAAAAGCTTATCCCAAAATTTATTATAATAAACTCTGTAAAGACAAGGAATATTTTCCTTGTTGAACCCTACTTCAGGTGTCCATTTATGTATCCAAGGTATAGAGAATTCTACGAAAAAATAGATTTGATCTATCCTCTCTATCCAACATACATGATCTTCACGATATAATCTAAAAAGATCTGGTGATACTTTAGTCTATTCTTTACATAAATTTAAGAACGGTTCTAGTAGAATTTGAATAGTCGGACGGTGGTATGACCACCAATTAATAAACCAATTTGGTATTGGTTCGGCAAAACTCTTTGCGCACACCTTAACGAACCAAGTGTGTTTGTGTTTATCATTGTTGTAATATCACACTTTATCAAATGCTCGAATATAATCCCAATAAGTAAAATTCATTCTGGTATTGTTAAGACTTATCTATCTTTCCTTCAAGGCTAATACGCCCCAGACTTCAGCAGATATAATTTGCTTTATAATGATTTTGCAAAAGTTATAACTTTTCTCATGTGGGTTATGACTTACTCCCAAAAAGTGCTGAAATTCCACACTTCCTGTACTCATCAGAATTTCTTCATAGTAGGATCGAGTTTTATAGGAATCTCCTAGAAAATATAATCCATTTAAAAGATACCGTTGAAATATCTTCCAAGGTTCATCCTTTCGTTGTAAATTCGAATTTTCTAAGAGAAATATTATTTCCCTTTTTTGTAATTTTTCATAGGATTTAATATTATCAGAACCCTCTCTTATAACTGAAACAAGTATCTTTTTGCTTCTTACCTTCCAAGTAGGCCTGCATATGAGCATATAATAGACTATCTTTTGGAATATCTTCCAAATTGACCAATTATTGTGAACTTGATGATGACTCTTCCTGAGAAGAAGTCCTTTTGTTCACTAAAGTTCTTTTTCCCGTTTGTATGATTGGGATATTTCATTCGGATCTGTATGAAGATCCTTGTGATGATTTGGTTATGGATCTATATGACGGATTACCATAATTTCCTCTGTTTGGGGCCATTCTTCCCCTTCCTAGTCATTTGACGTGAATCCAAGGAGGATCCATTTTGCAAACAAAACATTCTTTTGTTATCATTCAGAAAAATAATATGTCAGATAATCATCTAAATAATATTCTATATAAATATGTGAAAAGTATTCACTAAGTATATTATCAACAATTTTTGTAATGATATAATTTTTCATATATAGGGGTAGAAATGCAAGAACCCTCATTATAACGACAAAAGTTTCGTCATCAAGAAAAGTTTGGAAAAACATAATAATTGAATATATTCCCTGGATAAGAAATCTGGTAAAGAATTATCAATTCTCTTTTCATACAGAAACTCAAAATTGAAAGGGGCTACTTGCGCTTGCCACCTGGCGAATATCAATTTCGAAGCATCGTGCTAGAAATCTTTGTCAAACATAAATTTGACCGATTGAACGTCATTTTTTATTAAAAACTTCTAGTTGTATAAGTCGTCCAGAAATTTTAGAACGCATTTAACGATGGTTAACATTTCATGTGCTATCATCGCATATTTCTTTTGGACTTCATTCCATTTGCCAGAATGAAATCTACTAAAATATTCACTCTTGTCATAGGGATTGATCTGTTTAAGAATTCCACCATATCCAATGTTAGACACGTCAGTCTCAATAACCTTTTGCCAAGCAAGATTAGCTAATGCTAAGCAAGGTAGTGATTGTATTCACCGCTATATTTCTTTTACCAAGTTAGTAAGACTTTCAGTCCAAGGAGACTTATGATCCTTTTTCAACCTGTCGTATAACAAGGCTAAATCTCTAGAGAGAAGTTTTTTGAATGGAGAAATATAATTTAATCTTCCCAGAAATATTTGCAATTGAGTTCTATCAATAATAATATCAGGAAATTTGTCAGCAAAGTCAATAGCTCTTTGAATAGGAGTAATATTTCCTTGACAAATTTGATGTCCTAAAAAATGAACATCAGTTTGGAATAAACTCATTTTAGGTTTTGATATTACCAAACCATTTTGTATCACAACATTTTTAAAAATATCAAGATGCTTGACATATATTTCAAAATTTTTTGAAAACACTAGATTGTCATCAATATAAACAATGATAAAATCCATATAAGGGTTGAAAATATCATTCATGTTTTTCTGAAATTCAGAATGAGCATTTTTCAAACCAAAAGGCATGACATTCCATTCATATTGACCAAATGGAACGTTAAAAGCAATTCTATAAGAATGTTCTTGAAAAATTTGAATTTGCCAATATCCTAATTTTGAATCAAACTTTGAAGATATGTTGGAATCGTATAATCGCGATAAAAGATCCCTTTTATTAGGAATAGGATACCTGATCCACTTAAAGTGTTTATTCAAAGGTTTGTAGTTAATAACCAATCTTGGAACACCCCGTTCCTTTTCAGCAGTGTTATTAACATAAATGGTTGTGCAAGACCAAGGAGACTTGGATGGCTTTATCAAACCCTTTTGTATGAGATTATCAATCTCAGTTTTTCAGAACTCTACTAACTCAGCATTCATTTGACAAGGCCAAGATTTAGTAGGGATATCATCCTCTAAAAATCTTTCTTCATAAGGAAGAGTTACAATATGCTTCTTGCGATTCCAAAAAGCACTTGGATGAGCTGCACAAATATCCACAACAATCTACTCTGAAATCAATTTGATTTTTTCCCTTACCTTAGCAGATTTTAGAGAGTCAAAAATATTCGTGCTAAACAACTCCAATTGTAATGAGTCCATATGACACTGCTTCATATTGATCAAGGCATTAATATCCCTAGTTACCAAATCTGTAACAAAAGCATATGATATCTCGTTATCTTTGTATTTTGCTGAGAAGCCTTTCGCATCGATTCCTATGAAAGGATAAATTGCATTTGTAAAAGGAGTTTCAAGTATGATTGAAGGATTTAACTGATTCTTCACCAAAAAGAAGAAGTGAGGAATGCAGACTTTATTCTGGCAAATCATCACATTAGGTAACTTATACTCTATATCTAGAGCATGACCAGAAGTAGATTTCACCAAATGAGTAGTTTTTTTGGAAATATTTAGTTGATATTAAACCTTCCTGAATATAGCTAACATCTGCACTGCTATCAATCATTGCAATGTTAGTAATCGAAAAACTATAATCAATTAGAATAGTACAGTTAATATACCATTTATGAGTTGTAACAATCTGCATCATTCCCAAAAACATATCTTGTTTAAGATCAGGATTAATAGATTCAATTTGTTCACCTTCAACAGGTTCACCTTCAACTTGCTTCCCTTTGTTTTTTAAAAACCTTTCTTCAGTATTATTAATCTCAATCTAGGTAATACGGTGATCACAAATCGGTTGTTTTTGCCTGAGAGATTTAATTTCTTTATTTAAATTTTCAACTTCTATTTTTAAATCATCGAAAGAAGAATCTTTTTCAAGAAAATTATTTTTCTTTAGAATACGATCATCTACTTCTTTTAAAGAATAGGGTGCTTGATATTCAAAATTATTTAAACCATTCTTTTTCTTTTCAAAAAAATTTGACGAACTGCTTCATTTGAAGTAGTATTTGAAGCAGCTAAATTAATAATTTTTTCACGGAGCTTACTATTAGTATTTTTCCTTAAAAGTTCTATCACATTATTGGATGTGATAGTATGCCTATTAAAATTTTGAAATTGTGATTGAAGTTTATAAATTTTGTCATCTTCACAATTGCAATCATGACCCTGACAAGTATCACAAGAATTAGTGTGGTTATTATCATAATCAGAGGAATCAAATATTTCAATATCAGATTCTGAACCTGATTCATTATCATCTTCTGATCCTGAAGTGTATAACAAATCATATACCTTATTCATAGGTGTCGTTGTCAAGCTCCAAAGTTTTCAACTTGTTTAACTTGCAATTTGGTGCAATGTGCCCAAGTTTACCAAACTTGTAACATTTTACCTTTGAAAGATCTCTTCCAGATCTTTCCTTCATAAATCTTTTAGATTTATGATAGTTTTTTCTAGCTTCATGATCTTCTTAAGATCTATGCCTATGCTTAGACCTTTTCTTTCTATGTGAATCTTCCTCTTTTGAAGACCTGTAATACTTATCTTCTTTAGTAGTGGGATTTGGTAAACCAAATTGTTCACAAAAATCTCCCAATTTAGATTGCTCTTTTAGCTTATCTATCTTAAGTTGTCGAGCTATTTTTAGTTCATTGCACAAGTTCAATCCTTCTTGTGTACAACTTCCTATAATCTTTCCATAACTTAAATTTTCGTAAGGGATTTCAATCTAACTTCGTCTTAGAGTTTTTCTAACTCTCTCATTAAAAAGAGGGGGAAGTCCATCTATAAACTTGGCTTTCCGGTATTCTAGCTTATTTTAGGGTAATTCCATAACCCAAATAAGATAGGTCTCTTTATATCATCTAAAATGTGCCAAAGTCCTACATCTAAGACCATTGAGAAGAGTTCTACCTGTCTCATGTTGATTGGCAAATCTACCATTAAAATACTCTAAAATAGTAAGAACCAGGGTATAAACAATATCTTCTTTGTTTTTTACCAAAGCCATAGCCAGATTATCAATCCCCTCATCGGTGGCTATAGCATTCACAACTAAAGCCTTTTCTTCGGTGCTGAGATAATTATCCCACCATCCTCTAAGCTGACCAGTAAAACCTGCAATAATCATTTTATAGATTGTTCTTTCTGTGTTTTTAACACTCTTACATATAGCTGCATACATCAACATAGGATGCACCAAAATAGTCAATTGTCTATCTGTCAAACCATCGAGTTACATTCATAAATCTCAGAACTGCTGTAAGACGTACTAGTGTGATCCCGGTCACGTTCCTCAATTAAAACATCTTGGGGAGTCGACAAGGATAATAATATGTATTCATACTAGGCTTTGTAGCATAGCCACTATTTTTCTTGGGATAACCCCCGAGTTTATTAAACTCTGAAGAGACTTGATTTTTGAAATCAACAATATTTTCCATTTTATCTGCAAAATCTTGCGATAGATCCATAGGTCCAAAGTTTAAGCCAAAAATCTTCTTATCAACAAGCTCTTTAATATCTAAATTGGAAAGCTTCTTATTAAGAGGTTCTTCTAAATTTTTCAAAGAACTAGGTTTAAAATTGGAGATTTCCGAAGGTCTTTGAACATGACTAGAAACTACCGTAGGTTTTCTTTTAAAAGTAGAAGCAATATTGGTAGTAATTGCAAAATTTGTTTTAGCCATATCGGCCTTAATATCTTGTATTAAAATAGTTAAATCATCGAGTTTTTTGTTAAGAGAGGTGATATGCTCACCCTACACCTTAACATAAAGACACAAATAATTATTTTGAGTAATAAGTTTGTTAATTTCAGCAATACTGATTGAAGCAATATCTTCCTCAATGAATTTTTGAAAGGTTGAGAAAGTAATACCAGTATTGTTTGGTAAAACAAACGATGCCTGAAGAGGGTAGACAGCTTTCAAAAGATTATCACTCCCATCTTTATAAGTTTTTTTCAATAACGTTAATATATAACAGTAAATAGGTGGTTATAAACCAAGGAACAAAATACATAATTTGATTATGTAAAGAGCAAATTTCATAAAATTCTTGAGAAATACTATTTAGATCATTTTTTCTATAAGCATAAAAAAACCATGTTTTAAACCGATTCCATTTTTCATCAAAAAACTCTTTTTGAATATGTTTTCTTGCCTGAGAACCTGGACTAAAATCAATCTGTTATGAAAACATTAAGAATCGTTTAAATCAAACTCCATTTCAAAAGCTGAAGGAATATCCTTATAAGAAACATCATCATTTAACTGAACTATATTAGTTCGTGGGTCGATCTTGACCTTTTCGGCCACTGAGTTTCCATCGAAACGAATAGTATGTAACGAAGCCACACGATCTCAGGCTGGACCATAAATTGGATTGATAGGGCAAATATGATGAATCACAGGGAAGAGTCTACGATTTGATGATGAATGTCTATTATTACTGTGATTCACAAAAGACATTAACATGTTGTTAGAAAACAACTGCCTATGAGGTGCGTAGCAATTATCGGCAAACTGTATACAACTCCTTCCATTGGGATTTTGAGAAACATGAGAGATATCATATTAGTAATAGCATCAGTGAATTGATTTGGGGGTATAACCGAATTTAGAGTCCATGAAGTAGGGAAATCTATTTCTTCCCACTTAATAGGTTTTCTAGTAGTGACCTTGGACCTTGCAAAATTAGTTTCCACCAAAATAGTTTGATTGGAAATATCATATAATCTACATCTAGGATTAAGAGTAGATAATAATTTAAAATAAACTCGATAAGATAAACAAATAAGTTCTGAACCAGGCGCATAATTATAGCCATGAGTTTTAACATTTAATGTTAAAGCATTGAGAATATTCGCATCAGTGAGAGATAACTGCAAATTAGGCTAAGTAGTAAAATAAACTGGACCATAGGCCACCATAGATTCTATCGAACCCTTAAGAGACTGTCGAAAATTTAAATTTCTAGCATCGCGAAGAGGAGGTAAAAAAGTCTCAGGCAACCCTTTAAGAGTCAAAGGTTTAAAGGAAATTTGAACCATACCAATATGCAAATAATTGTACTAATTTTTATAAAAAATCACATCTCGTTCATTTAGCAAACGAATAGTCTGTTCAGAAGAATTCAAAGTAAGAGACTGCTCAGTAGTTTTAATCAATTGTTTCGAATATAGTTGATCAAACCAACCATAATGATAAATAGTTTTTTATAGGGACTTTAAGAATCGTCCACCTGTTTAACAAGTCAAGGTTATGAGGTATATCTACCTCTTCTAGTATAGTATTCTTAGTACTTGTTTCTCCCAGATACATGGGTGAAAAGATAATATCTATGTTGAATAGTTCAACTCTTATCTCATATATACCATGAAAAGTTTTTGACTCTGATACCAGATTTATAGGATCAAGGACTTGGCGGTATAACCTTTTGCCAAGCAAGGTTAGCTAATGCTAAGCAAGGCAGTGATTGAACTCGTCGTTTAATCTCTTTCACCAAATTGGTAAGAGTTTCAGTCCAAGGAGATTATGATCCTTTTCAACCTGTCATATAATGGGGCTAAGTCTCTAGAGAGATGTTTATAAAAAGGGGAAATGTAATTCAAACTCCCTAAAAATCACTATAATTGAGTTCTGTCAGTAATAGCATTAACAAATTTGTCAGCAAAATCAATGACTCTTTAAATAGGACTAATCTTTCTTTGACAAATTTGATGTCCTAAAAAACAAACATCTGTTTGGAATAAACTCATTTTAGCTTTTGATATTACCAACCTATTTTGTATCACAACCCTTTTAAAAATATCAAGATGCTTGACATGTATTTCCAAAGTTTTTTAAAACACTAGAATGTCATCAATATAAAAAATGATAAAATCCATATACGGGTTAAAAATATTATTCATGATTTTCTGAAATTCAGAAGGGGCATTTTTCAAACCAAAAGGCATGGAAAACTTTGGCATATTGCTCCAAAATGCAAGTTAAACAAGTTGAAAATGTTAAAACTGGATAATGATACTTATGAAACGGTATATGGTTTATTATACACTTCTGGATCAGAAGATCATTATGAATTAGTTTCAGATTCTAAAGTTGTATTATTTGATTCATCTGATTATGATAATAACCATACTACTGCTTGTGATACTTGTCAAGGTCATGATTGCAATTGTGAAGATGACGAAATTTATAAACTTCAATCACAATTTTAAGATTTTAATATGCATACCATCACATATGATAATGTGACTAAACTTTTAAAAGAAATCACTAATAGTAAGCATCATGAAAAGGTTATTAATTTAGCTACTTCAAATACTACTTCAAATGAAGTTAGTTCTTCAAAATTTCTTGAAAAGAAAAAGAATGATTTTAATGATTTTAAAGATGAAGCACCATATTCTTTAAAAGAAGTAGATAATCGTATTTTAAAGAAAAATACTTTTTTGAAAAAAGATTCTTTTTTTCGACGATTTGAAAATTGAGGTTGAAAAATTAAAAAGGGAGATTAAATCTCTTAAACAAAAGCAACTGTTTCATGATCATCGTATTACTCAAGTTGAAAGTGAACCTATTGAAGGTGAACAAATTCAATCTGTTAATCTTGATCCTAAACAAGATACGTTTTTGAGAATGATGCAGATTGTTACAGGCCATAAATGGTACATTAAATATACTATTTTAATTGATAATGGTTTTTCAATTACTAACATTGCAATGATTGATAGCGGTGTAGATGTTAGTTGTATTCAGGAAGGTTTAGTGCCAACTAAATATTTTCAGAAAACAACACATTTGGTGAAATCCGCCTCTGGACATGCTCTAGATATAGAGTATAAGTTACCCAATGTGAAGATTTGCCAGAATAAAGTTTGCATTCCGCACTTCTTCTTTTAGGTTAAGAATCAGTTAAACCCTCCAATTATACTTGAAACTCCTTTTATAAATACAATATATCCTTTCACAGGATTCTATGTGAAAGGCTTCTCAGCAAAATGCAAAGATAACGAGATATCATATGCTTTTGTTATAGATCCAGTAACCAGAGATAGTAATGCTTTGATTAAGATGAAGCAGAGTCATATAGACTCATTACAATTGGAGTTGTTCAGCATGAACATATTAGATTCTCTAAAATCTACTAAGGTAAGGGAAAAAGTCAAATTGATTTCAGAGCAGATTGCTGCAGATATTTGTGCAGATCATCCGAGTGCTTTTTGGAATCGCAGAAAGCATATTGTGACTTTTCCCTATGAAGAAGGATTTTTAGAGGATAATATTCCTACTAAATCTTGGCACTTTCAGATGAATGCTGAGTTAGTAGAATTTTGTAAAACTGAGATTGATAATCTCTTACAGAAGGGTTTAATAAAACCATCCAAGTCTCCAATGAAGCCCAGAAGAAATATGCGACGGTAGCACATGAAATGTTAACTATCGCTAAAAGCGTTCTAAAATTTCAGGAAGACTTATACAACCAGAAGTTTTCAATAAAAACTGACACTCAATGGTTTAAATTTATGTTTGACAAAGATTTGAAGCATGATGCTTCGAAATTGATATTCGCCAAGTGGCAAGCACAATTAGCCCCTTTCAATTTTGAGATTCAGTATAAAAAGGGAGTTGATAATTCTTTACTAGATTTCTTATCCAGGGAATATATTTAATAATTATGTTTTTCCAAACTTTTCTTGATGACGAAACTTTTGTCGCTATAATGAGGGTTCTTGCATTTCTACCCCGAGATATGAAAAAAAAATTGAATTAGTAACAACATCTATTAACTGGCCTAGGGATATAACGGAATTTAAAGTCCATGAAGTAGGAAAATGTATTTCTTCTCACTTAATAGGTCTTCTAATAGTGACCTTGGACCTTGCAAAATTAGTTTCCACCAAAATAGTTTGATTAGAAATATCATATAATCTACATCTAGGATTAAGAGTAGATAATAATTTAAAATAAACTCGGTAAGATAAATAAATAAGTTTTGAATCAGGCTCATAATTATAGCCATGATTTTTGACATTTAATGTTAAGGCATCTAGAATATTTGCATCAGTAAGAGATAATTGCAAATTAGACTGAGTATTGAAGTAAACTGGACTATAAGCCACCGTAGATTCTATCGAACCCATAAGAGACTTATAAAATTTAAATTTCTAGCATCGCGAAGAGCAGCTAAAAATGTCTCAGGCAACCCTTTAAGAGTCAAAGGTTTAAAGGTAATTTGTACCATACCAATATGCAAATAATTATATTGATTTTAATAAAAAATCACATCACGTTCGTTAAGCAAGTAAATAGACTGTTCAGAAGAATTCAAAGCAACACTGGTTTTAATCAACTGTTTCGAAGATAGTTTATCAAACCAACCATAATCATAGATAGTTTTTATAGGGACTTTAGGATCCATCCACCTGTTTAACAAGTCAAGGTTATGAGGTATATCTACCTCTTCAGACTTGATTTTTAAAATCAACACTATTTTCCATTTTATAAGCAAAATCATGCAATAGATCCATAGGCCCAAAGTTTAATCTAGAAAGCATCTTATCAACAAGCTCTTTAATATCTAAATCGGAGAATTTCTTATCAAGAAGTTCTTCTAAATATTTCAAAGAACTAGGTTTAGAATCGGAGATTTCCAAAGGTCTTTGAACAACAGTAGAAAATACCATAGGTTTTCTTTCAAAAGTAGAAGCAATATCGTTAGTACTAGCAAAATTTGTTTTAGCCATATCAGCCTTAATATCTTTTAACAAAATAGTTAAATAATCGAGTTTTTTGTCAAGACATCTAATATGCTCACCCAGCACTTTAACATAAAGACTCAAATAATTATTTTGAGTAATAGGTTTGTTAATTTCAGTAATACTGATTGAAGTAATATCTTCCTTAATGAATTTTTGAAAAGCTGAGAAAGTAATACCAGTATTGTTTGGTAAAACAAACGATGACTGAGGAGGGTAGATAGCTTTCAAAAGATTACAACTCCTATCTTTATAAGTTCTTTCAATAACGTTAATATATAATGGTAAATAGGTGGTTATAAACCAAGGAAGAAAATACATAATTTGACTATGTAAATAGCAAGTTTCATAAAACTCTTGATATACTATTTAGATCCTATTTACTATAAGCATCAAAGAACTAAGTTTTAAACCGATTCCATTTTGCATCAAAAAATTCTTTCTGAATATGTGTTCTTGCCAGAGAGCCTGGGCTAAAATCAATTTTGTGTGAAAACATTAAGAATCGTTTAAATCAAACTCCATCTCAGAGGCTAAAGGAATATCCTTATCAGAAACATCATCATTTACCTGAACTATATTAGTTCGTGGATCGATCTTTACCTTTTCTACCACTGAATTTCCATCGGAACCAATAGTATGTAATGAAGCAGCACGATCTCTAGCTGGACAATAAATTGGATCGATAGGGGAAATATGATGAATTTTAGGTAAAATTCCACGACTTGTTAAAGAGTGTCTATTCATACTGTGATTCATAGAAGACATTAACATGTTATTAGTAAAAGACTGCCTATGAGGCGCATAGCTCTAATCCGCGAATTGTATATAAATTTTTCCATCGGGATTTTGAGAGACATGAGAGAAATCATAATTAGTAACAGTATCAGTTAACTAATTTGGAGGTACAACCAAATTTAGAGTCCATGAAGTAGGGAAATCTATTTCTTCCCACTTAATAGGTCTTCTAGTAGTGACCTTGGACCTTGCAAACTTAGTTTCCACCAAAATAGTTTGATTGGAAATATCATATAATCTACATCTAGGATTAAGAGTAGGTAAATTTTAAAATAAATTCGATAAGATAAACAAATAAGTTCTGAACCAGTCGCATAATTATTGCCATGAGTGTTAACATTTAATGTTAAAGCATCGACAATATTCGCATCAGTGAGAAATAACTACAAATTAGGCTGAGTATTTAAATAAATTGGACCATAGGCCACCGTAGATTCTATCAAACCCATAAAAGACTGTCAAAAATTTAAATTTCTAGCATCGTGAAGAGAAGCTAAAAAAGTCTTAGGCAACCCTTTAAGAGTCAAAGGTATAAAGGCAATTCAAACCATATCAATATGCAAATAATTATACTGATTTTTTATTTTATAAAAAATCACATCTCGTTCCTTTAGCAAACGAATAGTCTGTTCAGAAGAATTCAAAGCAAGAGACTGCTCAGTAGTCTTAATCAATTGTTTCGAAGATAGTTTATCAAACCAACCATAATCAAAAATAGTTTTTATAAGGACTTTAAGAATCGTTCACTTGTTTAACAAGTCAAGGTTATGAGGTATATCTACATCTTCCAATCTAGTACTTTTAGTACTTGTTTCTCCCAGATCCATAGGTTAAAGGATAATATCTATGTCGGATAGTTCACATCTTATCTCATATATACCATGAAAAGTTCTTTGCTCTGATACCATATTTATAGGATCAAGGACCTGGCAGTAATCTGCCCAGTCATAGATCTAGCAAGTCAAGCATCCTTAAGCTAGCGGTAGTCCACCTGCGAAAGAATCAAAATAAACAATAATTTTCGCATAGTTTTTCACACTACATGGTTAACCTTTTACCCAAGCAAAGGGTCTGTCAGAATCTAATACATACAACTTATTGACCCCATGTGTCTGGTAGTTCTAACCGGGTATGAGATGTCGTACTTATCAAACTCCTTTTTGGGCTAAAAACCATGGCTGGCCAAACGGAGTCACTAAGACAAAGCCAATAAGAGTAGTACTAGATTTGACTGAACCTCAATCTCGAAACCAAGTTGAAAAGACAAGGAATATTTTCCTCGTTGAACCTTACATCAGGTGTCCATTTATGTATCCAAGGTATAGAGAATTCTATGAAAAAAAGATTTGATCTATCCTCTCTATCCAGCATACATGATCTTCACGATATAATCTATTAAGATCTGGTGATACTTTAGTACATTCTTTATATAAATTTAAGAACGCTTCTGGTAGAATTTGAATAGTCGGACCGTGGTATGACAACCAACTAATAAACCAATTTGGTTTTGGTTCGGCAAAATTCTTTGCGCACACCTTAACGAACCAAGTGTTTTTGTGTTCATTATTATTGTGATATAGCACTTTATCAAATGCTCGGATATAATCCCAATAAGAAAAGTTCATTCTGGTATTGTTAAGACCTATCTATCATTCCTTAATGGCTGATATGCCCCAGCGTTCAGCAGATATAATTTGCTTTATAATGATTTTTGAAAAGTTATAACTTTTCTCATATGGGTTATGACTTACTCCCGAAAAGTGCTGAAATTCCACACTTCCTGTACTTATCAGAATTTCTTCATAGTAGGATCAAGTTTTATAGGACTCTCTTGGAAAATATAATACCTTTACAAGGTACCGTTGAAATATCTTCCAAGGTTCATCCTTCCACTATAAATCCAAATTTTCTAAAAGAAATATTATTTCCCTTTTTTGTAATTTTTCATAGGATTTAATATTATCAGAATCCTTTCTTATAACTAAAACAAAAGTATCTTTTTGCTTCTTACCTTCCAAGTAGGCCTGCATATGAGAATACAATGGACTATCATTTGGAATATCTTCCAAATTGACCAATTGTTGTGAACTTGATAATGATTCTTCCTATGAAGAAGTCCTTTTATTCACCAAAGTTCTTTTTCCCGTTTGTATGACTGGGATATTTCATTGGATCTGTATGACAATCCTTGTGATGATCTGGTTATGGAGCCGTATGACAGACTACCATAATTTCCTCTGTTTGGGGCCATCCTTCCCTTCCTCGTCATTTGACGTGAATCCAAGTAGGATCCATTCTGCAAACAAAACATTCTTTTGTTATCATTCAAAAAAATAATATGTCAGATAATCATTTGAATAATAACTATCTGAATATGTGAAAAATCTTCACGAAGTATATTATCAACAATTTTTGTAATGATATAATTTTACATATATCGGGGTAGAAATGCAGGAACCCACATTATAACGACAAGAGTTTCGTCATCAAGAAAAGTTTGGAAAAACATAATTATTGAATATATTCCCAGGATAAGAAATTTGGTAAAGAATTATCAACTCCCTTTTTGTACTGAATCTCGAAATCAAAAGGGGCTATTTGTGCTTGCCACCTGGCGAATATGAATTTCGTAGCATTGTGCTTGAAATCTTTGTCAAGCATAAATTTGACCGATTGAGCGTCAGTTTTGATTAAAAACTTCTAGTTGTATAAGTCGTCCTGAAATTTTAGAATGCATTTAACGATGTTTAACATTTCATGTACTACCATCACATATTTTTTTGGTTTCATTCCATTTTCCAGAATGAAATCTAATCAAATATTCACTCTTGTCATGGGGATTGATCTATTTAAGAATCCCACAATATCCAATGTTAGACGCGTCAGTCTCAATAACCTTTTTCCAAGCAGGATTAGCTAATGCTAAGCAAAGTAGTGATTGTACTCACCGCTTGATTTCTTTTACCAAGTTAGTAAGACTTTCAGTCCAAGGAGACTTATGATCCTTTTTCAACCTGTCGTATAACGGGGCTAAATCTCTAGAGAGTTGTTTGTAGAACAGAGAAATATAATTTAAACTTCCCAGAAATCTTTGCAATTGAGTTCTATCAATAATAATATCAGGAAATTTGTCAACAAAGTCAATAGCTCTTTGAATATGAGTAATCTTTCCTTGAAAAATTTGATATACTAAAAAATGAACACCAGCTTGGAATAAACTCATTTTAGATTTTCATATTACCAAACCATTTTGTACCACAACCTTTTTAAAAATATCAATATGCTTGACATGTATTTCAAAAGTTTTTGAAAACACTAGAATGTCATCAATATAAATAATGATAAAATTCATATAAGGGTTGAAAATATCATTCATGGTTTTCTGAAATTCAGAAGGAGCATTTTTCAAACCAAAAGACATGACATTCCATTCATATTGACCAAATGGAACGTTAAAAGCAGTTCTATAAGAATGTACTTTAAAAATTTGAATTTTTCGATATCCTGAATTTAAATCAAACTTGGGAAATATATTGGCATCGTATAATCGCAATAAAAGATCCCTTTTATTAGGAATAGGATACCTGATCCACTATAAGTGTTTATTCAAATGTTTGTAGTTAATAACCAATCTTGGAACAGCCCGTTCCCTTTCAGCCGCGTTATTAACATAAATGGTTGTGCAAGACCAATGAGACTTGGATGACTTTATCAAACCCTTTTGTAAGACATTATCAATCTAAGTTTAGCAGAACTGTACTAACTCAGCATTCATTTGACAAGGCCTAGATTTAGTAGGGATATCATCCTCTAAAAATCCTTTTTCATAAGGAAGAGTCACAATATGCTTCTTGTGATTCCAAAAAGCGCTTGGATGATCTGCAGAAAGATCCACAGCAATTTGCTCCAAAATCAATTTGCTTTTTTCCCTTACCTTAGAAGATTTAAGAGAGTCTAAAATATTCATGCTAAATAACTCCAATTGTAATGAGTCTATATGACTCTGCTTCATCTTGATCAAGGCATTAATATCCCTGGTTACCAGATCTGTAACAAAAGCATAAGATATCACATTATCTTTGTATATTGCTGAGAAGCCATTCGCATCGATTCCTGTGAAAGGATAAATTGCATTTATAAAAGAAGTTCCAAGCATGATTGGAGGATTTAATTGATTCTTAACCAAAAACAAGAGGTGAGGAATGCAAACTTTATTCTGGCAAATCATCATATTAGGTAACTTATAATCTATATCTAGAGCATGACCAGAAGCGGATTTCACAAAATGAGTAGTTTTTTGGAAATATTTAGTTGGTACTAAACCTTCCTAAATACAGCTAACATTGCACCGTTATCAATTGTTGCAATGTTAGTAATCAAAAAACTACTATCAATTAGAATAGTACATTTAATATACCATTTATGAGCTGTAACAATCTGCATCATTCCCAAAAACATATCTTGTTTACGATCAGGATTAACAGGTTGAATTTGTTCACCTTCAACAGGTTCACCTTCAACTTGCTTCCATTTGTTTTTTAAAAAACTTTCTTCAGTATTATTAATCTCAATCTGAGTAATACGATGATCACAAATCAGTTGTTTTCACTTAAAAGATTTAATCTCATTTTTAAATTTTCAACTTCTATTTTGAAATCGTCGAAAGAAGAATCTTTTTCAAGAAAATTATTTTTCTTTAGAATATAATCATCTACTTCTTTGAAAGAATAGGGTGCTTCATATTCAAAATCATTAAAATCATTCTTTTTCTTTTCAAGAAATTTTGAAGAAGTGGCATCTTTTGAAGTAGTATTTGAAGCAGCTAAATTAATAATTTTTTCATGGAGCTTACTATCACTAATTTCCCTTAAAAGTTCTATCACATTATCGAACGCGATAGTATGCATGTTAAAAACTTGAAATTGTGATTGAAGTTTATAAATTTTGTCATCTTCACAATTGCAATCATGACCCTGACAAGTATCACAAGCATTAGTACGGTTATTATCATAATCAGAGGAATCAAATAATTCAACATCAGATTTTGAATCTGATTCATAATCATGTTCTGATCTTGAAGTGTATAACAAACCATATACCTTATCATAGGTGTCGTTGTCAAGCTCCAAAGTTTTCAACTTGTTTAACTTGCAATTTGGTGCAATGGGCCCAAGTTACCACACTTGTAGCATTTTACATTTGAAAGATCTCTTTCAGATCTATCGTTCGTAAATCTAAAAGATTTATAATAGCTTTTTCTAGAGTCCCGATCTTCTTTCGATCTATGCTTATACATAGACCTTTTCTTTCTGTGCGAATCTTCCTCTTTTGAAAACCTGTAATACTTATCTTCTTTAGCAGTGAAATTTGGTAAACCAAATTGTTCACAAAAATCTCTCAATTGAGATCGCTTTTTTAACTTATCTATCTTAAGCTGTCGAGCCATTTTTAGTTCATTACACAAGTTCAATCCTTCTTGTGTACTAATTCCTATAATCTTTCCATAACTTAAATTTTCGTAAGGAATTTCAATCTAACTTCCTCTTAGAGTTTTTCTAAATCTCTCAGCAAAAAGAGGGGGAAGTACGTCTATAAACTTGGCTTTCCAATATTCTAGCTTATTTTTGGGTAATTCCAAAACCCTACTAAGATAGGTATCTTTATACCATCTAACATGTGCCAAAGTCCTACATCTAAGACCATTGAGAAGAGTTCTAATTGTTTCATGTTTATTGGTAAATCTACTATTAAAATGCTCCAAAATAGTAAAAACCAAGGTATAAACAACATCTTCTCTGTTTTTTACCAAAGTTATACCTAGATTATCAATCCCCTAATTGGTGGCTATAGCATTCACAATTAAAGCGTTTTTTTCGGTGCTGAGATAATTATCCCACCATCCTCTAAGCTGACCAATAAAACTTTCAATAATCATTTAACAGATTATTCTGACTGTGTTTTTAACACTCTTAGATATAGTTGCATACATCAACATACGATGCACCAAAATAGTAAATTGCCTATCAGTCAACCCATCGAGATTCCATTCATAAATCTCGAAACCGCTGTAAGACGTATTAGTCTGATTCCAGTCACGTTCCTCAATTGAAACATCTTGTGGAGTCGGATGAGTGGTAATAATACATATTCATACTAGGCTTTGAAGCATAGCCACTGTTTTTCTTGGGGTAACCCCTGAGATTATTAAATTATGAAGAGACTTGATTTTTAAAATCAATGGTATTTTCCATTTTATCAACAAAATCTTGTGATAGATCCATAGACCCAAAGTTTAAGCCAGAAAGATTCTTATCAACAAGCTCTTTAATATCTAAATTGGAAAACTTCTTATCAAAAAGTTCTTCTAAATTTTTCAACGAACTAGGTTTAAAATCGGAGATTTACAAAGGTCTTTGAACATGAGTAGAAACTACCGTAGGGTTTCTTTCAGAAGTAGAAGCAATATTGGTAGTAATAGAAAATTTTGTTTTAGCCATATCAGCCTTAATATATTTTATCAAAATAGTTAAATCATCGAGTTTTTTTTTCAGGAGAGCTGATATGCTCACCCAACACTTTAACATAAAGAGTCAAATAATTATTTTCAGTAATAAGTTTATTAATTTCAGTAATACTGATTGAAGCAATATCTTTCTCAATGAATTTTTGAAAAGATGAGAAAGTAATACTAGTATTTTTAGTAAAACAAACGATGACTGAGGAGGGTAGACAACTTTCGAAAGATTACCACTCCCATCTTTATAAGTTCTTTCAATAACCTTAATATATAACGGTAAATAGGTGGTTTTAAACCAATGAACAACATACATAATTTGATTATGTAAAGAGTAAGTTTCATAAAACTCTTGAGAAATACTATTTTGATCATCTTTGATATAAGCATCAAAAAACCAAGTTTTAAACCGATTCCAATTTTCGTCAAAAAATTATTTTTGAATATGTTTTCTTGCTAGAGAACCTGGACTAAAATCAATCTGGTGTGAAAACATTAAGAATCGTTTAAATCAAACACCATTTCAGAAGCTGAAGGAATATCCTTATCAGAAACATCATCATTTACCTAAAATATATTAGTTCATGGGTCGATCTCTATCTTTTCGACCACTGAGTTTCCATCGAAACCAATAGTATGTAACGAAGCCGCACGATCTTGGGCTAGACCGTAAATTGGATCGATAGGGGAAATATGATGAATCGCAGGCAAAAGTATACGACTTGATAAAGAATGTCTATTATTACTGTGATAAATAGAATACATTAAACTATTGTAAGAAAATGACTGCCTATGAGGCGCGTAGCTATTATCGGCAAACTGTATACAAATCCTTCCATCGGGATTTTGAGAGATATGAGAAAAATTAGAATATAACAGCATCTATTAACTGCTCTGAGGATATAACCGAATTTAAAGTCCATGAAGTAGGAAAATCTATTTATTCCCACTTAATAGGTCTTCTAATAGTGACCTTGGACCTTGCAAAATTAGTTTCCACCAAAATAGTTTTATTGGAAATATCATATAATCTACATCTAGGATTAAGAGTAGATAATAATTTAAAATAAATTTGATGAGATAAACAAATAAGATTCGAACCAGGCGCATAATTATAGGCATGACTTTTAACATTTAATGTTAAGACATCTAGAATATTTGCATCAATAAGAGATAATTACAAATTAGGCTTGAATATTGAAATAAACTAGACCATAAGCCACCGTAGATTCTATCGAACCCATAAGAGACTGTCTAAAATTTAAATTTCTAGCATCGCAAAGAGAAGCTAAAAAAGTTTCAGGTTTAAAAGTCAAAGGTTTAAAGGCAATTTGTACCACACCAATATGCAAATAATTACATTGATTTTTATAAAATCTCACATCATGTTCGTTAAGCAAGCGAATAGTCTGTTCAGAAGGATTCAAAGCAAGAGACTGCTCAGTGGTTTTAATCAATTGTTTTGAAGATAGTTTATCAAACCAACCATAATCATAGATAGTTTTTATTGGGAATTTAGGAATCATCCACCTGTTTAACAAGCCAAGGCTATGAGGTATATCTAGCTCTTCCATTCTAGTAATTTTAGTACTTGTTTCTCCCAGATCCAAGGGAGAAAAGATAATATCTATGTTGAATAGTTCACCTCTTATCTCATATATACCATTAAAATTTCTTCGCTCTGATACCAGATTTACAAGATCAAGGACATGGTGGTAATACGCCCAGTCATAGATCTAGCAAGTTAAGCATCCTTAAGTTAGCGGTAGTCTGCCTACAAAAGAATCGAAATACATAAGAATTTTTTTGCATAGTTTTTCAGACTACATGGTAAACATTTTACCCTGGTCTGTCAGAATCTAATACATACAACTTATTGAGCCCATGTATCTGGCAGTTCTAATCGGCTATGAGATTCCTTACTTATCAAACTCCTTTTCAGGCTAAAAACCACGACTGGCCAGACGGAGTCACTAAGACAAAACCAATAAGAGTAGTACTAGATTTTACTATACCTCGGTCTCGGAACCAAGTTGAAAAGCCATACTAAAATTCCTTTATATTTAAATAAAGCTTAGATTCGTTCATGGTCTATATAGGAGAGAAGTTAGTTATTCGACGTAGGTAATATTTAGACGGACATAGCCCTTGCTAGGAGTGTCGTACTAAAAAGAAAGATTAAAATGATTACCTTATAAAGGACGATGTCTTCAAGATCCAAGAACTCTAAAGAACTGACTTATTTATTTATTAATATTGGAACGGTGCTTCCAAAAGAATTCTTTTCAAATGATTTACATATCTTGAAAGAAAAGAGAGAGCAATTTCTAAATTTTTCTGATGCTCTTTCCTAAAACAAACAAAGACTTATATATACAAAATTAAAAGACAGAAAGCATCTATGTACAGTAAAAAAGGGCCCACATATGGGTCCCTGAACATTATATCAAATTTTTGGTGGGTCTTCAACAGTAAATCTTCTGTTGAGTAAGCCTATCTTCACATGGCTATGCTTCCATCTTTTGTCGTATTCTTGCCTTTATCTAAGGCCTTCATTTGTTGGAGAAAATCTTCTGCCTCCTGTAATTCAGTGGCCGACAGCATATGATATGATTCGGCACACTGTGATTCGTCTACATCATTGCTAGTTTCACTCCGCATAGACGTATCAGATTTGTCAATCTGTGTTATAGTTTGAAGTAATTTTTTTCTTACTTCTTCCAGATAATCCTGAGTCATTTGTCCTTTATCTCCTTCTTGAAAGGAAATTCTTCTGGCAATATGACGGACTCAGTTATCCTCAATATTTTTTTCTGAACGAATTGTTTTATAATCCTCAATTTTTTCTTTAATCGAGTCTATAAGTTTTTGACCAATTAATTGTTTGGTCTTGGGGTCTTGTTTTAAAAGCTTATCCCAGAAGTTATTATAATAAACTCTGTAAAGACAAGGAATATTTTCCTTGTTGAACCCTACTTAGGTGCTATTTATGTATCCAAGGTATGGAGAATTATATGAAAAAATAGTTTTGATCTATCCTCTCTATCCAGCCTACATGATCTTCACGATATAATCTATTAAGATTTGGTGATACTTTAGTCCATTCTTTATATAAATTTTAGAACGCTTCTGGTATAATTTGAATAGTCGGACCATGGTATGACCACCTATTAATAAACCAATTTGGTATTAATTCGGCCAAAATCTTTTCGCACACCTTAACAAACCAAGTATGGTTGTGTTTATCATTGTTGTAATATAGAACTTTATTAAATACTCGGATATAATCACAATAAGTAAAATTCATTCTGGTATTGTTAAGACTTATATGTCTTTCCTTCATGTTCGACATGCCCCAATCTTCAGCAGATATAATCTGCTTTACAATGATTTGGGAAAAGGTATAACTTATCTCATATGGGTTATGACTTACTCCTGTAAAGTGCTGAAATTTCGCACTTTCTGTACTCATCAAATTTCTTCATAGTAGGATCGAGTTTTATAGGACCCCCCTGGAAAATATAGTTCATTTACAAGATTCCATTGAAATATCTTCTAAGGTTCATCCTTTTGCTGTAAATCTGAATTTTCTAAGAGAAATATTATCTCACTTTTTTGTAATTTTTTCATCGAATTTAATATTATCAAAATCCTCTCTTATAACTCAAACAAAAGTATCTTTTTTCTTCTTACCTTCCAAGTAGGCCTGCATATGAGCATACAATGGACTATCTTTTGGAATATTTTTCAAATTGACCAATTGTTGTGAACTTGATGACGATTCATCTTGAGAAGAAGACCTTTTGTTCACCAAAGTTCTTTTTCCCATTTATATGACTAGGATATTTGATTCGGATCTGTATGACGATCCTTGTGATGATCTAGTTATGGATTCGTATGACGGATTACCATAATTTCCTTTATTTGGGGCCATTCTTCCCCTTCCTTTTCATTTGACGTGAATCCAAGGAGGATCCATTCTGGAAACAAAACATTCCTTTGTTATCATTTTGAAAAATAATATGTCAGATAATCATCTGAATAATATTCTATCTGAATATGTGAAAAATCTTTACTAAGTATATTATCAACAATTTTTGTAATGATATAATTTTTCTTATCTCGGGGTAGAAATGCAAGAACCCTCATTATAACGACAGGAGTTTCGTCATCAAGAAAAGTTTGGAAAAACATAATTATTGAATATTTTCCGTGGATAAGAAATTCGGTAAATAATTATACACTCCTTTTTATACTGAATCTCGAAATCTAAAGGGGCTAATTGTGCTTTCCACCTGGCGAATATGAATTTCGTAGCATCGTGCTTGAAATCTTTGTCAAACATAAATTTGACCAATTGAGCGTTAGTTTTTATTAAAAACTTCTGGTTGTATAAGTCATCCTGAAATTTTAGAACACATTTAACGTTGGTCAACATTTCATGTGCTACCGTCGCATATTTCTTCTGGGCTTCATTCCATTTGCATGAATGAAATCTAATCAAATATTCACTCTTGTCATGGGTATTGATTTGTTTATGAATCCCATCATATCCAACGTTAGGCGCGTCAGTCTCAATAACCTTTTGCCAAGCAGGATTAGCTAATGCTAAGCAAGGTAGTGATTGTACTCGCTCTTGATTTCTTTTACCAAGTTAGTAAGACTTCCATTCCAAGGAGACTTATGATCCTTTTTCAACATGTCGTATAGCGGGGCTAAATCTCTAGAGAGATGTTTGTAAAACGGAGAAATAAAATTTAAACTTCCCAGAAATATTTGCAATTGAGTTCTGTCAATAATAATATCAGAAAATTTGTTAGCAAAGTCAATAGCTCTTTGAATAGGAGTATTCTTTCCTTGAAAAATTTGATGTCCTAAAAAACGAACAACAATTTGGAATAAACTCATTTTAGGTTTTGATATTACCAAACCATTTTGTATCACAACCTTTTTTAAAATATCAAGATGCTTGATTTGTATTTCAAAAGTTTTTGAAAACACTAGAATGTCATCAATATAAACAATGATAAATCCATATAAGGGTTGAAAATATCAATCATGATTTTCTGAAATTTAGTAGGAACATTTTTCAAACCAAAAGGCATGACATTCCATTCATATTGACCAAATGGAACGTTAAAAGCAATTCTATAAGAATGTTCTTTAAAATTTTGAATTTGCCAATATCCTGATTTTAAATCAAACCTGGAAAATATATTGGCATTGTATAATCACGATAAAAGATCCCTTTTATTTGGAATAGGATACCTGATCCACTTTAAGTGTTTATTCAAAGGTTTGTAGTTAATAACCAATCTTGCAACACCCCGTTCCCTTTCAGCCGCCTTATTAACATAAAAGTTTGTGCAATACCAAGGAGACTTGGATGGCCTTATCAAACCCTTTTGGAAGAGATTATCAATCTCAGTTTTGCAGAACTCTACTAACTCACCATTCATTTTACAAGGCGATGATTTTGTAAGGATATCATCCTCTAAAAATCCTTCTTCATAAGGAAGAGTCACAATATGTTTCTTGCGATTCCAAAAAGCATTTGGATGATGTGCACAAATATCCACATCAATCTACTCCGAAATCAATTTGATTTTTTCCTTTACCCTAGCAGATTTTAGAGAGTCTAAAATATTCATGCTGAATAACTCCAATAGTAATTAGTTCATATGATTGTGCTTCATATTGATCAAGGCATTAATATCCCTGGTTACTGGATCTGTAATAAAAGCATAAGATATCTCGTTATCTTTGTATTTTGCTGAGAAGCCTCTCGCATCGATTCCTGTGAAAGGATAAATTGCATTTATAAAAGAAGTTCCAAGCATGATTGTAGGATTTAACTGATTCTTAACCAAAAAGAAGAAGTGAGGAATGCAGACTTTATTCTGGCAAATCGTCACATTAGGTAACTTATACTCTATATCTAGAGCATGACCAGAAGTAGATTTCACCAAATGAGTAGTTTTTTTGGAAATATTTAGTTGGTACTAAACCTTCCTAAATACAGCTAACATCTGCACCGCTATCAATCATTACAATGTTAGTAATTGAAAAACTATTATCAATTAGAATAGTACAATTAATATACCATTTATGAGCTGTAACAATCTGCATCATTCCCAAAAACATATCTTGTTTAGGATCAGGATTAACAGATTGAATTTGTTCACCTTCAACAGGTTCACCTTCAACTTGCTTCCCTTTGTTTTTTAAAAACCTTTCTTCAGTATTATTAATCTCAGTTTGATTAATACGGTGATTACAAATCAGTTGTTTTGCTTAAGAGATTTAATCTCGTTTTTTAAATTTTCAACATCTATTTTTAAATCATCGAAAGAAAAATCTTTTCCAAGAAAATTATTTTTATTTAGAATACAATCATCTACTTCTTTAAAGAATAGGGTGCTTCATATTAAAAATCATTTAAATTATTCTTTTTCTTTTCAAGAAATTTTGAAGAACTGGCTTCATTTAAAGTAGTATTTGAAGCATCTAAATTGATAATTTTTTCATGGAGCTTACTATCAGTAATTTCCCTTTCTATCACATTATCAGACGTGATAGTATGCATATTAAAATCTTGAAATTGTGATTGAAGTTTATAAATTTTGTCATCTTCACAATTGCAGTTGTTACCCTGACTTGTATGACAAACATTAGTATGGTTATTATCATAATTAGAGGAATCAAATAATTCGACGTCAGATTGTGAACCTGATTCATAATCATCTTCTGATCCTGAAGTGTATAACAAACTATATACCTTATCATAGGTGTCGTTGTCAAGCTCTAAAGTTTTCAACTTGTTTAACTTGCAATTTGGTGCAATGTGCCCACGTTTACCACACTTGTAGCATTTTACCTTCGAAAGATCTCTTCCAGATCTATCCTTTGTAAATCTAAAAGATTTACGATAGCTTTTTCTAGCTTCCAGATCTTCTTTCGATCTATGCCAATGATTAGACCTTTTCTTTCTGTGCGAATCTACCTCTTTTGAAGACCTGTAATACTTATCTTCTTTAGCAGTGGGATTTGGTAAACCAAATTGTTCACTAAAATCTCCCAATTGAGATCACTCTTTTAGCTTATCTATCTTAAGCTATCGAGCTATTTTTAGTTCATTAACAAGTTCAATCCTTCTTGTGTACAAATTCCTATAATATTTCCATAACTTAAATTTCCGTAAGGAATTTCAATTTGACTTCCTCTTAGAGTTTTTCTAACTCTCTCAGCAAAAAAGGGGGAAGTCCGTCTATTAACTTGGTTTTTCAATATTCTAGCTTATTTTCGGGTAATTTCATAACCCTACTAAGATAGGTATATTTATACCATCTAAAATGTGTCAAAGTCCTACATCTAAGACCATTGAGAAGAGTTCTAACTGTCTCATGTTGATTGGTAAATCTACCATTAAAATTCTCTAAAATAGTAAGAACAAGGGTATAAACAATATTTTCTCTGTTTTTTACCAAAGCCATACCCAGATTATCAATTCCTTCATCGGTGGCCATAACATTCACGACTAAAGCTTTTTCTTCCATGCTAAGATAATTATCCCACCATCCGCAAAGTTGACCAGTAAAACATGTAATAATCATTCTACAGATTGTTCTGTCTGTGTTTTTAACACTCTTACAAATAGTTGCATACATCAACATACAATGCACCAAGATAGTCAATTGCCTATCTGTCAACCCATCGAGATTCCATTCATAAATTTCGAAATCACTATAAGACATATTAGTCTGATTCCAGTCCTGTTCCTCAATTAAAACATCTTGAGGAGTCGGATAAGGATAATCATACGTATTCATTTAAGGCTTTATAGCATATCTACTGTTTTTCTTGGGATAACCCCTGAGTTTATTAAACTCTGAAGAGACTTGTTTTTTAAAATCAACAGTATTTTCCATTTTATCAGCAAAATCTTGCGATAGATCCATAGGCCCAAAGTTTAATCCAGAAAGCTTCTTATCAACAAGATCTTTAATATCTAAATTAGAGAATATCTTATCAAGAAGTTCTTCTAAATCTTTCAAAGAACTAGGTTTAAAATTGGAGATTTCCAAAGGTCTTTGAACATGAGTAGAAACTACCATAGGTTTTCTTTCAGAGGTAGAAGCAATATTGGTAGTACTAGCAAAAATTTTTTTAGCCATAACGGCCTTAATATCTGTTAACAAAATAGTTAAATCATCTAGTTTTTTGTCAAGAGAGCTAATATGCTCACCCAACACTTTAACATAAAGACTTAAATAATTATTTTGAGTAATAAGTTTGTTAATTTCAGTAATACTAATTGAAGCAATATCTTTCTCAATTAATTTTTGAAAAGCTGAGAAAGTAATACCAGTATTGTTTGGTAAAACAAACAATGACTGAGGAGGGTAGACAGCTTTCAAAAGATTACCACTCCCATCTTTATAAGTTTTTTCAATAACTTTAATATATAACGGTAATATGTGGTTATAAACCAAGGAACAAAATACGTCATTTGAATATGTAAAGAGCATGTTTCATAAAACTCTTGAGAAATACTATTTGGATCCTCTTTGCTATAAGCATCGAAGAACCAAGATTTAAACAGATTCCATTTTTTATCAAAAAAATTCTTTTTGAATATGTTTTCTTGCTAGAGAGTCTGGGCTAAAATCGATTTGGTGTGAAAACATTAAGAATCATTTAAATCAAACTCCATCTCGGAGGCTAAAGGAATATCCTTATCAGAAACATCATCATTTACCTGAACTATATTAGTTCGTGGATCGATCTTTACCTTTTCTACCACTGAGTTTCAATCGGCACCAATAGTATGTAATGAAACAGCACGATCTCTAGTTGGACCATAAATTGGATCGATAGGGGAAATATGATGATTCGCATGTAAAAGTCTACGACTTCATAAAGAGTTTCTATTCATATTGTGATTCACATAAGACATTAAACTGTTATTAGTAAAAGACTTCCTATGAGGCGCATAACTCTGATCCGCGAATTGTATACAAATTCTTCCATCAGGATTTCGTGAGATATAAGAGAAATCATAATTATTAGCAGCATCAGTTAACAGATTTGGGGGTATAACCAAATTTAGAGTCCATGAAGTAAGGAAATCTATTTCTTCCCACTTAATAGGTCTTCTAGTTCTGACCTTGGACCTTGCGAAATTGGTTTCAACCAAAATAGTTTGATTGGAAATATCATATAATCTACATCTAGGATTAAGAGTAGATAATAATTTAAAATAAATTCTATAAGATAAACAAATAAGTTCTGAACCAAGCGCATAATTATAGCCATGAGTGTTAAGATTTAATGTTAAAGCATCGAGAATATTCGCTTCAGTGAGAAATAACTGCAAGTTAGGCTGAGTATTAAAATAAACTGGACCAAAGGCCACCTTAGATTCTATCTAATACATAAGAGAGTGTCAAAAATTTAAATTTCTAGCATCGCGAAGAGCAGCTAAAAAAGTCTTAGGCAACCCTTTAAGAGTAAAAGGTTTAAAGGCAATTTGAACCATACCAATATGGAAATAATTAGACTTATTTTTATAAAAAATCACATCTCGTTCGTTTAGCAAACGAATAGTTTGTTCAAAAGAATTCAAAGTAAGAGACTACTCAGTAGTTTTAATAAATTTTTTCGAAGATAGTTTATCAAACCAACCATAATCATAAATAGTTTTTATTGGGACTTTAGGAATTGTCCACCTGTTTAACAAGTCAAGGTTATGAGGTATATTTACCTCTTCTAGTCTAATACTTTTAGTACTTGTTTCTCCCAAATCCATGGGTGAAAAGATAATATCTATGTTGAATAGTTCACCTCTTATCTCATATATACTATGAAAAGTTCTTGGCACTGACACCAAATTTACAGGATCAAGGACCCGGCGGTAATCCGCCCAGTCATAGATCTAGCAAGTCAAGCATCCTTAAGCTAGCAGTAGTCTATTGGAGAAGGAAACGAAATACACAAGAATTTTGGCATAGTTTTTCATACTACATGGTAAACCTTTTACCCAAGCAAAGGGTCTATAATAATAATAATAATCTATCTATATATAATTGGAGAAGACAAAAATGCTTACGTGTCAGCACTACAAAATTTGTAGAAATATTAAATAATAAATAACAATTTAAAAACAAAAAAGTTCAAAAATAAAATATAAATTAAAATCCATTTTTAAAATTTGTTTACCTTAAAAATTGTTGTATTGATTGTTTTTTTATAAATTAAATATGTTTGTTCCTAATAAAATGCTACCTGTCTAATTTTAAAATAAATTTTATAAACGTAGAAGTTAGAGTTTATGAATTATCAAAATTAATTAATTTAAAATTAAAAAATTAGCAAATGTTCATAGTAATGTAACCACTCATCATAACTCTCCTAACACGTTTTTCTTTTAACTATTTTTTTCACAAATATAATTTTAGAAACAAACAAAGAGGAAAATAATTCCACCATAAAGAACAACCAATGTAAACATTTTTTGGGCTCTGTTTTTAAAAATTCAGTAACTGTAAAATAAATAAATAGTAAAAGCATGTAAAAATTTTTGGTTCCATGAGATCCAGATAATATATTGAAAGTTTTAAAATGTTACGCGAACATATAACTTTTAAACAGTTACGCAAACGTATAAGCGAAAAAAGTGTTGTAGAATTTTAAATTGAGAAAACTACTACCATTTTTATAATACTTTCATACGCAAAGTTTCAATGAAGAAGCAAAAAAAAAAAAAAAAAAAAAAAAAAAAAAAAAAAAAAAAAAAAAAAAACAAGTTTTATCAAATTGTCAAAGATTTTAACTACACATGAATCTCAACAACAAAGTTTTTAATGCAACTGCATTATTTATGACAAAGAAGATGAATAAGTGGGTGAGTTATAATCTCCAGTATAGTATGTGTACGAAAAATAAAAGGTCTCATCGGTGGATTGTTTGCTGGTAAAAATTTTATGAAGAATCATCCAAATATCACTCATAGGTAATTATGTATTATGATTTCATGAACATTAATTTTAGAGGTGGATTTTATTTTCTATGAAAATAATGTATTGACGAATTTTATATTTTTAATAGATCTCATGAGATGACTAATAGATGCATGTAGGGTAAGAAATTGATTTGAACACCGATGTAACCCTTTTTTTCATCTAACATATAGTTGATGACTGAGTTACATATCCATCTGATTTAGGAAATAGAAAAATAGACATTTCTTCAAAGATATCGAGAAAAGTAGAGGAGAGTGGACGATAAATGAGATTTCAGATGATGCTAAAAACCTTAATATGATAACGATTTCACCAATGACTGCAGTGATAATGATGACGAAGTTGATAATGTCGATATTACAACAATGAAGATAAAAGTGGACAACAAAAAAAATATGAAGATGACGACGGAGATCATGAAGAAGAAAACGAAGATCAACAAGGAACACAAAATGACTAAAATGATAAAAGAAATACAGCAAAGTAGATCATCATTTTGCTTTTTGGAACTTGTCAAGATTATCTTGGCAATGGTAAGGAAAAAAACATGGATAGTTCCATTTCATCACCTGTAACGACCGGTTTCTATTGTTATGAAAAAACCAATGGGGAAACAATTTGGACCAGAAAACTTTTGAGTAGTGACTTGGAAATTTCTAGCCTAGTATAGATTTGGATGAAATCTGAGTAAGGTAAGGTCAAGAGAAATTTGGTAATGAATGGGGAATGTAATTATGAATTTGATCATATGAGTGGATTCCAAGACGTTAGGGAGCATGCATGGCTTTACGGAATCGAATTCGGGATAGTAGAACTCTCGGAACTGATCTTGGCGTGAAAAGATAGTTTTAGAACATCCAGGTAGAAAGGTGTTGTGAAATGGGAACTTGGAACTCAATTTCTAAGTTTCTATATCCGTGCAAGCTGTCGGGGAGGGATTAATCCCGCTAGGGCTGGGCCACTTTGGCGGGTTGGGGTCCGCTGTGGCGGGCCAGTCGCGACTTAAATTGAGGAAAAGCCCAAAAACATTTTTTTCTGCAAAAATTCGTTCTTTAGAGATAAGAGACAACCAGAGCAGTTATTGACAGTTTTCCACGAATTCTAGCGGTAAAGGTAAGATTATTACTCTCTAATCCGTAATCCAATTTTTAGAACTTAGAATCTTGGGTAACAATTGTTGGGGTTTGGCCTGAAGTTAATGAGGAGAGGGGGAGAACCCTAATTGAATATTAGGATCTTGGGTTTGGCCTTGGATTGATATTTTGATTATTATCTAGGTAAATTAGGCCTTGTTTATTGATCGTTGCATTAATTACTTTTTTTAGACCCAGAACAAGTTGAAAGAATTCGGAAAGGAAAGACTCAAGTGTCTTAAGAGTAGTCAGGCTTGGTTTCAATATAGGTGATGGTTCAATTTCCAATTTGTGTGATATATGCTAGTTAATTTCTTCATTGTATGCATGCGTGTATGTGAATAGGGAAATGTGAATTGAATCCAATGAAGTGATTATGTATGAACAGTTACAAGCCATGAACCTAATACTTAGTTGTATGACTATGAGTAATGTTCATTATGAGTGTGATTGTGATTGTGGTTGTGATGACTGGATCGGGTGTCACGTTTCAACATATATATAGGATTGGGTGACACATTCCGACACATATATTGGATCGGGTGTCATATTTCGACACATATATTGGATCGAGTGTCGCATTTCGGCACATATATTAGATTGGGTGTCATATTCCGACACACGTATATTTGATCAGATGTCACATTTTGACACACTAACCATTTTTGTGTGGGTTCCATGAGAGGACCACTGTGATTATTACATTCATGTCTACTTGTCGTTGATATTGGGAAACTATATGTTGCTTCTGAAATGATAATTGACCTATGTTTTTTGTATTGGTGTGTAATTATGTTGTAATTGCTTGCCTATCTTTTGCTTATTGGAGTAGCCGCGTGATCCTACCAGTACACTGTAGTTTGTGTACTAATACTGCACTTGCTCTTTCTTTGTTGAGTACAGTGCATCTTCGGGTGGCTACTGATAGACCTCAGTTAGGTAATCATTGATCGAAGACCAGATTTGAGGGTGAGCCATTTCTTTCAGGCTGGCATGGATCCTTCCTTGTTTAGTCTATTCTTTTCGGACTCAGATTGTTTAATTAGACTTTTTCTTATGTGAGTTTCAGGGTCGCACCCCTTTTCTTAGACTTGTTGGTTACCAGAGTTTTGGTACAATGACTTTCAATTCTAGAGGTTAAATTTTCGGTATAGTTCTTTGTTGGACCTTAGAATTTTATGGGAACTCCATCTTTATTTAGTCATTTAAACCTTTTTTCATATCTTTAAATTCTTAGTTTTTCGTTAAATTGCTTAGTTGGGTTGTAGTAATGGTTTTCCTATCAGAGGGTTAGTGTGGGTACCAATCACGATGGTCTGGGTCGTGACAAAATTGGTATTAGAGCCCTAGGTTCATTAATCTCATTGTACCAAAACGAGTCTAGCAGAGTCTTGCAGAATGGTACGGAGACCTCTTTACTTTTCTTCGAGAGGCTATAGGACTTTACGAAAACTCATTTCTTTCTTTCTTTCGTGCTATTACTAGAATTCAATTGGTATCTAGGTGATACAAATTGATATCTTTCCTCCTTTAGTCTATGGTCAAAACTAGAGCAACATAAGTGGTAACACTAACACTAGCAAGGGAGGATGCGTCCTTCCAAACAAGCATGTTTCCCCGATTCAACGTTGGCATGTAATGACTAGTGACAAACATGAGGTTTTTATTATGTTCTTAAAGTTGAAACCTTCATTCTTCATGGGTACGGAATCTAAAGACTCTTATGATTTTCTTGTTGATTGTCATGAGTTGTTTCTTAAGATGGGTAAGGTAGAGTGATACAGTGTTGAGTTTATGATATACCAGTTCAATAGAGACGTCAAAATATGGTGGTGGTCTCATGTTGAGTACCAACTAGTAAATGCACTACTCATGACTTGGAAAACATTTCATAGCTTTCTTTATGGAGAAGTATATACCCTTAACTTTGAGGTATATGAGGAGAGATGAGTTCCTGAATATAGAGTAACATAATATATTTGTTGTGGCCTATAAGGCAAAATTTTGTGTTTCATCCAAATATGGTACTCCACTTTGCTTCAGTCAAAAATGAGCAAATTCGTTGCTTTGTGAAGGGATTAAGGTCAGATTTGCAGATTCAATATTATAAGTGGCTGCTTCAGCAAAATCTTCTCAGAAAGTGGTTGATTTTGTGACGGAGGTAGAAGGGGGTAAAGTCAAAAGACTTTTCCTAGGTAACAACATTCAAGAAGTTTTGTAAGGGCGGCTAGATAATGAACACCATTACTTTGGAAAAAGCATTTATTATTGTTGTCATAACTTGTATGGGTTGCTTAGTAAATGATGAAATTATGTTGTGACAATTGAGGTTTGAATCTCTACTATGATTTCCTAGATTGAGTGTCTATCAAAGAGGGTCATGATATGACTACTCCAATAGCAGCGATGCTTACTTGGTTAAGTTTTAAGTGTGTTACAATTGTAAAGAACCAGAAATATGAGGAAAGATTGTCCCCATCCACGCATCTCTGACCCCATGCCGCAGCAGACAAAAGCAATGGTACTCGCGGGCAGCGAAAGTAATGGTAAAGGATGTCTACAAAGTGGGCGAAGAGGAAATCAGTGAGGCCGTGGAGGTAGGGGAAATGGTAATGCAGGTAGGGGAGCATTGCATCTAGGCAAGGAGGTTGCCCGTCATCTCTGGGCAATACCGAGGCTGAGGCATCTAATATAGTGATCATATATACTATTATTGTCTTTGATCGGATGGCTACTGTTTTGTTTGATCAGGGTTCTAATTATTCATATGTGTCAGTTTAGTTTACCTTAGGATTTTATGCGGTTTGTGATTTTCTTGATACCCTCATCCATGTTTCTACCCACATTGGAGACTCTGTCATAGTCACCCATGTATATCGTGCATGTCCTATCCTATTTATGGGTTTTCAAACTCAGGTTGATTTGATTATTCTGAATATGACTGACCTTGATATAATCTTAGGTATAACTTGGTTGTCTTCCTATTATGTTGTGCTTAATTGTACTACTAAGTCAGTAACTCTAGAGATCTCGGGTAGGAAAATATTAAAGCTGGAAGGGGTGTACAAGCCTAAGACAGCTAAGGTCATATCTTTCCCGTAGGCTAGGAAACAAGTGAGCAGGGGTGTTGGGCATATTTGGATCATATTCGGGATGTTGATGTTGAGTCTCCCTCTATTGATTCTATTTATGTAGTGTCTGAATTCAAAAAAATGTTTCCTACCGATTTTTCTGGTATGCCTCCGAATAGAGATACAGATTTATGCATTGACTTGGGACTTGGCACTCACCCCATCTCCATTCCTCTTTATTGCATGGCTCCAACAGAATTGAGAGAGCTTAAAGCTAAAATCCAGGAGCTTCTTGATAAAGGTTTCATCCTTCCTAGTGCTTTCCTGTGGGGTGCTCCTGGCTTGTTTGTTAAGAAGAAGGACGGTAGTATGACGACTGGTGATTTTATCTTAAGCCATAAAAGAGTGGATTGATACCGGAATGAAAATCTTATGGATAAAAAAAGTCTCGTTGAGTATACTTGGGTGAAGGCAATTGAAGATTTTAGCAAGAAAATAAGTATAAAATTAAGTTAGTCCTTTGAATTTGATGGGTATACCTAAGTTTGAGGTGTCATGTCAATGAAAAAGTTGACTTCGTAGTGATAGCCAAGGCTAACTGAGCATAATGGTAATAAGAGTTTGTGATGGATTGTGATGGGATGCAACTATATAATAAGATTGTGGGTTAAGCGAATTTTGTATAGTAATTACGACATGTGAGTATCTAAGGTTGTGGTTTTCTAATATTTGATGAGTAACGTGGTTGTATGTAAAGTTTTAAGAGATTGTGGACACCAATCGAATAGAATTTAAAAGAGCTAGATTCATAATGAGGAAAAAATAGTGGGATGAAGTACAACCTTTAGAGAGAGGCGAGAGCATGAATATTATATTTGATTTCAAAGGAAAAAGAGGTATCTTCAGAGGGGTAGATAATTCGGTTCAGAGACACGTGATTTCATTCATTTTGATGTGGCTATGGTAATAGTGTCACGAGTCCATCAGTTTGGTTAAGAACTATTGGAAAAGACTTGAGGAAGGAGTGTACATACATTAGCTCGAGTGTGATGATAAGTGCTTTGTTTTTGTTTTTGAGTTTTGTAATGAGTACGATTGAATTTTTAGCAAAAGATATTGTAAGATCGATGGACATGTGATCAATGCTAAGCGAAGATCCATGAATTCATAAAAATCTCCAAGGTACAAGCTAATGTTGATAGATAAGGGGATTGAGTTATACAATTCAATTTATAATTCAGATTTTTTCATTGTAAGTCTACATTCGTGGTGATATATTTTGTCAAGGTATGAATTGGTAAGGTGAGAAATGATCAATTGTATCAGGTATTGAGAATTCGAAAGGACTTACACCTAGGTTGAGTCGTAAAGTTTATTAGTGTTGATTTGTTAAGTACCTAAGAAAGGTTTCCATTTAAAATTGTTGGTTCAGAGTAAGTTAAATGGTCGAAGTGTTTATGATGGTTGTGAGTATGATTCACTAGTTATGCTCACGTGTGTTTTCACTTTTGTGGATGGATCCCTAGTGGTTGATCAGGTGTACCGATCCTGTGATGTTCTCTTAGTTGAGTGGGATGATTGGGAAGACTTGGCTATTTCAGATGATATATTTGGTGTTGTCTTGGAGTTCTTAAAGTATTCCAATGGTTCTACATGTACCACCTTCCTTATGAGAATTTATTGAAGAGCTACCATGCGTATTTATGATTGTTCGACAATCTTAATATTCATCTAATCATTGAGGTCATGTATCGATTATGTGTGGTTTAATGTGGGGATCACTGGGTCCAATTCTACTATTCGTAAGGGTAATCTACAAACACAATTACTAAATCTAGCATTTCGATAGGGTTGTTAGGGGGTTTGTATGCTTGGGCATATCCCTCGATGAGTATCTGATGTCTAAAGATCAACTTTTTATAACTTAAGTTCTGGGAATTTATGTTGTGATATGGAGATGTTGATAAGAAATATGATTGTTTTGGTATTATGAGTGTTTGTTGGTTGGTTGAGGTTCACTTCTAATTGTAGCGAGTATTGATTTGGAATTTTATCATGCTTATGTGAGAAAAGAATCGCCTTGATGATTATGTCAAGGTCCTTGATAACATATTGCAGACATGTGTATGATCAACTTTGGTGGTTATTGGGAATCGCTTTTGTTATTAGTTAAGTTTACATACAACAATATTTATCACTCGAGTATTGAGATGACTTCATTGAGGCGTTGTATGAGATGATGTGTATATATTACATTGGTTGGTTTGAGGCTGGAAATGTGAAACCTTTGGGGGTTGATTTGGTGAAAGATTCTCAGGATAAGGTGAGAAGTATCCAAGCTAATCTTGTAGCTGGCCAGAGTCGACAGAAAAAGTATGTAGACCGTAAGTTAAGAGACATGACATTTCAGGCTAGTAAGCAAGTTCTTCTAAAATGTGTCACCCATAAAGGGGGCGATGAGATTCGGCAAGAAGGGCAAGCTTAGTCCTCGATCAGTCCATTTGAGATTCTTAATTGTGTAGGGCCAGTGGCTTATAGGTAGGCTTTACCATCTAGCCTATCTGGAGTCCATCCAGTTTTCTATGTGTACATGTTGAAGAAGTATCATGGGACGGAGATTACATTATAAATTAGGACTCAGTTTTGTTAAAGAAGCACCTTCAATATGAGGAAGAACCGATTACAATTCTTGATCGCGATGTCCGGAAGATAAGGACCAAGGAGATTAAGTCTGTGAAAGTTTAATGGAATCATCATCCAGTTGAGGAAGCTACTTGGGAAATCAAGAAGGACATGCTAGACAAGTATCCCCAGCTATTCGACGATTCAGATACTACTCTACTCTTACCTTAGCCAGTTTTTCCTAGTTTATCACTCGGGGATGGTGATGGGTAAATTGATATCTATTGTAACGACCGGTCTCCATCATTATGGAAAAGCCTATGGGGAAAGAATTTAGCCAGAAAGCTTTTGAGTAGTGACTTGAAAATTTCTAGCCTAGTCCAGATTTGGATGAAATCTGAGCTAGGTTAGGTCTAGGTAAATCTGGTAATGAATGGAGGATTTATTTATGAATTTGATCACATGAGTGAATAGCCAAGGCTCTAAGGATCTTGTACAGCTTTACGGAATAGAATTTGAGCAAGTAGAACTCCCGAAATTGATCTTGGCGTTAAAGGGTAGTTTTAGAATGTACAGGTTGGAAAGTGTGTTGTGAAATAGGAGCTTGGAACTCAATTTCCGAGTTTCTGTCTCCGTGTAAGCCACCAAGGTGGGATTAATCCCTCCAAGATGGGGTCGTTGTGGCAGGTTAGGGTCCGCTGTGGCGGGTCAGTCGTGACTTAAATTGGGGGAAAACCCCAAAAGCATTATTTTCTGAAAAACTTTGTTCTTGAGAGCTAAGGGACGACCCAGAGCAGTTATTGACAATTTTCCACGAATTCTAGAGCTAAAGGTAAGATTATTACTCCCCTAATCCGTAATTCGATTCTCAGAACTTAGAATCTTGGGTAATGATCATTGGCGAAGGATTTTGGCCTGAAGTTAATGGGGGAAAAAACCCTAATTGAACATTAGGACCTTGGGTTTGGCCTTGGATTGACAGTTTGATTATTATCCAGGTAAATTAGGCCTTGTTTATTGATCACTATGTTAATTAAGAATCCGGAAAGGGAATGCCCAAGTGTCTTAAGAGTATCCAGGCTTGGTTTTGATGTAGGTGATTGTTTGATTTCCTGTTTGTGTGATATATACCGGTTAATTGCTTCATTGCATTCATGTGTGTATGCGAATAGGGAAATGTGAACCAATGAAATGATCATGTATGAACAGTTACATTCCATGAACCTAATATTTGATTGTATGATTATAAGTAATGTTCATTATGGGTGTGATTGTAGTTGTGTTGACTGGATTGGGTGCCACATTCTAGCACATATATTGGATCGAGCGTCACGTTTCGACATATATGTTGGATCGTATGTCACGTTCCAACACATATATTAAATTGGGTGTCATATTCTGATTTAACGTTTCAAGCACACTTATTCTAATTCTAAGTGTCAACGATCGTAAATCACTATAAAACCCAAACTAAATGAGTTGGGGTCGAATCCCACAGGGAGCGGTACGTTTTTAGAATTCAATTAACAAGTATGAATGTGATCTAATCAGCCATAGGAATAAACATTATTGGAAAGAGACTTATCAAATTAAAGGGTGACACGAATGTCAAATGGGGGGATTTGGTTTTACATATATATATATATATATATATATATATATATATATATATACATACATACATATATATATATATATACATACATATATATATATATATATACATATATATATATATATATATATATATATATATATATATATGGGTAATTGAAACTACTAGTAAACAACTGAAAATCAATGAGTAGGCTAGACTATAAGGGGAGGGGGGATACCTTTCTCTCAAACAACTACCCCGAATCATGTGATTTCTTTCGAACATCAACAAACATGACAATGAAGAACATCCCACACCTTAATTCATCCACTCTTTCGAGCTAGATGGGTAGAATTGGGTTTAGGATTCACTCTCGAGCTAAACCCAGCTCAGCCCAATACCCACAAATCATCAATCAATAATCATAGTTCTAAAACTTCTCTCTCGAGCAAGCCAAGAACATAAAAGTAGAATTGCATTTGCAACTACAATTCATAAATTAAAGCTCAATTATTGATTGAACTCACTTTTAAACAACATTTAAACTAGTAATTAACAATACCAAACAACTAATTCAACCCATAATCACATGATCACACCCCAAGAATTGGGGTTTTAGCCAAACATCATAAAAAGGCAAAAACCGTTACCGGATAGATTAGCCATCAACTAGGTAAGAGAAATTTAGTCTTCTTTACAATGCTCAATTTGAAGAAAATCTGAAACCCACTTCCAAAATCTCCAAATTGAATCTTTAAGGTTCTTCAAAACTAAGAAAAACTTTAGAGAAAACTTCTCAAAAATGTTTCAATGGAAGATAGATGTCAAAAGATGCCAAAAAGCTGCTAAGCGAAATGTTCAAAATCTAATTTATAGTCGACAAAAAAAAAGCTACTAAAGGACATTCGGCGACGTAAGTCGGGCGCGCCAAACCACTCGGCAAGCCGCCCTTTGATCTCTTTCATGGCCTTTTCGCCTTGTCATTCAGCATCCTCAGGGTATGTAACTTTGGGAGATCTATCTTGGCTTTGCAGAACTACTCGGTGATCCACCGACTGCTCATTTTCATTGCCAACTTGGTTCTTTCCTTCGGGGCTTGGCACACTGGAACTTTAGGCAGGCAGATAGCTACTAGGCGATTCACCAAATTCCCTTGGCGATCACCAGGCTTGCCTTTCTTCATTTCTTCAATTTGTTTTGTTCCTTTTTGCATGTTAGTGTCCTTGCTTTTTACCTCAATCCATGTACCTGAAAATCAAGGGTTTAATAATCAGTTTATGAAACAAATTAAGCATTTGAGGAAAATAAATCTATCTAAATAAAGCCCTAATTGAGTTCGAATCCAGGACTCATCAACAGCCCCAACTTAAATTTTTGCTTGTCCTCAAGTAAAACTCAAGTTCAACAGTTCAAAAGTGATGTCTCAAACAGTGCTGCATAAGACTCAACATGAATGCACACAGCAAGATTCAACTTACTCATGCAATGATCAATTGTGCACTCAAAGATTCAAATTGTGACTCACCATTATCAAAGATGCTCAAGTTCACAATACTTGCTTCAAATGCAAGTTCAAGCTCAACAAAGGTACTCAAATGACCTCACAGCAAAGTTGATTCCAAATTCACACACAATTCTTCAACAATTTATAGTTGTGGAATCACATACGACTCTCACAAAGATGAACACATGCATGACTTCACCCATAGGTTTGCCCTTATTTTCCAATCAACATTTGTTTCAGCTCACTAAAGATCACAAAGGTCTTTTCAAAGCTTGTAATGGGGCTGAGTGTAAAGGTATGATCATTTAGGCTCAGTGGATGCTACCCTCATGAAGTGTGGCCTGAACATCACATTTCTCCTTTTCTTTAACATTTCAAACATGCTCATAATCCACCCTATTATTCAACTTCTTGTGAATTACTGGACACCCCATTTCTTTTGCAATTTTTATCACTTATTTCACAACTTTTTCATTCTTTTTCTTTGTTTCATTTCTCTTTCTTTTTTTTTTATATGGAGGGGTTCCATTTTTTTCAAAACCATTCTCAAAGGGAGGGATTTTTCGCACTTCTTGGTTTTCCTTCTCTCTTCACCACACCCCCAACTTTGGCTTCTGGCCTAAGTTGGCTATTCAAACAAACCATACTTCATGAGTGTTATGGGTGCATGGATAAAGAGGGATCACAATTGTTCAAGTTTCTTTCAAGAAAAGGGATAAGGCTCAAGGGGGTTCAGTTCACACATCTCACAAGGTTGGCCACAAAAGAGGTATATTGTCAAATTGTTTCACTCTTTAAAATTGATGCCTAAGATCATTTCAAGTGCTTGCATCACTTAGTAAATCGTACCAACAGGTAAAATTCTAGGTGTCATCACACAAGGTTCAAAGTAAGCTCATTACACAAGGCATTGGCACCAATATCAAACAAGACTCCACACTTTCTAGCTAGTTTGCAATGTTCATCACAAGAGACTCATTCGACAATCGGCAATTCACAACGAGATGCAAAGTGTCCATGCATTATTTATGCAATTTCATTTGGCCTCATCGTAGACACACATTCATTAGGTTCAATTAAACTATTTATGTCATCGGTATTGATCATCACCGATACTCAAACTTGCACAAGAATAGCCACAATCAAACACAAAAGAGGTGGCACAAAATTTCAAAATCGGTCATAAGCTATTTCCATTCAAAAAAGGAGCCACAAGCTCAAATATCCACAAGAGAAGATCAAATCCAATTAAAACACAAAATCCAATATTCCTCAATATTCACAAACAAAATCAAAAACACAAGAGGTAGGTATGGAAATACCTCACCCCACCCACAAAAGAAAAGCAGTTGTCCTCAAATGCAGCTAAACACATAAAAATCACAAAAACAACATAGAGGGAGGTAAAGAATGATCGTGTCTACCTAGTCGCTCAATCGTCGGGGCATCAATGCCCAGGGTCATAGTCTGATCTTGGGCATCAGTGTCTAGGGTAACATCAACACTGGCTCCACTAGAGCCTTTCATAGAAGTCTATGTTAACGATGTCTGAATGACTAACTTTACTATCGTCTTCTCTAAATCAAACAGGTCTCGATAGATGGTCGCCTCCTAGACATCTAGATGCTCCTCGTCTGTCTCCAACACTGACTCAACAACAGCCACATCCTCCATAGTCTTATTTATGGTGGTAGCCAGAGACATAACAGAACTAGTCAGGACATCTACACCGGGAACCTCAGGAGCCTCTACTGAAGTAAAGTATGTGGACTTCAGATGTTCCACATCCTTCCTCAACTCATAAACCTCAGCTTTCAAAGTCGTAACCTTTGTAGTTATCCCCTATCGACTATTACAAGTCTCTACTCTCACCATGATAGTATCAATAGATGTCTGAAGAGGTGTCAAAGCAGCAAATAGAGCTCGCTCAATCATCCAAGTCACATAGGCTTCTAGCAGGGAAGCCCATATTTGCAGAATAGGCTAGGTGTCCCATCTTGAGGAGCATGGCATGAGTGATCAGATTCCTCGAGGTAGTGGTACCTGAAGTAGAAAGGTGGGAGGCGGTAGTAGAACTTGGGGCCTCTAAAGGAGTGGAAATAGATGTACATGAAGGCCTAAAAGCCAAAGTAGGCAACGCTGCCTCTGCAGGTATAGACTCAACATCAACCTCTGGGGATGTATCCACCGACGCTACTCTCCAACTATCTGCCTGATCCCATATGTACTCAGCCTCAATGTGCCAGATGTTTGTGGAGAATATGGGTATGACCTTAATGTCCCTCTTATCATCAAAAGGAACTCCAGCCCGCCGACATAACTCTGTAATAAGCACTGGGAAGAGAAGGGATGTCTGGCTCTATTTGGCCCTCATGTCCACCTCCTACTCAATGATTAGCCTCAAATTGATGCTCTTCCGTGCTATGGTTGATCCGATATAGGCCACTTTTGGGTGGTGGAGGATGGACTCATTCAATGAGGGCATGATGGAGCTGCTAATGAACCCAAATCAGTGCCAATCTGCTATATTCAAGTCCTTCTTCTCAATCGAGACTCCAGCCTCGATCCACCTCGGGGCAGTATCAAAAATAAGAGGAGCTAGCCATCCCTTTTGGTTATCTAGAGTCATCACAGTGGTCGCCAAACTCGGGTAGTCAAAATCTAACCCTCTATCCAATACAGCATTGATATAATTATTGTTGCATCTCATTTCCTTCCCTCGGACCATCACAGACTCTACCAGTCTAAAAGTGTTGGCATTCTTCTTTACATTTTTTACCAGGTAATTATACGCCGTGTAAAACTCCCAGACCTATGTGGGAATATAGGGGACACGAGGACTGGTAAGCTGCTCAAACCTATGGAACCAGAGAGTGTCCTACATATTAGGGTACTTGTCTACTACACCATCTGTGGACAATCTGTTTTCTTCCAGAATGGTCCTCATCCCTCAGCCTTTAGCATGTTGAGTAACCGGGGAAAAGGACCCTGAACTACTGGTGCTGGAATAACCATCTGTGCCAGAGCTGGCACTGTATCAGCAACAGGATGGGTAAACTCTGAGATCCTAGACGTACCTTGATGAACTCTGGCACGAATCTCAGCTCGCCTGGTATAAAGTGGTTGGTCATCTGATATACCGTGAATTTATGATATTTTTAATACATTTCACTTAAGAGTTGTATATGTCTAGAGCCATTTTGTATTGGTATTAATGTGTTTTTATCATGTTTACAGGAAATAAGTTCGGACGTGGAAGTATGAGACACAGCTAAAGAATTGTGCAGAAAATGGCATCTACAAAAGTGACTCACGGACTGTAGGTCCAGTCACATTTCATAGATGGTGATCATAGATGGACAGGCAAAGCATGAAGAAGAAATCAGGGAATCTTTGACCAAGTGTGGAACCGCGACCTCAAACTACGAATCGTAAGTCGATCTACAGGCCGTCCTGCAAGTCCATCAAACCATTCATAAAAGGGTGTTCCAAGACCTGATTTCAAAAGTCTAAGTATGAAACCATGAAAGAGGATTCACGGACCGTGGATTGAATCACGGTCCGCCCTGCTGGTCCGTCGATTGTGGCTGAGAGTGCTAATTTTTAGAGTTGGAAAATTGCCTAAGTACCAAACCACGGAAGGGACCTACGGACCGTAGGTCAGTCTACTGTTCGTAGGTCAGTGTCGTCAACTACAACCGCGTCTAGAAACTTTATTTCTTTATTTCCTTATTTCATTTCCTTTTTAGTTGGGACTTGTTTTTCTATATATAGGCCATGTAAACCTCATTTTTAAGGGTTAGACTTTATTACTTTTGTTCTAGTTTTTGTCTTTGGAGATTATCTTGCAACTTTAGCAATTCTTAATTTCCTTAGTTTGTTTTGAAGATTTTGGCTTTGAAATTCAAGTTGAGATTTTGGGTTTATTCTTCTCATTACATAAGTTCATGATTTATTCATCTAAAAATATGAATTGTGTTCTTTCTATTATGGGTAACTAAATCCACAGCTAGGGATGTAGGAACCATGAGCGATTAACAAAGTATGAATAGTAACTAAGTAATTCTTCAATAGTGTTATTGCATGCTTTTGATAATTCTTTTGTTTAGAATTCTTTTTAGCAGTTGCAAATGTTAGAAATCGCCTTGTTGCTACTTGCCGAACCAAGGAGGTAGTTAATATGAAAAGAATTATCAACATAGATTTAGTGTGATACTATCTAATAGTCTAATGTCGATTGGTGCGAGGGTGAAAACTAAGACATAAATTGATGTGATGTCTAATATGAGGTAACGATAAGGGTCAGTAAATCATACACATATAGCAAAACCAAGGTGCGGGATGAAATTCTCTAGTTGTAGGACCAAGGAATTAGAGATACCTAACTTATCACTTTGCATGTAATACACTAGGAAAGGATTACTATTACTAGGATTACCGCGTTATGAGCTCATGGGGAACACGTACACCCTAGTTTCTCTCTCATCTTGATAGCAACTAAAGTTTAAATCTTGCTCACTGATTATTCACATAATTTCCAGAATTAGTTTCATAAATCCCTCCCCCCCTTAATTACTTGTTTCAGAAATATATTGACTAAACGAATATAATCGTAAGTTAAGTTTAAGTCTAACCCATATTCCTTGTGGGATCGACCCCAAGCTACAAGTTGGGCTCTTTAGTTGATAACGATCGCTTTTACTTTTTTAGGGAGGCATAATTTGAGCGTATCAAATTTTGGCGCTGCTGCCAGGGAATAAGATTTTTAGATTAAGTTTAACTACATTATTGAACTTTAGTCAAATATTTCCTAATTTTACTTTTTCTTTCGTTTTTGTTTCTCTCAGGTTCCTACTCTAGTGTATGCGAAGTAGACAGAGCCAAGTGAACCACTTACTCCTTACGATCTAGAATTGAACAAAACTTTGCAAAGGATGAACAATCAAGGGGTCCCATTCAATCCTATCAGAGGAAATTTAGGTGATGGATCTGGGTTACAGCCTCCAAGGGTTGGTGATGAGAATAATCAAGTTCAAGGTGAAAATCTTCTGGGAGATGCATTGAGGGTATAGGATCCATTAGGACCAAGACTGCGTGATAACTATAGGGTCAACTTTAATGTTGCTGAATCTGAAGGACCTCTTGTTTACCCCCTCTACCTCCAGGGCATACTTTCGTGGTGACTAGCAGGTTGATGTAGATGCTAACAGCAAGGGGTTTGTTCTCTGGGTTTGCATCAGAGGATCGGCCATGTGCCCATAGCTAAGATGAGGAGTGTCTGCAAAAGGTGTGTGGGTCAATCGGACTTGGACATAGAAGTCATTGGATTGAGAGTATTCCCTCTATCATTGATCGGCAATGCTGCTGTGTGGTGTACTGAGCTCCCTTATAACTCAATCTACACATAGAACCAATTAACTGAGGTGTTCCTGGATAGATACTTTCCCGTGTCAAAGAAGTTGAACCATAAAGATAAACTCAACAACTTCGTAGCACTAACTGGAGAGTCTGTGACTAGTTCTTGGGACAGGTTCATTGTTTTCATAAGTGGTGTCCCAAATCACCATATTGATGATGAATCACTAAAGAAATTCTTCTACCGAGGTCAGGATGACAATAGTAAGGTGGTGCTTGATACTATCGCTAGAGGTTTATATGGTGAGTGCACTTTTGAACAGATTGCGGAGAAACTAGAGAAGATTTCCCAAAATAATAAAGCGTGGAGTAGTAGAAAGTCAGTTACTAGGAGAAAAACATTTGTAGTCTAAGCTACAACTAACTAATCTGCCAATGATATTCGTAAGGAGATGGCTCAAATAAGGACCGACTGGGGTTGGTATTGAAGGATGTAAGGGGAGATACTAAAATGGTAAATGCTATAAATTATTTGACTAAAAATTCACCACCGGTTGAGTAATGTTACTATGAGGAGGATACTTAAGCGATGAATGATCAGAAGGGAGGTTTTCGAGCCAATGCCCAAGGTTCCAATATGGATAATTGGTGCCAAGGTCAAGGAAACCAAGGTCGAAATTATGTCAACTAGAACCAAGAGGGTCAATATGTCTGGGATGGGAACTATAATCGTGACAATAACTACAACCGAAACAACTATGGCAACAGAAACGATCGGGTTGGGCCTTATGTCCCTCCTCAAAATTGGGAATCAGTTAATAGGGAAACTGGAGGTATTATGTCACGTATTGAGGATATGATGCAAAATTTGATGAAGACGTTTGATGCGACTGATAAGAATGTGAAGGAGATGCGAAATGACTTGTCTGGTATTGGTCGAAAAGTTGATGCCCATGCAGTGTGGATCAAGGATCTTGAACTACTAGAGATTACTCAGTTGCCTTCAATAGTAAACCTACGTAAACCTGGCACACTTCCTAGCAACACCATTCAAAATCCAAAGAATGATGGGCACTGTATGGCAGTCACCACTCAAGGAGGTAAGCAAACCATTGATCCACCGATGTCATTTGTGGTTGAAGTTGAGGTTAGTAAAGATGATGATGTGATAGAGGTAAATGAGAAGCCCAAGAATGGAACAGAGAAGGAAGCGGAGATAACTCAGAAACTTGTTTCCATGCCTAGACCTCCACCTCCTTTCCTACAGAGGTTAGTGAAGAAGACTAAATAATGCAAATACTACAGGTTTATTAGTATGTTGAAGCAGCTTTCAATCAATGTGCCTTTGATAGAAGCTTTGGAGCAAATGTTTGGGTATGCGAAGTTTATGAAGGACTTGGTAACTAAAAAGCAGGCCGTGAGTTTTGAAGATGATGATAAGTTGCAACATTGTAGTGTTATTACTACAAGGTCCCTTGTACAGAAGAAGGAGGATCCTGGGGCTTTCACTATTCCTTGTACAATTGGGTTGCTACATTTTACGAAGGCGTTGTGCGATTTGGGTGCTAGTATCAATCTAATGCCATTGGCTACTTACAAGATGTTGGGTTTAGGGGATCAAAAACCGACTGCAATTTGATTGCTTATAGCCGATAGAACTTTGAAGAATCCCATTGGTGTGCTCCAAAATGTACTAGTGAAAGTGGAGTCTTTTATCTTTCCGGTGGATTTTGTGATACTTGATTGTGATGTTGACTTTGAGGTTCCCATTATCCTTGGGAAACCATTCCTATCCACTGGGAGCGCCTTAGTTGATATGGAGAAAGGATAAACGAAGTTTTGATTGAACAATGAAGAGGCAACTTTCAATATCTCTAAGTCCATAAAGCAGAGTAGTGAGCTCAAATCGGTATCTATAGGGATGCATATTGTAGAGAGTGGTTCTGAAGTGTCTATTGAAGAGAGGTTGGGTGTTGATGCACTAGTAATGTTAATGATGAACTTTGAGAGTGATGGTATTAAAGACTATGATGAACTGATCGCTGCACTTGATAGATTTGAATTTTGTTCAAAACCAAAAAGATTAGAGTTAGACATGAAGAATCGCGAAGGGGCAGACTGTCTGTTAAAGAGGCTCCAAAATTGGAGCTTAAGGCTCTACCATCACATTTGAGGTATGTATTCTTGGGGAGAGATGGTACTTTACCGGTCATCATTGCGGTAGATTTGAATGTGGCACAAGTTGAGGCATTAGTCTCCGTGTTGAAGAGGTTCAAGCGAGCTATTGGGTGGACTATTATGGACAATATTAGGATTCCTCCTGGTATTTTTTTCTCATAAAATTCAACTCATGCCAGTGCACAAGCCTAGTATTGAGCACCAGAGAAGACTAAATTCGCATATGCAAGAGGTAGTTAAGAAGGAAATCATCAAGTAGTTGGATACTGGAGTTATTTATCCAATTGCAGATAGTAGTTGGGTGTGCCTTGTTCAGTGTGTGCCCAAGAAATATGGAATTACTGTGGTACCTAATGAGAGAAATAAGCTTGTTCCGATGCGGCCCTTGACTAGATGGAAAGTCTGCATGGACTACCAAAAATTAAATGCTTAGACAGAAAAGGACCATTTTCCTATGTCGTTCATGGATCAGATGTTGGACCGACTTGCGGGTAAGGGTTAGTATTGTTTCCTTGATGGTTATTTGGGCTACAATTAGATTTCTATAGCTCTGAAAAACCAAGAGATGACCAGCTTCACTTGCCCTTATAGGACTTTCGCCTTCAAACGGATGACATTTGGGTTGTGTAATACTCTAGCAACTTTCCAGCATTGCATGATGTCAATATTTTTTGATATGTTAGAGGACACTATTGAGGTATTTATGGATGATTTCTCTATGGTAGGTGACTCTTTTGATCATTTTCTGGACTATTTGGCCGAGGTGCTTAAAAGGTGTGAAGAGTGCAATCTTGTGCTTAATTGGGAGAAGTTTTATTTTATGGTGAAAGAAGGGACGGTTCTAGTTCATCAGATTTCTAAGAATGGAATTGAGGTTGATAGGGCAAAAGTTGAGGTAACAGAAAAGCTTCCACCACCTATCTCTGTTAAAGGTGTTAGAAGTTTTCTTGGGCATGTAGGTTTCTATAGGAGGTTCATTAAGGATTTCTTCAAAATTGCACATCCATTGTGCAAACTTCTCGAAAAGGAGTATAAGTTTTATTTTGTTGATGCTTGTCTAAGAGCATTTAGAGATTTGAAGGAGAAGTTAATCACTACACCTATCATTATTTCACCAAATTGGGAACAACCGCTTGAGGTAATGTGTGACGCGAGTGTAGTGGCGGTTGGTGGTATTAGGACAGAGGCGTGAGAAGATTATTCATCCTATTTACTATGCAAGAAAATCTCTAAATGTGGCTCAAAAGAACTATACAGGGACTAAACACGAGCTTCGTGCGGTGGATTTCACATTCGAGAAATTTTGATCCTACTTGCTTGGTACTAACATCATAGTACATACTGACCATTCTGCATTGAGGTATTTTATGGCTAAAAAGAATGCAAAACTGAGGTTGATTAGATGGGTGTTGTTGCTGCAAGAATTCGATTTTATGGTGAAAGATAGAAACAAGACAGAAAATTAGGTTGTCAATCACTTGTCCAGATTGGAGGAAGAAGCTATGTTCAAGCTTGGTGATAGGGCTGAAATTAATGATGTTTTTCCAGATGAACAGGTATTGGCTACTTTTCATGATCTGATTCCTTGGTTTGCATACTTTGCTAACTATTTGGCAAGTGATCTGGCGCCATCTAATTTGTCTTTTCACCGAAGGAAAACGTTTATGTATGATATGAAGAAGTTCTTTTGGGATGAGCCTTACTTGTATCATAGTTGTGCTGATGGGATTATTCTTCGTTGTGTGCCCGAGGTCGAGATGTTGAGTATACTAGAGGCGTGCCATGCATCGCCTATTGGTGGGCATCATAGTGATATTCGGATTGCGCATAAAATTTTGTAGTGTGGGTATTACTAGCCTACCATCCACCAAGATGCTCATGATTTCGCCAAGTCTTGTGACTAATGCCAAAGAGAAGGAGGAATTTCAAAGAGGCAAGAGCTTCCTATGAACCCTATATTGGTGATAGAGTTGTTTGATGTATGGGGTATTGATTTTATTGGTCCATTTGTAAGTTCACATAGGATGAAGTATATTCTTGTTGAGGTAGATTATGTATCAAAGTTGGTAGTGCAATTGTCCTTCCACACAATAAAGGTAAAAGTGTCACCGCCTTCTTGGAAAAGAATATTTTCTCCAGATTTGGTACACCTAGGGTGATTATCAGCGATGGAGGTTCCCACTTTTGAAATAAGTTGTTCAAGGCGTTACTTGAGAAATATGGCGTCCACCACAATGTTGCTACTCCTTACCATCCGCAGTCTAGTGGGCAAGTTGAAGTGTCCAACAGAGAGATTAAGCAAATTCTGGCAAAGACTGTGAATGCTAATAGAATGGATTGGTCAAGGAAGCTTGATGATGCTCTATGAGCCTATCACACCACATTCAAAACTCCCATAGGTATGCCCCCATACCAACTTGTATATGGGAAGTCTTGTCATTTGCCGGTAAAGTTAGACCATAAGGCTATTTGGGCACTAAAGAAGCTAAAGTTGGATTGGGGCGCTACATCGAATCAGAGAATGAGTGGCTTGAATGTGTTTGATGAGTTTCGCCTAAGAACTTAAGAAAGTTCAGCCTTGTACAAAGAGAAGATGAAGAACTATCATGACCAAAGGATTGAAAAGCGAGAATTTGTTGTGGGTGATCTTGTGCTTCTATTCAACTCTAGGTTGCGCTTGTTTCTAAGCAAGCTCAAGTTCAAGTGGAACGGGCCATTCTTAGTCATGCAAGTTCTCCCACAGAGAGTGGTGGAGCTTGAAAACAGTAAGGGAACAAGGTTCAAGGTAATTGGGTAAAGGATTAAGATTTATCTGGGAAACGCAGAAAGTATGCAAGAAGTTGTTGAGGCGTATTATCTTGATGAAGTCTGAGTAATCAAGAGGCCTGCATCATGCTGCAACATTAAATCAAGCGTTGCCTGGGACATAACCCAAGATGTACAATCTGGCCAACTAAAGGTTTTTTCTTTTCGGTTTGGTAGTTTTCTTTGTTTAGTTGTTTTTATGTATTCCTTTAGATAGATGCTTTATTTTTGTTTTAGTGTTGGCAAGATATAGCATAGGGTCAGTGTCTCAAAAGTGTCTAGAAAATGTAAAAAAAAAGGCCTAACGGTTGCTACATGTGCAGGGGCGCAAAGCAAAAATCTGCAGAAAAATGTATGTTGCAAAGGTCTATGGACCCCATCGACGGTCCGTGGTTCATTCCACAGGTCATGAATGGTTTCGATAGATCCCAGGTAAGATTTCTAAATTTTCTAAGTGCAAAAGTAACCTACGGACACTATCTACAGTCCGTAGGTCAACCCACGGATCGTAGACGAGGTCTCGTGGGTCCAAACCCTAATTCTGTCTGACCCAACCCGGACCTCTTTTAAATAAAACCCCCATTGTTTAAACACTCCCCCCCCCCCCCCCCCCCACTTCCAAAATTCACCCAAAATCATTTTTATCACTTCCCCTCTCCTAAAATCCCTCCATATCACCACAATATCACATCAATCACTTTACTTTCTTTCCCTATATTCCCAATTCACTCTGTTCTCCCCCAAATTCCTTCAGCCCCTATTTCCCAAAGGTTTTGGTGTTCGGGTTAGGTAGAAAAAGGGAGTAAGGAATTGTTGGAAGTCTAAAGTCATCACACCATCACCCACTTCCTTTTCTTGTAAGGTAATCGGCTTCCCTTTACTTTGAATCCCGGTAGATTGTTGTTAATAGAAAGTCAGGAAGTGAATCTTGACCTTGGGTGTGAAATTGTAGGTATCCCGCATGAATTGTGCGTTAGAAACACCCTTGGGATGATAGATAGTGATTGTGTAGCCTTAGTAAGTAAATAACTTGGTGAAAATGTGGTTTAACTGAAAGTTTCGATTTAGGGCTCCTACCTTTGTATGCAATACATGTGAAAAATGAGTAATTGAAACCCTACGGATGACAAACTATCATATATTGTGTTGAAATTCCTGATTAGACTAAGGTCAATTGTTTGAATTGGTAAAATTTTGGTTTCGAATAAAAGCATATTTGATACCTGGCACAGACCTGATCCATGAGACCCTGTCTACAGATCGTAGATCAGGTCTGTGGTCTGTGGCACAAAGCAATTCCACTAAGTGTGGAACCACGGAGGTGGACTACGGTTCGTAGGTCAATCTACGGACCATTCTGCACATCCGTGGTTCCCATTAGAAACCAATTTTTTTGGTACTTCTAACCTACGAAGGGGATCCACGGACCGTAGATACCCACCGTAGGTGGCCACTGAAGCCACAATTGGACATTTATTTTTAGTTTTTGTTTGGTCTCTTCTTTGTTCTAAAAAATTTTCGAGTTTGTTTTTAGGTTGTATTAGTACTAATTCTTCCTCCACCGGTACCATGGACCCAAAGAAAGCTATAGCCATCAAGGGTAGATCCAAATCAACAGCACCAACCCATCGGCTAATCGACGAGGATACTAATGCTGAGAAAGACCCCGAATATGTCCCCCCCATTGGAAGGACATCACCCACAGCACCCCGGGGCTACTCGAAATCAATCCAAGAAGGTGGTTCCCGACGTATTCACTGCTTCCCAGTCTGATGAGAAGGATACATTGATCAGATCAGCGGCTGGGTCTGCTTCTGGTTTTTTGAGTCTGCCTCTGCTACAAGGTCTGCTTCTAGCTCCGCCACCGGCTACAGCTCACATGATAGGGCTGCCTCATCTGAAGAGGCTGCTAGTTCAAGGAATATCCCAATTCCACCTAACACTAACCCTGCTTCAGCTACTGAGGAGCCGAATAGATGGTGCGTTGAAGGTTAATGGCAAATCTACAAGGATGCCAAGATGTTGAACGACAAAGAGAAAATGGTCCGGCTTATCACAGAGGAGCGCAGATTTCTCACAGGGAGTCTACACAACATACCCAATGTCCACCAACTCTTGCAGAAACACAAATGCGATTGGATGGCTCGGATCCCTAGGAATTACAGTGAGGAGATTGCGAGAGAGTTATATGCCTCTTATGTTTCCACACATCGAGGATCTATCCACAAACGGGCCAAGCCCACAGCCTACGCCCCACTCAATTCCACTATGGTCCGGGGTTTTCATGTGGACATATCGCAAGTTACTATCAGTCGACTCCTCTACTTTCCGGGCACTACTTGGGCACTAAACACAGCCAAATTTGACTATCAGTAGGACATTGTGAGGAGTGGAGTGTTCCAACGGAATGCAGAGTAAAGGGAGGTCGTATTACTTTGGCTGGCCAGGCACATAGTTATGGATGAAGAGAGTGCAGAGTGGGTCAGTACAAGGTATTTGAAAGGCCACTCTTAATTAGGGGGACAAGTTCTTTTGGCTCTTTGTACAGAATAAGGTATCGCCCACTAAGGCCGATAATAAACTCACTTGGAATAGAAGGTGATGGTTGCGACTTTGGTAGCTGGGTTCGAGATCGACATTGCCCACATGCATTTGGCAGAGATCTATGAGAGGGCATTTAGGACTACCACTACACTACCCTTCCCGTGTATGATCTTTCAGTTATGCAGGGATTCTGGGGTGCCTATCTTGCATTGTGATAAATTGGTAGAGGCGACCGAGACTCATGACATCTGCCTTATTCAAGATTCAGCCATTGTAGCTACCCCCCACAATGTGGCCCGCAGATTGAGGTGCCGCCACTAGGGGCAATTTAGTAGTTGATGTGGAGCAGATGCAGGGTGATGATCCTACCCCTTTAGCCCACACTGATAATGCCCCGGGCTCCCCATTTCAGGTTGCCAGTCAGGCCCCTAGCTCATCCAGAGCCACCACTTCATCGAGATCTGATGTCGTACCCCTCTCACATGTTCATAAATTTGAGGCATAGATTGCCACGCTACTGCATCATGTGAAGCCATGGATGCAGTGGTCTATTGCAGAGTCTGAGGCTAGGATGGAACGAAGGATAGAGACTATGATGGAACAGAAGGTCCAAGCTGTTCATAAGCATATGGATGCCTTCGAGTTGAGAATCCTCGACCGACCAACCCCTGCTATAGATCTATCCTCTTTTCGAACTGAGTTAGACAGTCTCCGGGCCGACCTTGATAACATCCTTTCCCCACCCACAGATAAGCCAGAGTCTACACCTAATGTATTAGTTAATGATACAGTGCTTGGTGTTTTATTCAGCGAGGACATAGCACAGCCCGAGCCTATTCGTGCTCACGGGAAGAGGCCCGGCTCCATTTGCATTTATGATACTACTGAGAAAGCTTGAGAAAAGAAGTGGGAGTGTCATCAGAATGAGTAGGATAGGAAAGCTTTCATAGTAGATGTGGAGTTGCACCAACAGAGGGCTCATGAGAGTATTCTGGGAGCCTCTCGTTCTAGGCCCACTACTAAGGCTACAGATGCAGTAGGAGATGATATGAGCACCACAATTGGTGTGGTTAGAGTGATTGATAGCACTACTGAGGGTGTTGTGATAGATGATGTGGGTACTACGAAGGGTGACCCAAGTGTTGTTCCAGCAGGCTTCAGAAAATCGAACCCACCCGCTTGTTGATGAGCCTTCGGTGCTATGTGCCACAGGTTTGCTTCACCCAATCCTTTACTCTTTCCTTTTTGTGCATTGGGGACAATTGCACTCTATTTTGTTAGGGGTGGGGTAAACGGATTGTGAGTGATAGGGTGAAGTCTGAGTAACCCAACTTATAATCCTCTCTAGGGGTTTTCTTGCTTGTGGACTTTTTCCCCAAGAGACTGTTTTAATTTATGTTAAACCGGCATGTGTTAGGATTGTATGTCTAGAAGCATGAGAAATAATGAAGCATGATGGCATAATTAAAAATAAAAATGATACCCATCCAAAATTTGTGATATGTGCTAATATATGAATGAGTTGAATGTCTTGGCTCTGAGTATGACATGATAAGGAACCAACTTGAGCTCATAACTTAATCTAAAAACTTAGATTGTGTAATATGATAATCTAATAATGAAACTATGTGCCAAGTGTGTGTGAGAATGGTTGAATTGTGCACACAGTTTTGTGTCAATCTAGAACTTGCCCCATTGGTCCTGCTAGGATAATCTAGGCTAGAAGTTAGGAAGTGATCATAGGTCATTGTTCAAATCAGTCCACTTAAGCCTAAAATGATCTAACCAAGTGATAGCATTAGTCCCTTTTGATCGAAATATTTGTGCCTAAAATTGACCAATTCTTTTGATTTGCCTAACTCACCTTCCCTTAAAAACATTGTCTTTCCCCCTGTCCCTTCTTGGACATGTGCACCTCAACTTAGGCCAAAAGCCTAAGTCGAGGGAGGCTAAGCCCAAAAGTTACCTTGATCTTGGCCCTGGTCCGACATTGGACATTGTGCACCTCAACTATTGCAAAATGCATAAGTTGAGGGTGGCTATGAAAAAGGAAACCAAATGAAAAAGCGTATGAAAAAAGTTTCGTGTTGAAAAGAGGAAAAGGTATGAAAGAGGATGTGACTTTGTGCAAAAGAAGAAAAAAAAAGTGTGAAAGGAAATACAAGAAAACAAAGTAAAAGAAAAAGAAGAAAATGAGAAACAAGAGTCAAAAAGTCAAAAGTCGCATCCTTGGTTGGAAAGAGTGAAGGGAAAGAAAGTTGGATGAAAAGTTGCCAAGAACAGGTCAAGGAAGAGGTAAATAGCCAATGTAATGTCAATGAGGCCAGAAAGTCACTAAAAAGTACCTAAATGTACCACACCTGACCTCGAGCCTACGTTACAAGCTAAGAAAAGTCCTATAGTGATCCTAGCAAATAGTTTGGAGAGTCTAACAGTGAAAATAAGGGCAAGCCTATGGTATTGAGCACTAACTGTACTTGAAATTACTTCAGAGCGTGAGTGCTGAATGAATCCTTGTACTCAAAATCATATTCATTGTGTGAAAAAGGGATTTCGTTTGAAGTAAGGGCACTAGTTACATTGTCGGAAAGTTGGTACCTTGGTGATAGCAAAACAGTGTATGTTGTGTGTATATTGGTCGATCTTTGTCATATTTTGATCCGCATAAGTTAGCTTGTTGAATCTAAGAGAAAATATTTGCACTTGAAAGTAGAGTCAGGATAGAGAGCCATTTGATTGCTTGTGCTTGAATGTTTTCTTTTATACAAGTGTCATTTAGAGTCTTAGTGCGTCACTTGAGGACAAACAACGAATTTAAAGTTGAGGGTGTCGATATACAGTGAGTTTACGATATTTTTAATACATTTCACTTAAGAGATGTGTGTTTCTAGAGCCATTTTGTATTGGTATTAATGTGTTTTTATCATGTTTGCAGGAAATAAGTTCAGACGTGGAAGTATGAGACACAACTGAAGAATTGTGCAGAAAAGGGCATCTACAGAAGTGACTCATGGATCGTAGGTCCAATCACGTTCCTTAGATGGTGATTGTAGATAGATTGGCAAAGCATGAAGAAAAATTCAGCGAATTCTTGGCCAAGTGGGGAACCACGACCTCAAACTATGAATCGTAGGTCGACCTACGGCCGTCTTGCAAGTCCGTCAAACCATGCAAAAAAGGGTGTTCCAGGACCTGATTTCAAAAGTCTAAGTATGAAACCACGGAGGAGGATCCACGAATAGTGGATTGAATCATGGTCAGTCCTGTTGGTTCGTCGATTATGGGTGAGAGTGCTAATTTTTGGAGTTTGAAAATTGCCTAAGTCCCAAACCACGGAAGGGACCTACGGATCGTAGGTCAGTCCATGGTCCGTAGGTCAGTGTCATCAACTACAACCGCATCACGAAACTTTATTTCCCTATTTTGTTTCCTTTTTAGTTGGGACTTGTTTTTCTATATATAGGTCAAGTAAACCTCGTTTTTGGGGGGTTAGACTTTATTACTTTTGTTCTAGTATTTGGCTTTGGAGATTAACTTGCAACTTTAGCAATTCTTAATTTCCTAAGTTCGTTTTGAAGATTTTGGCTTTGAAATTCAAGTTGAGATTCTGGATTTATTCTTCTCATTACGTAAGTTCATGATATCTTTATCTAAAAATATGAATTGTGTTCTTGCAATTATGGGTAACTATATCCATAGTTGTGGGAACCATGAGCGATTAACAAAGTATGAATAGTAACTAAGTAATTCTTGAATATTGTTATTGTATGCATTGATAATTCTTTCATTTAGAAGTCATTTTAGCAGTTACAAACGTTAGAACTCACCTTGTTGCTACTTGTCGGACCAAGGAGATAGTTAATAATAAAAGAATTAACCACATAGATTTAGTGTGATACTATCTAATAGTCTAATGTTGATTGGTGCGAGGGTGAAAACTAAGTCATACATCGATGTGATGTCTAATATGAGGTAACGGTAATGGTTAGTAAATTATACACACGTAACCGGACCAAGGTGTGGGGTGAAATCCTCTAGTTGCCGCACCAAAGAATTAGAGATACCTAACTTATCACTTTGCATGTAATACACTAGGAAAGGATTACTATTACTAGGATTACAGCGTTATGAGCTTATGGGGAACACGTACACCCTAGTTTCTCTCTCATCTTGATAACAACTAAAGCTCAAATCTTGCTCACTGATTATTCACATAATTTTCAGAGATGTGCAGTGTCCTTTGGCAAATCGCCGAAATTACTCGGTGAGCTCAAACTAGCACGCCGAAATGAACAGTGTGTTTTAGGGGTTCGAGGCACAAAAAGGGTGATCAAAGGAAACATTCGGCGAGTAGCCGAGTGAACTCGGTGAGCTTATGCTTCTCAACAAAATTTATAGACTCCAAACTAAACCACATTGAGAAATTAAAAGTGATAAAGGAGGATGTTAGCGAACCACCGAACCGTTTGACGAGCTCGACCCAGCTTGCCAAAATGCCCAACGTGCCAAATTTCAACCCCGTTTCCCAAATTCAATCACGCAGCCCCCGAAATCAAAATCAAACTACACACTTATGCAATCAGGACCAGACCCAATCGACCCATGCCTCCGGGGTACTTAGACTTCCCCCGGTTTGGCCAAAATTGGTCATTTGACGACTTATGCCCTTAAGAATGACGTTAAAGGCACCATCATTGGGCAAAGTACGTCATTTAGCACAAATGGGGGTTACCCAGACTTCACCCAACTAGAACCAACATAAATTAACCGCAACTCAACAATTAAAGATCAATTTTAACACACAAAACTTGGGAAATCAACATTTTAAGCAAATAGGCTAAATTTCAAAACTAAAATAAGCAAACCAACACAATAAATACGATTCAAAATAGGCCTAGAACACATCATCACAAGATTACCAAAAGCATTTAAGTTCAACTTCTAAACTTGAGTCCGGGGATGTAAAAACAAACCTTCAAGCCAAATGAAGAATTTGATATCTAGGCGACACTGTAATCCAAATTCGAGCACATGATCAACAACAAAAAATGACTAAAAAGGAAATATAGAAAGTCTAGAGTGTGAGTGAGAGTGTACGAGGCTAGAAATAAGAGAATGTGAAAGATTTTTGAAAATTTAAATTGTTTGGCCTTTTAAAACCTTTAAGTTTACGGCCTTTTCGGCGATATTAGTCGACCACGCAGCGATGTCCCGAGTGGTGAGTTACCTCACTGAGTTTTACAGGACCTCCAGTTAACTTGGGGGTCCAAACGGTGGATAAAATCGAGCTTGCTGACCTGTTCAGCGAGTCGCCGATTCAGCCATTGGCCCGTCGAGTTTTACAAACCTCCAATGACAATCCAAGTCAGGATGGCCGAGCTCTTAGACAAGTCACCGACTGGACTCTTGGCTCGCCAACTTGCATTTCTCAAACACATTCCACTTTTCAACCTGCACAATCAACACCCATTATCAAAAATCAAACTTAAAGCATTAAAAACTTGGGTTGCCTCCCAAAAAGTGACTTAGTTGACGCCGTGGCACGACACAAATACCCATTCAAGTTTCATTCTATGGGTTTGCCATAGTATCACTAGGCAACACCCCTTGTAGTCTTGGGTTTAGATGAGACTAAATCTGACCCATTTGGGTCTCCAACTGCTTGATAGAGACGGAATGAAAGGTCATCATCTGATTAAGAATCGATACATCTTCTTTCATTTCCTTCAAAACTTTATCGGACCCTTCAACCTTGTTAAGAATGCATGAGAGCATGTCCTTCGTACAGCTACCCTCAAAATCTTTAGCCTTTTGACGCTCATGGGGATGCATATATCTATCCTTCTCCCTTCTCCTTCCTTCCAAGAGGCGTTACGATCACGCCACTCTCTGTCATGATCTCTCCAGCCCTCATCTCTATTCCAACCTTGGTTACCACCCTACCTAGGGTAGTTTGCACGACAACTTCCTCCTTGGTTGGCTAGGAAGTTCACTTCCTCATTGTAAAATGCTTCAAAGTTGGCCTCATTAGGGTTTACACCACCAACACTGATAGCATTAATGTTTCTTGTACCAGCACCCATGATATTCTTGGCCGAGATGTCCAGTTGGGTCATCATCTTTGCCATGTTTTCTTGATCTTTTTCAATCAGCTCCTTTGTCAATTTATAAGTAAGAGGAGAGACTTGATATTCACGTGTGTACCATGTTTGGTTAATCTTGGTCATGCAATTGAAAAGTTGGAATGCTATGACATACAGTTGTTACATTAAACCTCCCAAAGAAAGTTGATCATCCACTCCCTTGTTTACCGAATCGAGGCTTCGGTAGGAGTATTATAGCATTACATTATCGGGCGATCCATTAGTTGGCCATAGCAGCACCATCATTTTAAATCTCAGCCAAGTCTCATGGATGGGCTCACCCTCCAAGCGTTTAAAGATTTAGATACTATCCCTAAGTGTCATCATCTTCGAATGAAAAAAATCAAACTTGGAATGCAGTAATAAGCTCGTCCCACGAAGTGATAGAATCTGTTGGCAACTCAGCCACCACTTGCATGCTCTCCCATTAGAGAAAATGGAACAACCTCAGTCGGACTGATTCTTGAGACATGTTCTTAAAAGAGAACGATCCATAAACATCAACAATATTCCTGATGTGCTCATGGGGATCCTCATGATCCAGCCCACCAAACAAACCATTTAGTTATAGGAGCTGAAGCATAGTGATTGTAATATGGATAACAACATTTCCTTCAGCTGGAGGCAAATGAATGTCACCAACACCACCCACTAGATTTGGGTCATTGACATAATTGAGGTTCCCAATGTCATTTTGGTGACCCACTTGGGTACCATTACTTCCGTTGATGCTCATTTCCTCCTTTGTTTTAACACAAGCAACACAAAACCAAGAGTAAAGTAAGTAGATTCAACTATGGCTAAAAAGAACAAAATACAACTTCACCAAAAGAATTTCAAACAACACCACTCCCAAGCAGCGATGCCATTTTGATTTAACGTTTCAAGCACACTTCTTCCAATTATAAGTGTCAATGATTGTAAATCAGTATAAAACCCAACTAAATGAGTTAGGATCAAATACTACAGGAAGCGGTACGTGTCCACAATTCAATTAAGAAGTATGAATGTGGTTTAATCAACCATGGGAATAAAGATTATCAAAAAAATGCATATCAAATTAAAGGGGTGACACGAATGTCAAATGGGGGATTTGGTTGTAATTATCAACTACAAACAGTCACAACAATTTCACATAATAATAAGGAGATAGATTCTCGGGATGTGATCGATTATGGGAAAATATATACATATGGGTAATTGAAACTACTAGTAAACAACTGAAAATCAATGAGTAGGCTAGACTATAAGGGGGGATAGCTTTCTCTCAAACAACTACCCCGAATCATGTGTTTTCTTTAGGCATCAACAAGAACGACAACGAAGAACAGCCCATACCTTAATTCATCAACTATTTTGAGCTAGATGGGTAGGATTGGGTTTAGGATTTACTCTCTCAAGCTAAACTCAACTCAACCCAATACCCACAAATCATCAATCAACAATCTTAGTTCTAAAACCTCTCTATCGAGCAAGCCAAGAATACAAAAGTAGAACTACATTTGAAACTAAAATTCATAAATCAAACCTCAATTAATGATTGAACTCACTTTTAAATAGGATTTAAACTAGTAATTAACAATACCCATAAACTAATTCAACCAATAATCACATGATCACACACCAAGAATCGGGGTTTTAGCCTAACATCATAAAAAGGTAAAATCGTTACCAAATTGATTAGTCATCAACTAGGTAAGAGAAATTTAGTCTTTACAATGCTCAATTTGAAGAAAATCTTAAATCCACTACAAAAATCTCCAAATTGAATCTCTAAGATTCTTCAAAACTAAGAAAAACTTCAGAGAAAACTTCTCAAAAATGTTTCAATGGAAGATAGATGTCAAAAGATGCCAAAATGCTACTAAGCCAAATGTTCAAAATTTAATTTATAGTCGCATAAAAAATAAACTACGAAAGGACATTCGGCGACGTAAGTTGGGCTTGCCGAACCACTCGGCAAGCCTGTAACACCCCTAAATACTAATCAAGAGTCGCATGTCAATTTACCATTGCTTAATTACTACAATATGTTTTACTCGCATTTTGGGAACTTGAAATGTTGTGATAATTGCTAGCTTGCTTAACATAAATTGTATCGTAATTTAAGTGATTGGGGTATTTACGTAATAGTATAATTAGAATTGTGTATAATTTTAAAAGAAGGTTAAGGATATATATATATATATATATATAGGTGTATATGTATGCATTTTGGGCAGCATAGAACTATTTGGGCAGCATAACTTGTTTTATAGAACTTCTTTTATAGTGAATAAATATGATACGGAAAGCTAATTCGTATATGTACAACTCTTATGTTTATGTAAAACTCTAATTTAGCTGTTATGAATTCAAAATATGGAGCAACATAGGATAAGTTCTGTCCAGAGTTCGAAATCAAGAATCCTATATGGACAACTGTTAGTCTTTTGAATATATCTTTTTTTTACAAAGTATACTTTGCGATGATTCTTGTTTGTTTGCAACCTTAAGAGATGTACCTACATCTTTCATGAGGTTATAAAGTCTAGATTTGCCATTTTTCTTTTCAAATCTAAGTTGCAACATGAGGTACTAGGCTAGCCAAAATCACTGTTTTGGGAGCACAGTCATATTTGTACAGGCCTAGCTTACTTGTGATGATAATCATGTTTTACTTCGATATTATTGAGATACTAGGAATTAAAGAAGTTATTTAAATATATTTTTAAGGTTGTATATGCTCGTGAACAAGTTGAGGACCTTGATACGTTGGTTGGTCTACGGTTTGAACTCGCGAAGTTATGTTGGATTGTTTCTACGCTAAAGTTTTGAGGTTTGTGTATAAACTTGTACTTGCACTCTTTTAACTGCTGGTATAACTGAAAGTTGATCTTGGTACCTTGGTTATCTCGTCACTTTGCATTGTCGTGTTGGTATCCTTTAAAACGTTAAAGACACTTGTGTAACTCGCCCACTTGTACGGATTGTGTAATCACTTGGCACTTTTGTTGGGACCTTGTCCTTCTTGTGGCTGTGACTTTGTCACTATTGGCATGCCTCTTGATTCAGATCATTTGCCATCTTGACTCTGGATTTTTAGTCCGTCTTAAGAATGGAAGTTGTCCATTTTAAGTACGAACTAGAAATTCATTTTTAATATGGTTCTTGGTTCTCTTGATTATTGGGCTTTGACCCTTCTTGATACAGGGCGTCGACCCTTCTTGATACCTACTTGGGCTTGGTGTGACGACATGATGTATATATTGGGTGAGCCTTGTTATTGAATCTCTTTGAAAATGGTGCTATGGGCGCTCTTGACATTTGGAGCCTTAATTATGGTAAATTGTTGGTGAGTTGATGATTTGTGATCATGGCATTGAAAGGGTAAGTTATGACAAAATTACTTGTTGTAATAGAATTGTTCTTGAGCTATTGATCAACTTGAAAGGTGAAGGCGTTTAATTACTATGTATGCTTATGAAGTGAAGTTGATACTTTTTATATATAGTTACTTGATTTATTTATTATGTTTCAATTGTGCTGCTCATGACTTGAGAAAGGTAGATAGGTGAATTTTGAGGGCTCCGAACCTACAGTTTTTACACCACTAAGCTATATGCTTAGCGATAGTTGTTTCTATCATAGGGAATGATCGAGAGAAGGCATGAAGTTGGCCATTGGAGATGGAGATTTTGAGAGCCTTAAGGAAGATCACATTTGCATATAGGCATACTTTGTATAAACTTTGGGAATTATACTTGATCTATGTATTGTATATTTACATGAAATTTTGAGGGCTAATCGGATCATGTCACCATGGGTTGTAATATAAGTATGGACACATGTTTTGTTCATTTGAGGTGTGTAAGCCCAAGTCTTGTAATATATTAAATTTATCACTTGTTTTGAAGGATTGTATGAAGCATGAGCCACTTAGTTTGGGTATGCGGAAGTTGGTAATATTCTTTGTCTATCATTTTTTATTACTATGAGGAAAATATATGCATGAAAAGCTCATGAGTTATTGGCTTATATTATTTCGGAAAGGTCGCTACAAGTGTTGGTATTAGAGCTTAGGTTTGTGGTTCTAGGACTTTTGCTGTGAATTACTTGTAAACTTGTTCGCTTTCGAAAAAGGTTTATTTGAATTATTTGTTCACTTACATGGTTTATAAAAAATTTTATCACATGTAGAGTGCACATGCATCATGTACATGTCCATAATGCACTGTGATCTTCCCTTTTGAAGAAATTAAGTTATGGCCTCTTCTTTTGACTGACCTATGGAAACTGCTCGTAAAGGTTCAGGTGCCTCTGTTACCCAACCTCATGCACTAGAAGAGGAGGAGAACCTTTCTCGGATCAATATGTTCCCCACACTAGTGGGTCTGAAGTGGGAAACCATCAGTGTAGCGACCCTTTCGAAAATAATATAAGTCAATAAATCACAGAATTTTTATGCATATATTGTCCTCACACTAGTAAAAAAAAATTATATAAAAAAAATATTTCCAACTTTCCGAGTGCCTAAACTAGGTGGTTCATTCTTCATACAATCATTCTAAACAAGTAGTAAATTTAATATATTACAAGACTTGGGCTTACACCCCAAATGAACAAAACTTATAGACATACTTATTTTACAACTCATGGTGACATGATCAGATTAGCCCTCAAAATTTCATGTAAATATACAAACATAGATCATGTATAAGTCCCAAAGTTTAACAAAATATGGATGTCTATATGCAAATGTGATCTTCGTTAAGGCCCTCAAAATCTCCAACTCCAATGGCCAGTTTCACGCCTCCTCCCGATCATTCTCTACGATAGAAACAACTATCACTAAGCATATAGCTTAGTGGTGTAAAACTATAGGTTTGGAGCCCTCAAAATTCACCAAACTACCTTTCTCAAATCATGAGCAGCACAATTGAAACATAATTTATAAATCAAGTAACAATATATAAAGAGTATCAAGTTCGATATTTAAAGATCCAAATGTCAAGAACGCTCATAGCACCATTTTCCAAGAGATTCAATAACAAGGCTCGCCCAATATATACATCATGTCGTCACACCAAGCACAATCAGGTATCAAGAAGGGTCGACGCCTTGTATCAAGAAGGGTTAAAGCCCAATAATCAAGAGAACCAAGAACCATATTAAAAATGGCTTTCAAGTTCATACTTAAAATGGATAGCTTCCATTCTTAAGACGGACTAAAAATCCAAAGTCAAGATGGAAAATAATCTGAATCAAGAGGCATTCCAAAAGTGACAAAGTCACAGCCACAAGAAGGACAAGGTCCCAACAAGACTGCCAAGTGATAAAGTAATCCGTACAAGTGGGCGAGTTAAACAAGCATCTTTAACGTCTTAAAGGATACCAACACGACAATGCAAAGTGACAAGAGGTAACCAAGGTACCAAGATCAACTTTCATATATACCAACAGTTAAAAGAGTGCAACTACAAGTTTATACACAAACCTCAATACTTTAGTGTAGAAACAGTCTAACACAACATCGCAAGTTCAAACCGTAGACCAACCAGTGTATCAAGGTCCTCAAATTGTTCACAAGTACATACAACCTTAAAAATACAATTAAATAATTTCTTTCATTCCTAGTATCTCCATAATGTCAAAATAAAATAGTATTATCATCATAAGTAAGCTTAGCCTGTACAGATACGACTATGCTCCCAAAACAGTGATTCCGGCCTGCCTAGTACCTCATGTTACAACTTAGATTTGAAAAGGAAAATGGCAAAACTAGACTTTATAACTGTTATGAAAGATATAGGTACAGCTCTTAAGGTTGCAACCAAACAAGAATCACCGTGAAATATATTTGTAAAAAAAATATATATTTAAAACACTAACAGTTGTCCATACATGATTCCTAATTTCGAACTTCGGACAGAACTTGTCCTATGTTTCATCCCATATTTCGAATCCATAATTGCTAAATTAGAGTTTTACACAAACAAGAGAGTTGTACATATAAGGATTATCTTTCCATATCATATTTATTCACTGTAAACGAAGTCCTATAAAACAAGTTATGCTCAAAATATTAAACACTATCCAGCTCGAAAACAGATTTCATCACTTGCCAAAGAGAAGTGTGTGTCTCGAATTACAGCCAAAAGGACCAAGTTTTTCTCTTGTGATTTTGAATAAAAAATGGTTAACTAAGGTTCTTAGACTTGAAGGAACTGAATTTAACTCAAGGAGGTGTGACAATATATAGTCACACACAAGTGATGTTTATCCTTGTACAGTTGTCCCTCAAGGCTGCTCAAATAGTTGTATGTTACCCAAAATGCATTCATATACACCTATATATATATATATATATATATATATATATATATCCTTCACCTCTTTTTAAAATTATACATAATTCTAATTAGACTATTACATAAATACCCCAATAAAATCCTTTAAATTACGACACAATTTATGTTAAGCAAGCTAGCAATTATCACAACATTTCAAGTTCCCAAAATGAGAGTAAAACATATTGTAGTGATTAAGCAACGGTAAATCGACATGCGACTCTTGGTTAGTATTTAGGGGTGTTACAATGAGGGTGTAAGAGCTGGTTCACATCCTCACATGAGTCGTAGTACTCAAGTCATGAATCCTCCTATTCAACAAATGATTGAATTCTTCCACCACATAGCTGAAGCGATGCATGATCCCAACAGGATTAACTTTGACAAAATGAGGAAAATGGGTGGTGTGGAGTTTGAAGGCACCATTGATCCCACGGATGCTGAACAATGGTTGAAGCGCATGGAGAGGACATTTTAGCAGTTAACGTGTTCAGATGTTGCCAAATTTAAGTATGTTATTTCACTATTACAAAAGGATGCTTACGATTGGTGGGTAAGTGTTCCGAATGTCAAGGTAAAAGCTCATGTTCTTACTTGGGATGACTTTCTTAGGGAATTTTGTATGAAGTATGTTCCACCTGCTAATTGTGATGCAAAGAGAAAGGAGTTTTCGAATTTAAGAAAATGAGGCATGCCTTCAACAGAAGTTTCTAAGGCCCTCTCGGTATGCTGGAGGTTATATTCAAGAGGAAAAAGACAAGTGTAGGAAATTTGAAAATGGTTTAAATGATTCTATTAGGAAGAATTTGACAATCCTGCAACATGAGAACTTTTGTAAGTTAGTGTCTGCTGCTTCTACTTGGGAACGACTTGATAAAGAAGAAGCTAGTTAAAATGGAAACAAATTCCGAAAGCCTAGACCAGATTTTTAGAGGTCCATCAAAAAGGGAAAGATTTGATGATTCTAAGGCTGGTAGTGTTAACAGGCCACCTCGGCAAAAGCAAAATAGATCAGAATTTTCTACAGCCAGCACTACAAATTATGGCCAAAGTAAGCCTCGTGTTCCCACTTGCCCACAATGTAGAAAGAATCATTATGGTACTTGCAGGAGAGCTTCTGGTGCATGCTTCAATTGTGGTAGCTTTGATCATACAGTGAAGGATTGTTCTAATCCAAATAATACTCCTTCCTTGAGAACTGAAGGCTCAATTCATAAGCCTTCTATTAATCTTCCTCAAACTACTGAAGGTGCAAGAACTAAAAACACCCAAGCGGTATGGGCAAGTGAAGCGAATAAAGCTAGTCGACCAAGGGCTACTGCACGCATTTATGCTATGAGGCAGAGGGAGGATCAAGATGGAAAAGACATGGTTATCAGTAAATTTTACTCATTTGGCTTATGTGTATTTACATTGTTTGATCCTGATTCTAAACATTCCTATCTTTGTTCATCACTTGCTCTTCCTGAAAACGTGAAATCTGTGAGACTTAATTTTGATGTGCTGGTTGAAAGTCCTTTAGGCTATCAAGTTGTGTGTAATTGAGTTTATCAAGATTGTCCCTTCGTGATACAAATTCTAGTCTTCTCTGCTGATTTGATTGAAATGCCCTTCAAGGATTTTGATGTTATTATCGAGATGGATTGGCTTTATAAATATCATGCAGTGGTAGATTATAAGTCTAAGCATCTGACATTTAGATATCCTACATTTTCACACATCATTGTACAAGGTGAAAGATCATTGACATCTAATATTATTTATGCTGCCTTGGAAAGAAAGTTGATGTGTCAAGGTTGTAGGGCATACCTTGCTTACATAGTTGATACACAGTTGGAGAGTCCTAGTATCAAGGACATACCTACTGTACCTAATTTCCCAGAAGTCTTCCCAGAAAACCTTCCTGGGTTGCCTCAAGAAAGAAAGGTTGCATTTCTAATCTAGCTTCTGCCTAGATCTACCCCTATTTCTATCACTCCTTATAGAATGGCTCCGGTAGAATTAAGAGAATTGAAATCTCAATTGCAAGAAATTCTTGAGAAGGGTTTTATTTGACCTAGTGTTTCTCCTTGTGGAGCCCATGTTTTATTCGTAAAGAAGAAATATGGCACTCTTAGGCTTTGTATTGACTACAGACAATTGAACAGAATAACAATCAAGAATAGATATCCACTACCAAGGATCGATGAATTGTTTGACCAACTAAAGGGTGCTAAAGTATTCTCAAAGATTGATTTAAGGTTTGGATATCACCAACTGCGTGTTAGAGAGAAAGATATTCCTAAAACTGCTTTTAGAACTCGGTATGGTCATTATGAATTTTTGGTGATACCATTCGGATTGACAAATGTTCCTGTGGTATTCATGGATCTAATGAATAGAGTATTCAAGCCTTATCTTGATCGGTTTGTGGTTATCTTTATAGATGATATTTTAATATTTTCCAGAAGTAGCGAAGACCATGATAAATACCTCCAGATTATTTTGCAAATTTTGAAGGAGAGGGAACTTTATGCTAAACTTTCCAAGTGTGAATTTTGGCTTGATGAAGTTACGTTTCTGGGACATATTGTATCGGCCGAAGGCCCGAAGGCGTGAAGGTGGATCCTAGTAAGATACAAGTAGTTGTTGAGTAGAGACCTCCCAAAAGTCAAACCGAGGTAAGAAGTTTCTTGGGCTTACCAGGATACTACAGAAGATTTTGTGAAAGGATTTTCCATTATCGCCTCTCCATTGACTAAACTCTTGCAGAAGGAAGTGAAGTTTAATTGGAATGACAAATGCCAAGAGAGCTTTGAAACTCTCAAATCCTTGCTGACTCAAGCACCTATACTTAATCTACCAATTGAAGGGAAGGAGTATGTAGTATATAGTGATGCTTCTCACAATGGTCTCGGATGCGTTTTGATGCAAGAAGGGAAGGTTATTTCTTATGCCTCTCGAAAATTAAAATCGCACGAATTGAATTATCCTACCCATGATCTTGAACTTGTTGCTGTAGTGTTTGCTTTAAAAATATGGCGGCATTATTTGTATGGAGAGAAATGTCATATATTCACTGATCACAAGAGTTTAAAGTACTTAGGTAATCAAAAGGAGCTAAACCTTCGACAATGTAGATGGCTTGAACTCATCAAGGATTATAACTGCACGATTGATTATCATCCAGGTAAAGCTAATGTGGTTGCAGATGCCTTAAGTCAAAAATCCTTCGCAAGCATTTCTTTGAGTCTTTTGCCCTTTCTCCTTGAGTTAAGAGCTATGAATGTTTGTTTCACACTTGATTCAAATGGTTTAGTTATTGCTAATTCGCAAGTAAAGCCAATATTACTTGAACAAGTGAAAGAAGCACAAAAGTTAGATGAGAAACTTGTAAAATTGACTCGAGAAGTTCAAAATGGGGAAAAACTTGATTTTAAATTAACAGAGGATGGTGTCTTATTTTATCAAGATAGACTATGTGTCCCTAATGAAGACAAATTGTGGGGAGAGATACTGAGTGAAACACATACCTCACCATATTCAATGCATCTTGGGGGTATAAAGATGTACCAGATCATCAAAGAAAATTATTAGTGGAGTGGTATGAAAAAAGACATGCGGAGTTCATTTCTAAATGTTTGGTTTGTCAACAAGTAAAGGCAGAACATCAGGTCCCAGTTGGTTTACTACAGTCCTTGTCGATGCCGGAATGGAAATGGGAAAGAATAACTATAGACTTTGTCTCTGGACTTCCTCGCACTCAAAGAAATCATGATACAATATGGGTGATTGTGGACAAGTTAACCAAGTGTGCTCACTTCTTAGCAATCAGGATGGATTACTCAATTGAACGTTTAGCCGAATTGTACATTAATGATATCGTAAGACTACATGGGATCCCTATGTCTATTGTATCTAACCGAGACCCAAGGTTTACATCTAGCTTTGGGTACTAAGCTGAAATTTAGCACTTCGTTCCATCCTCAGATAGACGGCCAATCAAAAAGAGTGATACAAATTTTAGAGGATATGCTTCGAGCTTGCATTATTGATTTTGAGGGTAGTTGGGACAAACACTTGGCTTTGATATAATTTTCTTACAACAACAGTTACCAATCAAGTATTGGAATGCCTCCCTATGAAGCCTTGTACGAAAGAAAATGTCGGACCCCTCTTTGTTGGAGTGAAGTTGGTGACAGGAAACTTATTATTCCTAAAATTGTGCAACAAACAGAGGACAAGGTAAAAATTATCAAGGATCATCTAAATATTTATTCGGATAGATAAAAGTCATTGGCGTGACATTGAATATCAAGTGGGTGATAAAGTATTCTTAAAGGTGTCTCCATGGATAGAGATTATGAGATTTGGCAAAGAAGGAAAACTTAGTCCCCGATTTATTAGACCTTATGAGATACTTGAAAGAGTTGGACCAGTTGCATATAAATTGGCTTTGCCACCTGAGTTAGACAAGATCTACAATGTCTTCCATGTTTTTATGCTCAGAACATATCGTTCTGATCCATCTCATGTTCTTCCGGTTGAATCTATTGAGGTTCATCCTGACTTGACGTATAATGAAGAACCTATTATAATTCAAGCTCGGGAAGTGAAGAAACTTAGAAACAAGAAAATCCACTTAGTAAAGGTGCTTTGCAGGAACCATTTAGGAAAAGAAGCTACCTGGTAGAGAGAAGAAGACATGAGGACCTAGTATCCGCACTTGTTTCTGGACTAGTGTAAGGTAAATTTCAAGATGAAATTTCTTTAAAGGGGAGAGAGTTGTAACACCCTTAAATACTAACCAAGAGTCGCATGTCAATTTACCATTGCTTAATTACTACAATACATTTTACTCTCATTTTGGGAACTTGAAATGTTGTGCTAATTTCTAGCTTGCTTAACATAAATTGTATCGTAATTTAAGGGATTTTATTGGGGTATTTATGTAATAGTCTAATTAAAATTATGTATAATTTTAAAAGAAGGTGAAGGATATATATATATATATATATATATATATATGTATGCATTTTGGGCAGCACACAACTATTTGGGTAGCCTTGAGGGACAGTTGTACAAGGATAAACATCACTTGTGTGTGACTATATATTTTAACACCTCCTTGAGTTAAATTCGATTCCTTCAAGTCTAAGAACCTAGAACCTTAGTTAACCATTTGTTCATCAAAATCACAAGAGAAAAACTTGGTCCTTTTGGCTGAAATTCGAGACACACTTCTTTATGATAAGTGATGAAATTTGTTTTCGAGCTGGGTAGTGTTTAGTATTTTGAGCATAACTTGTTTTATAGAACTTCGTTTACAGTGAATAAATATGATATGGAAAGATGATTCGTATATGTACAACTCTTATATTTTATGTAAAACTCTAATTTAGATGTTATGTATTCGAAAAATGGGACACAACATAGGACAAGTTCTATCTAGAGTTCGAAATTAGGAATCCTGTATGGACAACTGTTAGTGTTTTGAATATATCTTTTTGTAAAAATATATTTTGCCGTGTTTCTTGTTTGTTTGCAACCTTAAGAGATGTACCTACATCTTTCATGAAGGTTATAAAGTCTAGTTTTGCCATTTTCCTTTTCAAATCTAAGTAGCAACATAAGGTACTAAGCTGGCTAGAATCACTGTTTTGGGAGCAGAGATGTATTTGTATAGGCTAAGCTTACTTGTGATGATAATCATGTTTTACTTCGACATTATTGAGATACTAGGAATGAAAGAAGTTATTTAATTGTATTTTTAAGATTGTATATATTCGTGAACAAGTTGAGGACCTTGATATGTTGGTTGGTCTACGGTTTGAACTCGCGAAGTTATGTTGGATTGTTTCTATGCTAAAGTATTGAGGTTTGTGTATAAACTTGTACTTGCACTCTTTTAACTGCGGGTATATATGAAAGTTGATCTTGGTACCTTGGTTATCTCTTGTCACTTTTCCTTGTCATGTTGGTATGCTTTAAGACGTTAAAGACGCTTATGTAACTCGCCCACTTGTACGGATTGTTTGATCACTTGGCACTCTTGTTGGGACCTTGTCCTTCTTGTGGCTGTGACTTTGTCACTATTGGCATGCCTCTTTATTCGGATCATTTGCCATCTTGACTCTGGATTTTTAATCCGTCTTAAGAATGGAAGTTGTCCATTTTAAATACGAATTAGAAAACCATTTTTCATATGGTTCTTGGTTTTCTTGATTATTGGGCTTTGACCCTTCTTGATACGGCGTCAGCCCTTCTTGATAAATGCTTAGGCTTGGTGTGACGACATGATGTATGTATTGGGTGAGCCTTGTTATTGAATCTCTTGAAAAATGGTGCTATGAGCGTTCTTGACATTTAGATCTTTAAATATCGAACTTGATACTCTTTATATATTGTTACTTGATTTATTTATTATGTTTCAATTGTGCTGCTGATGACTTGAGAAAGGTAGATAGGTGAATTTTGAGGGCTCCGAACCTACAGTTTTTACACCACTAAGCTATATGCTTAGCGATAGTTGTTTCTATCGTAGGGAATGATTGAGAGGAGGCACGAAGCTGGCCATTGGAGATGGAGATTTTGAGAGACTTAAGGAAGATCACATTTGCATATAGGCATCTGTATTTTGTATAAACTTTGGGACTTCTACATGATCTATGTGTTGTATATTTACATGAAATTTTGAGGGCTAATCGGATCATGTCACCATGGGTTGTAATATAAGTATGGCAACATGTTTTGTTCATTTGGGGTGTGTAAGCCCAAGTCTTGTAATATATTAAATTTATTACTTTCTTTGAAGGACTGTATGAAGCATGAGCCACCTATTTTGGGTACGCGGAAGTTGGTAATATTCTTTTTATTTTATTTTTTACTAGTATGAGGACAACATATGCATGAAAAGCTTGTGAGTTATTGGCTTATATTATTTCGGAAGGGTTGCTACTGAGCCTCCCTTTGATCTCTTCCATCGCCTTTTTGCCTTGTCATTCAGCATCCTCAAGGTCTGCAACTTTGGGAGATCTATCTTGGCTTTGCGAAACTACTCGAAAATCCACCGACTACTTCTTTTTGTGGCCGATTTGGTTCTTTCCTTCAGGGCTTGGCACACGAAAACTTTAGGCGATCAGATAGCCACTTGGTGATTAGCCAAATGCCCTTGGCGATTACCAGGCTTGCCTTTCTTCATTTCTTTGGTTTATTTTGTTCTTTTTTGCATGTTAGTGTCCTTGCTCTGTTCCTCAATCAATGTACCTGAGAATCAAGAATTTATCATCAGTTTATGGCACAAATTAAGCATTTGAGGATACTAAATCTATCTAAATAAAGCCCTAAATGAGTCCAAATTCAAGACTCATCACGTTCCGACACACTAATAGTTTTGGTGTGGGTTCTATGAGAGGGCCACTATGATTATTATATCCATGTCTACTTGTCATTGATATTGGGTATGTTGCTCCTAAAATGATAATTGATCTATGTATTCTGTATATGTGTGTTTACTGTGTTGTAATTGTTTGCCTATGTTACCTTTACTAGAGTAGTCGCGTGATCCTACCAATACACTATGGTTTGTGTATTGATATTGCACTTGCTCGTTCTTTGTTGAGTACAGGGCATCTTCAGGCGGCTACTGATAGACCTCAGCTAGGGAATCATCAATCGAAGATCGGATTTGAGGGTGAGCTAGTTCTTTCAGGATGCCATGGATCCTTCCTTGTTTAGTCCATTCTTTTCGGAATCAGGTTGTTTAGTTAGTCTTTTGCTTATGTGAGTTTCGAAGTTTCACCCCTTTTCTTAGACTTGTTGGTTAACAGAGTTTTGGTATAATGACTTTCAGTTCTAGGGGTTAAATTTCCGCGATAGTTGTTTGTTGGACCTCGGAGTTTATGGAAACTCCGTATTTATTTAGTCATTTAAACATGCTTCTATATCTTTAAATGCTTAGTTTTTTGTTAAATTACTTAGTCGGGTTGTAGTAATGGTTCTACCACCTGAGGGTTATTGTATGTGTCAATCACAACGGTTTGGATCGTGACATCACTATAATTTGTATTTGTCAGAACATCACATTTCATTCTTTCTTTAAATGTCCAAGTAAATATACCAGTGTTATGTTGAAAATTTATAAAGTAAAACATAAATATAAGTGATAATTTATAAATCCTACGATATATAATTTGCATAAACTCTCTTTTCTTTATAATACTAGAAAGCAATTGGCCGTGCCAGCACGAGCCCAATATTATTAAGTATTATTTCTTTTTTTTTTTGTTAAGTTTGTTTTTACGTGAAATTGAAGAAATGAAATTTGATAAAACTAAGGGTGTGTTCATTATGTAAAATGTTAATTTTTTTATATTTGATCAGTTAAAATCTTTGCAATATATCTAGAAAATATTTTTTCCCTTTTAAAATGAGGAAATTTTTTCTATAATAGATGTATGAAAATAAAAGTTACACATGATATTCTACATTGATAATGTCTTCCTCAGTTTTCAACCACACCTCATCTTTACCCATAATATGGAGCTTCCCCCATCTTCATCCCCTCCACTACACACATCCCTACCCTCTATCTTCACCTCTTATAATATTTGTCTAAGTTATACAAAAATACTTTTAAGATAATAATTTTTGCTAACTTATCAAAAACAAAAATATAAGTAAGAAACATATTTATTTTCCTAGAAATCATTTCTAATATTTTTCATCTTAACAAACACCTCCTAAGTGATTATTAATCATATACTCCTAGTGTTGCATACTAAAAGTTGAGTACCCTCTCCATCCATGAATAGATGATGATTGTCAAATAATAAATTATTATACTCATGGAAACATTATACCATTAGATACTTAAAGTGACATTTTATACACATATAGAGTATTGCTATTTATTTATTAGCGAAAGATGATTCATTTTTTTCAATAGTCATCAATGTTCTTATTTATTTTTTTAACCAAAAACATATTACGAAATTATTTTATTAATTATATTTTAAAATTTTAAATTTAAAATAAAAATATTTTTGTCTACTATTTTTTTCTAAATTATTAGTACTTTATATAATTATTTAATAATAGAATAATATTAAAACAAATAAAAAATATTTATTTAATTTGTTATTAAACTAAGTAAAAAGGAAAAATGGTCATTCAGTAAAGTGAAAAGGAAGAAAGAGTATATGTCGTGTGTTTATAAATAAAATTTTTATTATTTAATTATGATTAACTAATATACATATTACTTCAATATATGATTTAATTATAATTTATCTCCACTCTCACTTTTAATAATCCTTCATCAAATTCAACTGAAAAATATATGAATTTAATTAAAGTAGGGTAATTTACACACTTTAAAGTATTAATTTGGGTTTTAAAACAAATAATTGTCTTTCACCAAATTAAAACGAAAATGGAAAATATATAGGGAAATTAGAGCACAATTGACAAGTGTTATGTCAATGTGTCAGTTTGGAAAGTGTAATGGCCCCACAATACCCAACGACATTTCACCTTAGGGCATCATTTGTAATTTAAGAGAAAAATGTGACTTCTTTTTAGAGTTATTGATACGTCTAAATAAATAAGCATGTGGGATGACTCTTTTAAGCAAACAAATCTTGCAAAGTGTTTTAAAGATCATAATACCCTCAAAAAAATTAAATGACTTAAAACTACTCAAAAAAATTATATGACTTAAAACTAACATTTTGAAACTCCTTCTAATAATACTAGAAGTGTGTGGCCCGTGTGCAGAGCCCAACGTGAAATATGCTTTTGCGTATTAATTGAGTAAATGTCAAAAGTCAAAACATAACACTAATAATTAGAAGTTGATTTTAAGGTATGTAACATAAGTTATAGGCATAATACTAAGATTAAGAAGACAAGCTTATTACATATTTATATTTTGAAGGTATTTGTGAAGGATCTAAGTTTTATTGAGAGCAATGCATTGTATGGAAGGTTAGCTAAGGTGCAATACTTCCTGTTGTTCTGATTTTTAACTATAAGATTGAGACCTGTTAATTAAGTAGAAAAAGAAAAAAAATAATATTCATAAAAATATGACATTGCAAAAAGAACTAAATTAAAAAAATAATATTCATAAAAATATGACATTGTAAAAAGAACTAAATTACACTAGTTGGAATGGAACCGTATTCCTATTTCGTTTCATTTGAAAAATTGTTGACCGTTAGCTATGAGAACATAACAACTAAATGAAGCTAATTTGTCCTCCTTTATAACTTTTTCCGTCATTTCACATTGCCATATTCATTCTTAATATCCTCCTATTTAAAGACATGAATGACATTATAAATTTATTTTTTAATTCAAGACTTTACCAGATATATAATTTAATTTAAATATCTAAAATTCTAGAAAGTGTATATTTCTAATGAATATCTTTAAGGTCATTAAAAATATAGATAAAACTGGAGATATCATATGGAAAATAAATCAAAATAATTTGAACATCTGTAAATTACATTTACTCGGGCATAAATAGCATGTGATGATGTCGATTGAAGAACTGTTTTCCTATTTCGTTTGCAGACAGTGAAGAACCGTATTCCTATTTTGTTTGCAACTGTGATTTTCGACAAATAACACAATCTTTGCTTGCTTCTATTGTCCAAGCATTGTTACAGCATCTAAATATTAAGCACACATAAGAAGGTTATTGAGAAAAACAGAAAATAACAGGGCCATGAAAGAAGAGGCATAAGCAAACAAATGGAATGATGAAATGGGAAAAAATAGTATATAAGCAAAAAAATTCTGCACAAATAACCCAAATTTCCATCAAAATCGAAAGAAAATTTCCTGTTGTCCTTGGGTTTCAATAATCTAAAAGATTAATCGAAATTAGTGTTCTTTTTAGTTTGTGAATTTTGAATTTTAATTGAGGCAGTCAATCTCAACCCCGTTTTTACCTCCCTTCCCTTCTTAATCTGTAAGTTTTCTAAAGCAATTTCAGCCCAAAAGAAATTTCAGAATCAAAATTTTTCCTAACCCAAAACAGAACCTTATAGATCTTGTAATTCAATCTAGCATAGTGAGATAGCAAAACTGAATTGGGTTCTTCCATTGAAAATTATCTAAGATTAATTCAAAAAGTAGGAGATAATTTTAAAAAAGCATACCATAGAATAGCACCACTCACTTACTTTTCTATATTATAAAAAGCATTTTAGAGAAGAAAGAAGATAAACCAAAGAACAGAAAAAAGCTTGTACAAGCTTTAAAATGCCATGTGTTCATCTTTGAAGATCCGTACAGGAGAATGACACAAGTGTCAAATATTAGAGGGGTTTGGTTTCAATTATCTACTAAAACAACAAATATTACGAAAATAACAATGATGGAGACGGAATTCTTGGGATGTGATATGATTATGAGTTAAGATAAAAAATCGGGTAATTGCAATTAATAGCAAACAACTTTGAATCAGTGAATAAGCTAGACTTTAGTGAGCATAAACTTTCTCTCGAACAATTTACTCCGAATCAAATTGATTTCTCTCGAACACCACTAAGCAGCAATTAAGCACAACCTTCGCTTTAGTCCATTCACTCTCTCGAGCTGAATGCGTGGAAAAGGTTTTAGGGTTCAGTCTCTCGAGCTGAATCCATGACAACCCAATACCCAAAGACCATCGATTCAGTAATTTTGGTTTTAAAACCTTTCTCTCGAGCAAGCCAAAAACACAAAGTTAAAATTGTATTTGCAATTACAACCCATTAAATCCAACCACAATTACTGAACGAAATCACTTTTAAACACTAAATAAACTATCAATTAACAATACCCAGTAGTTATATCAACTCATAATCAAATAATCACACCCAAGAATTGGGGTTTTAGCTAGACATCATAAAAAGGTAAAAATCGTTACCAAGTTGTGTTTCCATCAACTAGGTAGGATTTATATTGTCTTTACAAAGGTCTAAGATGAAGAATCTTCAACACCCACTTCTAATTTCTCAAAAATGAAAATCTTCAAAGCTAAAAAAATATTGTCTCCAAAAACTCAGTTCTAAGCTCTCAACTTGAAAACTGAATGTTAGATTCTAAAACTACATCCTAAACTAAGAATTTAAAAACGTATTTATAGTTGTCAAAAATGTGCTGCGAAGGACCATTTGGCATAGTAAGTCGGGATCACAGATCCACGCAGCGATCCGCCCTTTGGTTAATTTCATCGCCTATTTGCTTTGGCCTTCAGCATCTTCAGGTTCTGTAACCTTGGGCGATATGACACTGCATTGCGGAATCGTTCGGCGACTCACTGGCTGCTCATTTCTCTTGCCGACTAGATTTTATCCTTCAGGGCTTGGCACTCTGGAACATTAGGCGAGACCCTGGCCATTCAACGACTCGCATAATGGGTTAGGCGATCCTCTGGCCTTCTTTCCTTCGTTCTTTCAGCTGCCTTGTTCCTTTTTGCTCAATAGTGTCCATGCTTTGTTCCTTAATCCAAATACCTGAAATTCAAGGATTTACATCAGTTATTGGCACAAAATATGCATTTGAGGACACTAAATCTATTCAAATAAAGCCTTAACTGAGTCCAAACCGTGGACTTATCAAGACCCCCAACTTAAACTTTTGTTTGTCCTCAAGTAAAACTCATGTTCTGCAGTTTAAAAAGGATGTCTCAAACAATGCTACATAAGACTCAATCATGAATGCACACAAAAAAACTCAACTTACTCATTCAAAAATCAATTGTGCACTCAAAGACTCAAGTTGTGAATCACCGTTATCAAAGAATCTCAAGCTCACATTACTTTCTTCAAATGCAAGTTCAAGCTTAACAAAGGTGATCAAATGCCCTCACACAAGGAATAATTCCATATTCACACACAATGGCTCAACAATGTAAAGTTCCAAAATCAAAGGCAACGCTCACACTCACAAAGATGAACACAATGTATGATTTCACCCATAGATTTGCCCGTATTTTCCAACCAACTTTTGTTTCAGGCCACTCAAGATCGAAAAGGTATTTTCAAGGCTTATAACGGGGCTGAGTGCAAAGATATGGTCATTTAGGCTCAATGGCTATAGTCCTCATGAAATGTGTATGAACAGCACTTCCTTTTATTTTCTTCATCCAATTATTCACTTTCCATGGACAGTTGGAAACCCCATTTCTTTTTGCATTTTCATTCACATAAAAGTGTGTTAGAAAAAGTATGATGGGACTTGAATTCAAATTATTATCATCATGATACATCGAGACTTTAACCAATGACTTACCCTTTTGGTGCGACGAGACTTGAATCCACTGTCTTACCCTCAAACCATGATATTATATATAGTCTAAAATAAAATAAAATTCACTCTTAAGCCTTTAAAGTACTATAACTTCATAATTAATAGCACAAATAGATTTATTCATAATAGCACTTCAAAAAATCATCTATAAATTGTTACCTTTGCTAAATGAAGTAGAGTTGGTCCTCATAGGTGGCTCTAAGTATCATTTTTCAACTTAAAATTTTTATGAATAATTCACTTATTAGAACAAGAAGTTGATTTTCCACATTAACTTCACTAATTTCTAGTTGAGAAAATTTCTTGATTATATTGCAATTCAAAAGATAAGGCAAATACTGATAACCACTAATCATCAAAATAAATAAAATGATACCTCAAGATTCAAAAATTAAATCCATACTAGATAATTGTACCTAATGCAGTCTGTGGGTTAAATTGTCTCAATAACATGTATGTTACATGTTAGCCATATATTTTGTGGACTCCTTAAATTAGCATTTTTTTGCAGATATATACAAATCAAAACTAATGTAATTATTATTATCAAGTTAGTTTACTACAAAGAAAAATATATTGTTAGCTTATCACTGATTAATTTGCTATTTGCCCACTTAAATGATAAATCATTGCCTCATAATTCACTCTTATTGTTGTGCTAAATTTGCAGAACTTTTAATTTTTGATATTTGAACAACCTGTAATTAGTGGAGTTCAACTTTGAAGAATGTCAGTAAAGTAGAGAAAAAATATTTTTTCTTCTTATGTGTACTTTTCAATCTAATATACAATCATTATACAAACAAAAATTGTGAAATTTTTGAAAAATTAATATAATCAACTCAACAAGTTTTATGTAGATTATTTAATCTACTACTATAGTAAATTAATATTCATCAACGGGCCACATAGAATGAAAATATGACAGAGAAGTAAATATTTGATAAATCTAACTAATCGACTTTTTCATGTTATCTGTCATTAATTGGTGGGATTTTCTAATTTTTCCTTTTGTAGTACTAATCATAACCACAAGAAATTAATTCTTCCAATAAAGGGAATAAACGCAACTTAAACATAATGAGTTCGATTGAAAATGTGTGTTGTTAACGTGTTATAAAATAAAAATAATATAGTAAAACTAATAAGAAAGATGATATTTTTCTTTTCACTTGTTCTTATATTATTTTTTTTGTTACAAAAAAAGGATATATAACACATTGCAGTTCTACTCTTAGACTTTGAATTATTCGTTGTAAGTATATGCGCTTGAACCAGATGATGTCCAACTTGCTCAGGTGTTTTAAGGTACTTTATCAAGTGTAACAAGGGTGTCGGAAGTAATTTAGGGTCATAAGGGACCTTTAACACTAAGTTAAGCTCAAAGGCTTTGTACCGGCCAAGTTTTTCGCATTAGTTCATGCAAGGGTCAACTTCAAACAACTATATATTTCAGCATCTAAAGATCTAAATGATCCATAACCTATCAAATTAAGGATCTACAAGTATTCTTTCCAATTCCACCGACCACTTGTCAATCCTACTCTTGACCAAAGAGTTATTTGCCTTTTACTTGAGAGATGTTGAATTGGTCATGTGCTCCAATAGCCCGTAGTATGGGCGCATCGCGCCAAGACAAATTTCTAGAAACCTCTTTATTTTTGAAGTGTACATGTGCTCCACGTGGCCTATAACCATGGGTGCACTACGCCAATCCAATTTTTCAGCAACCTCTTTATTTTCAAAAATTGGTCGTGCAGCTCGTAGCATGGGAGAACTGTGCTAAGCCAATATTTAAGGGTTTATATTTTAAAGATGCTCTATTTATTATATTAAGTCAATGGGTTATTCTAAAATTCATCTTGAACAACCTAGGGCATATTTTCTCTCAAATTATCTCCTTTCCTTCATCTCCAACACCAAGGTATGTTCCTCTCATGTATCTAAACTATGTATAAACAATCTCAATCTCTAATCACAAATTCATAACAAGAGTATAACATCAATTCTTTCTCCCATATTTAGCGAAAACAAGAATTCATCCTAAAGATCAATAAGGGAATTTTGAAGTTTGTAACATTTCAAAAATTTGTAGACTAAACTAGAGCCTTATGTGAGGGTTTTAGAGTTTGAAGTAAGGGTTAGAGTCGTAAGATGACTTCCCGTACCTAGATTGAGGGATTTAGGGGTTAAACATCAAGGTACAACTCCCCAAGGACCAACCAAAGGGGTCCTTGAGGAGGACCCTAAAAAAGCCCCTAAATTTTCCCCAAGGCAGTTACCCACGACGGGGACTCATGGCCCGTGGGTCCACCCACACCCCATAGGCGAAGGTCGTGGGTCAAGGACTTGAAGTCATGCTCCAGTACCCCATCTACAAATGACTAGCATGTCCCGTGGACCCACCCACGGTCCATGGGTCGGGGTCTCATGGGTTGGGGCAGTTTTGGCCTTTAGTCGGTTAAGTTGGTGGTTTAAGGAATATTCTAGAATTAGTTAGTGATTAAGTAGGGTCGTTTTATTAGTAATTAGACCACCTATATAAAGTTATTAGACCATTAATTAGATGATTCCAAATTATTATTTTCAATTCAAAAAAGAGACCCAATTCCCTCCAAGAAACTCTCACTCTAGAAAACTCAAGAAGAAGAAGAAGAAGAAGAAGGGTTCAAGCTAGGTTAAATTCTTCCATTGTTGCAAGATTTGTGAGGGCTTTATATCAAGGTATGATTACTTATTCATCCTTGATTCTTCCATCCATGGATCCCCCTAGATTTCCCCCAGTTGTGAAGATGAACCCCAATTCTAGCTAGGGTTTCTTCCTATATTGTGAGTAATGTTGAGTATGAATCCAATTGAGTGGATATTACATGTTTATGATTGTTTTAGTATTGAATCATGATATTATGATGAATTTATATGTTTTCCATGATTAACCTAGTATAATTGATAAAATTTATATTATGTGGGTTTATGCCATGAAAGGTGAAATTGAAGACTCTACTTAGAGATGATCTTCTAAAATAGATGGATTGTATGGTAATTGTTCATGAATATAAACATGTGGACATGAATGGAAGTAGATTATAGTATATATGATGGATCATGACTAGTAAAGCTTGAAGTTGAACCTTTATGATGAATTATGACTAGAATCACCTAATAATGAAGAATGTGATTAGAATGCCTTGAAATCTAGATATGAATGAAGATGGTAAGAAGTAAAGCTTTGAGAGTAAAGCTTGTAGTTATGAATGATGATGGTTAGGGCTTTGAGGGTAAATCTAATATGTTGAATTAAGAGTGTTTAAATGCATAAAGTGATACAATCACTAGAATCATGGACTGGTTGTCAAGTACATCCCTCCAAGAGTCATGAATTAAGTAAGAACTTAATAAGCTATCTTGTGGGATGTATGCCTAGAACCGAGTAGCTATTGTAATGAGATGGAAGCTTTTACCGAGTTGAGTCTGGCTTCCAAGATGGGAACTCTCACAAGTAGAGTCTGGGTTTTCCAAAGTAAATCTCATGATATGGAGTCTCTCACAAGTTGAGTCTAAGTTTCCTAGTAGAATATTTGTATCCCATAACTACATGCCTTGTAGGAAAGTTAGCTAGTGGGTCCAACTAAGCTAACAAACCGGTTCTACCCTAGGGAAGTAGACCAACCCTTCTCGGTGTGGGTAACATCGGAGGGGATCATGTGAAAGCTCATGTGGTCCCATGTCGGTTAAGGCTATTTTCCCAACGAGTACAAGATTATTATGGAACTAAGACATATTTGAAGAAGTATCTCAAAGTGTTCCAAGTTAATAATGAACTAAGACATGCTTAAAGAAGCATTTCCAAGTGTTCAAACATAATGAACTTATATATGCTTGAGTAAGTATTTCATAGTGTTCAAAAGTAAAGAAGAGGGACAAAGATGTGCTTAAAGAAGTATCTCCTAGAGTTCCAATGTCTTAAAAAGGGGGACTAGTTTCCAAGTCAAGAAGTATGAGTATGAGGACAAAAAAGTGGTACTTAGCATGGGTAGGATTATGGGGTCTTATTCATGCATTGCACAAGTATTACTTAAGGTTATCCAAGAAAGTTTCTCTTACATAATGTATGTTTAGATAGGATTGTGCTATAGTTGCCTTCCTTATTATGTTTTGATTGACTAAAGGTGTGAGATTACCTTGGTTATGAGAAGTAAGTTAAGGATAATATTAAAGATGGTAAGTATGTATGATGGGCTAAGGTGGTACTTAGTGTGAGTGGGATTATGGGGTCTTACTCATACATTGCACAAGTATGACTTGAAGCTACTTATGAAAGTTTAAGACTTGACTAGGGATATGGACTATGTTTATGATAAGCAAAAGGGATGGTTAGATTGGATGGGATTATGGGGTCTTATCCATGCCTTGCACAAGTATGCTTTGAGGTTACTTGAAATGGTTCTCTTATAATAGGAAGGACTAAGGGTGGAATAATGCTTATATGATGCTTATGTTGGAGACTTTGCTTATGACTATGATATTGTCTCTTGTGCTTATAGATTATGTTTCATGAAGTATTTCTTATGCTTATGGATTATGTCTTATGTTGACTAACTCTTACATATTATGCTTTTATGATGTTATGCTAGCTATCATATTTAGTACTTTTGTACAAATGCATACTTTGCCTACATTCTCATCAAATATAGGGTTCAGTGATTTGAGTTCCATTCTTGAGGATAGGTTTCTAGAAGTGCAAGGAGTTAAAGACTTGGTGAGTCCTCATAGCTTCGAGGATAAAGCCATAATTTCCTTTATTTCTTTTATTTTCATGTTTTAAGACTATTGTACGAGCCTGTGGCCCAATAGTATTCAAAGTTGTATTAGATGGTTTTGAGACAAAGTGTAGTAAGACTTCCGCTTGCTTTTATAAAAGACTTCGATTGTATGGATAAAGTTTTTAAAATTTCCGTACTTTTCTATTATGTTATGTTATGATATGCTAAGGGCATCTATGAGACCCCTTCGGGATCAAGTACGCCATGTTACATCTAGGGTGTACCCCTGGGTCGTGACAAGGTTCCTCTTCAAAGTTAGCATTTCAATTAGAGTAGTTCAAGATATGTAAGGCTACTTATAGTGATGGACTAAGTTTGTCCTCACGCCCTACATCTAAAATTCATTCAATAAGAGTTAAATCTAAGGTTTTAACCCAAGTTTTCATGAACTTTGAATTGACTTTTATTCCTTGTTATTGAATTCTGATTATTATCATTGAGATTATGATTATTCATGTATTTTAATTCTTAATTGTTGTTCTTGATTAGTTTATCACATAAATTCTATTTAGTTAAGAATTGTTGAAAGCTTTTACATGATTACTTTCGTGCATTGACTACTAAATTAAAGTAAGTTTAAGTACTCTAAGTTGCCATTTGAGAGGAGATTTAAGGGAGCAGTACATTATAAAATGTATTATTTTCACAGTAAAAGCATGATTTTCTTAAGAAAGAATAATCAGTTTGAGAAAGCAGTTTCAGTCAGTTAAAAATAAGGATTAGTATTCCTTAATGAAGTAATTTTGAGTATTAACTCAACACATATATTAATATGAGTATTAATGCACATCTTGGGAGTAGTATTGGGAACCAATTGGATAAAAGTTAAGATAAATCAAACTCCATAAATTGCACTGCCAGCGTAGATAGAATTGTATCATTGGCTCAGGCGACTTCTCGCCCATCATTGATAAGGGCTTAAAGATGAATCCACAAGTTCAGTTTTGTTGTCCTTTACTCTGGCAAGGTATCGGATAGCTCTGGCAATGTGGGCTAGACATTGTATCATCGCAAGGCTCATAGTGATGACTGTCGGTTAGACAAACTACATGAAAAAAGTAAAATATTATTTTAGAAATTGATATGTGTTACTTTATTAAGACACAAAGCTTTACTTGTTTTATTACATTGCAAGTTTTACTTTCAGTCAAATTATTTTTAGTATTATTTTAGCTCATATACTGTTAAAATTAGCTTTATTATATACCGTACATTCCATGTATTGAACTATTTTGACGCTGCATTATTTAGGATGCAGATATAGGTGCTTGTGATCATTAACAAGTGTTCCATTGAGATCACTACCTCATCAACCTTTGGTGAGACCTCCCTACTTTCGGGAGACTCCATTCATTATGCCTATCATTATTAGTAGTAGTCAACTAGTATATTTGAGGTAGTTGTGGGTCTTGTCCTGATACCAGCCTCGGTTTAGTAGAGGCTTCATGCACAAAGTAAGAAAGTTAGTTTAGTATTTCATTTAAGAATTTTAACATTTAATCTTCTATGTTCAGTACTTTTTAGAATGATCATGAGATTTAGATAAGTGCTTTTTCGAATACTCATCACTAAAATTCTGTATATATGTGTTTTCGAGGGTCGACCACCTCCTAGGTATAGGCTCGGGGCGTGAAAAGTTGGTATTCAATCCTAGAGTTCAAGTGTCCTAGGACATATATGAATCTGTGTCTAGTAGCTTCTTGGTGTGAAGCACACCACGCCTATAATAGGGAGGCTACAGGGCATTAGGAAATACTACCTTTTTTTCATATTCTAGTTCATGCGATATAGTTTAACTCTATGAAATCTCTTCTAATTCATGCATTTATATATTTCAAATCATGCCTCAAAAGTGTACCACCACACAGAGGAATTCTACAAGTATTTAGATTCCCGCTCGAACCAATACAAGCAATCTGCCTCCACCGACTAGGACGCAGACTAAGAACGGAGCTCGCTCAACAAATCAGGGTGAAAGTGTTAGGGCTCAAACTGTCCCGGCTAACACAGTAAGGGTTCCACAAACATTTGTTCTTCAGTGTCCCCGTACTACTACTTCAATGAAAGAATTTCGGGGAGCTATTCAGATGCTCACTTAGTTGGTGGCTGCTCAGTTAGGCCATCAGGGCACCCAAATCACTAACTCTAATTCCCAAGTGTCGTTAGCTGTGACAAAGATTAGGGATTTCCTTAGGATGAACCCACCCATTTTCACAGGATCCAAGGTAAAGAAAAATCCTCAGAACATCATTAATGAGATATAGAAAATTCTGGAAGTGATGCATGCTACCAAAACTGAGGGAGTTGAACTTGTTGCTTATCAACTCAAGGATGTAGCACACATTTAGTATGAGAAATGGAAAGCTAGTCATGGTAAGGATGCATATGTGATCATATGAGATGAGTTTGAGAAGGCCTTCCTAGATCATTGATGAATCGAATATTTTGACTCATTTAGGGCTTATTATTTAAAGATTTAGTGTCCTCAATGCCTATTTTACCCTCATAACTGATTTTAAAATGTTAATTTGTAGCAATGAAGGCAAAAGAGCAAGGCAAGGGCATTACTAGACAAGAAGGAGCAAAAAGGATGAAGAAGTTGAAGGAAAGCAAGGTTAGTACTCGCCGAAGCCACTCGGCGAGTTGTCGAGTCGCCAAGTGGACCTTTAGCTCACCGAAAGTTCCAACAGTCCAGCCCATAGACAATACCAACTTGGTGATCGAATGGAAATTTCAGTGATTCTCCGTGTTCGGCGATACAAATTTAGCCCGCTAAAAGTTATAGAGTAACTAGTGAAAAGGCAAGCCAAAAAGGTGAGAAGATGAGTACTTGGCACGTCGCTGACTAGGTCAGCGAGCCTGACATAGATCACCTAAAGTTACATCAAAGAAACGGTAAAAAGTCAAGCTAAGAAGGCGATGGAAGGGATGCTCGACGGCGAAGCCCAACTTACTTCACCGAGTGACTCCAACACTAAAATTTGGGGAACGTATAAATGCAATTTTTAAAACAAGAAAAGGAGTTTCCACATTGTCCAGTTCTGGGTTTTTAATCCTAAACATTCTAAACATTGTTTTTACACTTTTTGAGTAGAGATTTAGGATTTTTTTTTTATTTTTAGCTTCAATTTGAGTATTTGGAGACTTGTGGATTGTTGCCCAATCTGATGGAAAACATAGTTGGTAACGATTTCTTGTTCTTTATTATATTTGGCTAAAACCCCCATTCTTGGAGGTGTGATTATGCAGTTGAATGTTTCAATTAGCTTATGGGTATTAGTATTTACTAATTTTATTGTTGATTTGCAGTGAGTTCAATTAATAGTTTGAGTTTTAATCAATGAATTGTAGTTGCAAATATAATTCTAGTTTAGCATTCTAAAGTTGATTGAGAAAGAAGTGTTAGAGTTAAAACTTTTAATTGATGATTGTAGTGATTGTGTTATTGTGGATTTAACTTGAGAAAGTGGGTCTGAATGCAATCCTACAAATCTAGCTTGAAAAAGTAGATTGATTGAGGTATTGGGGTGTTAAGATGTGTTGTGCTTGTTGAGGTTCGAAAAAACTCGCTTGGTTCATGATAGTTGATTGAGAAATGGCTATTGCACCTAAAGCCTAGCCTACCCACTAAGATTCAATGACTTTTAGTAAATAATAATCACCCATTTAGCAAAATTGGCATTCAATTTATCACACTCCCAAGAAACCCTCTCTACCTGTTTACTCCCGGTTATTTGTAGTTATTAATTGTTCACCCAAATCCTCCCATTTGACATTAATTATCAAACCCTTGTTATTTACTTTATTTGTTATGAAAATGTCTACATCTACAAATGATTAGCACACCATTTTACTTCATAATCGAGTTCTTTACCCTATCACTCCCCGTGGGATCGACCCCAACTCTTAGTTGGGTTTATACTTGTAAGCAACCGCCTGCATTTAGAATCGGATGAAGTGTAGTTAAGAGTTATAAAAAATGGTGTTGTTGCCGGGGAATGGTGTTTAGAATTCCTTTGGAGAAGTTTTGTTGTGAACTGATTTTATTATAGTTGAATTAACTTATTTGTGTACTTTGTTGGCTACTCTTAAATAGGTGAAGAGATGAGTGTTAATTTAAGCAATGCTAGCCAACTTGGGAACAATGATGACAACTGTAATTTGCATGATGTCAATGAAGATCATTTGGGAAGTGCGAGTGCTATTTGATTGCCTCCGATTGTGCGCAATGTGGTGTTCCATGTGACCAGCACTATGTTGCAGTTGTTGCAAATAAAGGGTCTCTTTGGTGGTCTTGCTACTGAGGACCTTCATGACCACATCCGAAACTTTGTGGATGTGTGTGTTTCGTTTTATTTCAAGAACATCATTCAGGAGTCGATCCGACTTCATTTGTTTCCCTTTTCTCTAATGGGGGAGGCAACAAAGTGGTTGGCCGATTTACCAAGGGAATCAATTACTTCTTGGGAAGAGCTCACCGATGCGTTTTATGTAAGGTTTTTTCCTCCCTCAAAGATGGTGAAGTTGAGGGATAATAATCAAAATTTTAAGTGAGTGGATGGTGAACCCATTTATGAGACATGGTTGAGGTTTTAGAAATTTTTGCTCCAATGTCCAATTCACGGGCAACCGAACAATGTGTTGTTACAATATTTCTACCGGAGCCTCGATTTAGTCATTAAGGGTGTCACAAACTAGCTCATTCGAGGAGGAATCATGCAATAATTATTTGACATAGCATCTACTCTTCTTGATAAGATGACAAAAATAAATCGAGTTTGGTACACTAAGGAAGATCAGGTGTCTCATTTGAACTCTGGGATGACAAAGGAACAAATGGAAAAGAACCAAGAGCGAGATGAAAACATGGACATGATGATGACCTAAATGGACCTATTGACGAAACATGTCATAGGAAATGGTTATAAAGCTGTGAATGCGATCGAAGTTAGTGGAGTAAATCCTGATGAAGCACACTTTGAAGCTATGTACAATGAAGAAGTGCATTTTTTAGCAAATCAGGTAGGAGGTTTCCATCCGAACTATCCAAGACCGGGCGGGAATCAAAGTTGGAACAAGGATCGCGATGACAATTAGAAAGACCGAGATAGGGAATGGCGTGACCATGGTATGAATTGGAGAGAGAGGGATGGCGACAAAGAAAGATATGTACCTCCCCATGAGCGTCAAAAGCCAAAAGAGCCAAGGGTTGATCTTGAAAATGTTCTCACCTAAGATATGCTAGCATGTATTCTCAACAAAGTGAAAGGACCGGACAAGGTGCTAAAGGAAATGAAAGATGACGTCTCTTCTCTGAACCAAACAGTTACCTCACATTCGATATCTATTAAGCAATTGGAAACACACAGGGGTTAAATCTCGACTTATTTAAATCCAAGACCAAAATGAGGTTTACCGAGTAATACCATGGTTAACCCAAAGAATGAATCTTGAAAGCGTGTCTTCGTCATGTTATGACATTACATAAGACACTTCTTGGAAGGCAACCCAAGTTTTAGTTTTTAATTTTGTTGTTTGAATAACGATTGTTAGATGTGTAGGTTGAAAATTCGAAATTTGGGAGAAATAGGCAATTAGGCAAGCTCAGGAACCATACGACGAGTTGCCAAACAGGTCGACGAGTCCGATGTGGATCGCCTTTTTGACCAAACAAAGGGTTGGAGTTCTGGTAACTTCAGAGGGCAAAAATGTCATTCAGCACATCGCCGATTGGGTCGACGATATAAGTAACATCATCGATCGAGGCGCGAACTGAAGGGTCAAAAGGGTTTCCAACCATTTTAAATTCAAAACTCTCCTTTATTTTGCATTTTTCAACTCTTGCATTTTTACACCCTCATTTTAGATCATACTTCTTGTCAATTTTGGGTGTGGGCATCATCACCTAGTTGGATATTATCACTCTTTCTTGATATCTCCTCTGTTTGCGCTTGATATTTGTCTACTTTTGAGGTTGGTATCCCGAACTTGCTTTACTTTCATGCCATAATATAAGCAAGTGCGTATAATTGATGGATTTACCATTTACCTTTGTGTGGTTAATTGATTAGTTAGTTATTATTGGGTAATTCAATCGTGTTGGATTTTGGGCTTATTTAACTTTGAATTGTGAGTCTAAATTGATTGATTGGCGGTTATGCATGTTGGTTCTGGTGTAGGTGAAGTTTGAGTAACCTGAATTATATCAATCAACTAAATATGCCCAATGATAGAGCGTGTGACGTCATTCTTAAGGGCAAAATACGTTGATTGGTCAATTTTAGACAAATTAGGGAAAGTCTGACTACCTGAGATCGATATTAATGTGGTTTTGGGTTTAATTGCATGGAATAGGGCTTTAATTTCATTGTCGTTGGCTGAATATTGAAAATTGAAAGTCAAGGTAGAAACCTGGCACAAGAGGCAGTTCAGCGAGCTTTGTCGAGCTCACAAAATGATTCGGGGGTTCGCCAAATGTCTCTGAACTAGCCCTTTTTAGCTTGAAATTTGAGTGGAAGCCTCTGTAACATTCGGCAAAATGTTTGTGCTCACCAAGTTCACTTGGTGACTCGCTAAATGTCTTTGTGATCACCCTTATTCAACTCAATTTTTGGTAAATCATTCTGTGATATTCGGTGAGCTACCCTTGGCTCACCAAATGAATTCGACATCTCACCGACTGACCTTGGACCTTACTGACTTGTGCTGATTTTTGTTCTGTTACTTTCAGTGAACCCGATAAAGCTCACCGAACTAGTCGGCAAGTTTTTCTGCAAATTTTAAACTTTGATGTTTCATTGACCTATTTCTAATGTATTGGTTCAATAGGTGTTGTTTTGCATATATGACCAGACCTAAAGTTTCTGGAAGGAACCAACCACTCCGGAAGAGAGCACAAAGAGTAGTTATTTTTTAGGGGGCAGCCCCACCACGACCAATACAGCCCAAACTTCCTCCGATAAGGGTAAAAGTCACAGATAAAGGGAAGGGTCCTATGAAGCCAAGTTCAGATGAGTACAAATCCAACAACATAGGCATCTAGGACACCCACCTAACCATATCGAAATCTGATCGTAAGGATACTTCAAGGTCTAGATCACCAGCCTCTGTGTCCGAGCTAGAGGATGATTAAACTCTTTAGAGGAGCCAAGTTGAGCTGCACTCCAAAGCGCTGCATGATCTAACTAGACTACCAGTCACTCTTCCACCTCCTTTACCTCCAGTATTGACTGTTGAGCAGGCACCACCAGTTACCCCGGTACAGGAACCTCCACCATGATCGATGAACAGACTTAAGGCTATCGGGTTGAGGATGATTCTAGAAGAAAAGAGGTTGTTACTGATGGAGTGGTAGACAAGTATCCGGATGTCTGGGACACCATTCGTTTCCACAAGTTTGAGAGATTCACACAACCCGAAGGGTCATACATACCTTCATGGGTTTGAGAATTCTATGCAGAGTACGGGAAGTTGGTTTCAAAGGGAAAGAAGAACGTCAGCTCATTCACCCCAATTGATCATGTGGTGGTGCGAAGTAAAAATGTTAAATGCAGTAGTACAGATATCAATAAGGTGTTGGAGTGTACCATGAATGTAATCCATTCCTTGGTGGACCGGATACAAAAGAAGACCCTAAATGACCTAAATGGGTGGTTGGCTCCTTTTATTTCTAATATCACACCATTGTGGATCGAGCCTAGGTTCTAGATTGAGAAGGACCTAAATGTTGCTGCACAGTACTGGTTCGGCTTTATTAGCAGCACACTAATGCCATCCTAGAACGAGTCAATACTTCGGCATCCAAAGGCAAATTTGGTTGGTTATATTATTGATCGGGATAGACTAAATCTCGGGTTGGTCATTGAGAAGGAGATGGTCATGAGGGCCAAGAAGAGCCAAATATCGCTCCCTTTCCTGGTGCTAATTACGAAATTGTACCAGCGTGCTCGAGTGCCCTTTGTGGCAAAGACAGGTGTGGAAATGACTCTCACTTCCTCTACTGACATCCAGAGAATTGAGTCCAAGTACACTAGGGATGAGGCTAAAAGGAGGAGAGCAACGCCGGTGGACACTTCCCCGATTGTTGTTGTAGAGATGCTGGAGACAGATACAACCCCTCATATTCAGGCCGGTGAGCCTTCAGGTACTCCTAGTACTACTACTACTTCTCCTTCTTCATGTGCTTTTACTACTACTATTTCTACTGTTACTGCCCTCCCCCTATTGATACAGGCAATGCTCTACAAGATAGGCCATCTAGCCCAATCTATTGATGTACGTGCTTTCTGGGTCGAGGCAGCTGTCCCTAGACTAATTGAGAAGGTCATTGATGCTGCCCTAGCTCCTTTAAGAGCTGAGTTGCAAGAGCAACAGGAGTTGATTACTGCAAATGTCCTAGCCTTAGACGCCCTCATGGTGCGAGTTGAGGCATGTGAGCAGGGAGGTCGCCAGTCAACTGATGTTAAGGCCTTGATAGCTAGTGTTGCTAGTTTGAGACATGACGTGGATGAGCTCAAATCAATGGATTTATCTATGTTTTTCAACATTGTGGACCTTTCTGAGGTTCCAAGTACAGAGATGCCAGCTATTTCTGAGATCCCTCCTGTTACTGCGACCGGAGATGCTGCTATAGCTAATGATAATGTTGAGTCAGATGCTCCCGAGACTGATGAGGAGGAGTTTGGGACTTGTGATACAGCTGTGTATGATGATCTAAATGGTGTGATGGTGCAGACGTCCATGGAGGCCTCTCTTCGAGACACCTAGATGATTGACTCTAGTGGAGCAAAAGATCTTGCAGGAGATGAGTCGGGCATTGATGCCCAAATTGAGAGATCCCAAATATGTAGTGTTCACCTCAGTCTTAGCTTGACAGGGGGATCTTGACTCTCTTTTAGTTTTACTCTTGATATAATTATTTTATTTTGCATTGAGGAAAATGTTAGGTTTTGTTTGGCAGGGTGAGATATCTTCATACCTATCCCTTTGGAATGGATTTAGCTTGTTTTGAATGCTTACTTTTGTGAATGTTGGTTTTTTATCTGAATTAAAATTGACCTCTTTATTTGTGTGTTTGTGAATGTGGTTGTCCTCTTGCATATTTGAGTATCGGTTGCGATCAATACCGATGACTTGAATAATTCTCTTGATTGAACGATATGTTTGTACAATTCCAATGAGGCAAAATTTGAGTTGCATAAGTCATGTGTGAACTCTTAACAACTCATTGTGACTAGACGATTGTTGAAATGAATCTTGTGATGATCATTGCACGCGAGCTAAATCTGTAGAAACTTTATTGATGATTATGTTGAATGCCATTTGTGGTGAGATTGTCTTGAAATATGTGCTTAATGATAGATAGAACTTGCCCCGTAGCTCCAATTGACTAATGTAGACGAATGATATAGATGATCTTAGGAATAAGTTTTGAAGAGTGAACCAAATTGCTAATATACCTCTTTGTGACAACCTTGTGAGAGTGTGAACCTAGCTTGGCACCATTTGAGCCTAACCTTTTCTTTTGATGAAACGTGAACACATTTGACCTCTTTCCTCCCCACCTAAAACCTTCATGAAACATTGGTCCATTTGAATAGCCAACTTAGGCCTAAGTTGGGGGTGTGGTGAAAAATGAGGAAAGTCAAGAAGTTTGTGAAAAATTTACCCTTGAGGTGAAAAAGATGGAATCCCTCCATATAAAAAAAATAGAGGAAAAGCAAACGAGGAAAAAGATTGAAAAGAATGTTGCAATGAAACTTGTGCATGGATAAAAGAAAAGGGGTGTCCAATGAGTCATGCTTAAAAAAACTTAGGGTGGATTATGAAAATCAAAAAGAGTGAAAGGAAAGGAGAAGACGTGAAATGCAAGGCATGCTTCATGAAGGTAGAAGTCACTAAGATAAATGATCATACCTTTACCCTCAACCCCGTTACAAGCCTTGAGAGACCTTAGTGATCTTGATTGAGCTAAATGTCATGTTGATGAAAAATACGGGCAAGACTATGGGTAGAATCATGCATGTGTTTATCTTTGAGAGTGTTAGAGTTGATTTTGATTCCTTAATTCTTAAATTTTGATGGACTTTGTGTGGGCATGGAATCATTCTTGATGTGAGGGAATTTGAATACTTTTGTTAAGCTTGAATTTTCATTTGAACTAGCATTGTGAGCTTGACCTCTATTTGATGATGACTAGTCACAATTTTAAACTTGTAGTGCACAGTTGAACATTGCATGGGTAGATTAAACCTCGTGTGCATTCACGTGGAGTCTCAAGTAGCATTATTTGTAGACATCTCTATTGAACTGATTGATCTTGTGGTTTACTTGAGGACTGTCGCACCCCTATTTCGAACTAGCCGAAATAGTTAACATAATATGGCTGACACTCTGATTTTGAAAGAAAATTGTTTTGTTTTAGAGTCGCCACCTAATTTTAAGGAAAAATATTAGGAAAACCATATTTTAAATATGTAAATGGAAACTTTGTTTTTCTTTGCGAAACGAATGAGATTTTGAGTAAGGGTTTTGGTTACTTGATGGGGAAGGTATTAAGCATCCCTCAGAGTCTATCCGAAGATAGTCCTTAAATTCAATTTAGGAAAAATAATTAGGAAAATTTGTTCATTTGTTTGCTTTAAAATCAATGATAAATTAGTTTAAGAAAAGGGTAAAATACAAGGTATGACATATATACATCTATAAAATAAATTTAATAGTAGTATGCTTATCATACGGTAAAAAATACATAAATAAATGTACTAAGATGTACGACAATTTTATATGTTGAAAAATATAGATGTATCCTATATAAATGTATCCAAAATAAATGTTGAGTTTAAAGGATTTGAAAAATGGTCATTTTATTTATATATAAAATTAAGGCGTGAAAGAAAATGAAAATGAAATGAGATAGTAATAAGGTATAAAAATGTAGTAAAATAATGTGTATATTAAAGTGTAGGGATTTATAAATTAAAAAAAAAAAAAAGTAACATTTGTAAAAGTGATAGTAGATATGAGAAAAAATAATATGAAGTGTAACAAAATAATAAGATACGTATAGAGAAAACTAAAAATATAGGATTTGTACCTTTCTGCGTATGACATATATATGTATGTACCTTGTATTTTGAACTTGTTGGGCATATCTAAAATCTTGAAATAACATGTTAAGAAATTAAAATATTTTAGTAATATTTGATTTTAAAAAAATGAATATATTTTCATAAAGGGGCGATGCCAAAAATATAAAATGGGACTAACTATTGGGATTTATTCTATAGTTACATTTTTTTTTTTTTGTTAAATATGTAAGCCTACTTCCGTACTTGTTTTCTTTAAAAATATATACATACTTCCACAAGTAAATTACTTTAGCCTCATATTCTAAGGCATTTATTTTAGCTTTTTTATTTGGGAGTTCTAAGCGATGGGTAGGCCTAAATTAATATTATTTTAGCCCTCTGAAACTTCATTTGGAAATTCTTAAACTATAAGCCCCTTTCTCTTCAACTTAAAAGGCTTAAAAGAATACTATAAGGAAAAATTGTTAACCCATTTTCAAGAAGAAATATTTTTTATCATTTTTTTCTAAAAGTGTTCCAATAAAATTCGTAAACAAATCATATTAGCTCACATAAATAATCTTCAAAAGTAAAAGACAAGCAATTTAATATATCAAAACTTAAGAGTTATGTAGACACAAGTAAAGGTTAGCCAACATATTATAAATAATATAATAAAGACCACAAAAGAAAGGCAAAGAGTTATTGGGCTCCTAATTTACGAGACTCCAAGCGTTGTGGTGATCCTAATTGCTGTTGGCAGTAGAAACTCCAGCCCTCCAGTTGTACATATAGCATATAAAAGAAAAATAATAATTAGAAAGACTTAATATTGAGGCAAGAGATCAGTCAACAATACGTGCAAACTTTAAGTGATACAAATACTTTACTATTTTTTGGAATTAAGAAAATATCCTAAATGTGGGTTAGTATACCAATATTCACGTTTTGGATAAACAATAAGTCATTTGGAATGTTTTTTTTTTTTTTACTACGAACTATATAAAGATACCAACACTGTACTCGTATTAGTATTTATATACAATAAGCAGAAAAATGTATATAACTACTCAAAAAGAAAATTCAGAGCTTACAACAGTAGCTCTTAGATATACTATTTATATGAATGCAGACAACATCATCTTAAGGGAAAAATGAAATGGGTCCTAACTAATCTTGACATGCTAATCACAACAACTTAAATATGTTAGGGTACTATCATAATCATCCACTAGTCCAACAAAAGATAAAACTAAAATTTCAAGATTGTAGTTCTTGGGAGAAACATATCACAGTATTAAATTGAATAAATTCACATAGGTGGAACACAAAGCATTTGTAAAAAATTCAAAAAAATAGCCTTACACTAAATGTTGTTTTATATGCAAAATCTATCCGTGAAAGAAAAAAAAGGAATTTGATACTTCAAACATAAGAAAAATAGGGCAGTATATTCATCCTTTTCGTATAAATCATGAAGAAAGGTGAAGATTTTCTCTGCAACAGAGGTATATAAGCTATCGGAACTACGCATCAGAGAAGACAAACACAACTCATCTAAGCTTGCGACTATTTTTAAAGTTTAATTTAACAAAAACATACATACGTTATTAACAAAATTCCGGTATTATATCAATTATACCAATTATTTCAAATGGGTAAACAACTTAAAGAAATAAAACTCACGCATGTTTTTTATGTTTTCGGGCATAAAAGAGAGTTTTTCATAGCTAAGTCTTAATGAGGATACTAACCGGTTTAAACCCTTCATATTGACAGCAAAGAGGAGCTACAAGACATGAGAAACTGTCACATTCCTATGATTTCATGGGCGGAGATGAAGAACAGGCCAAACTAAAAGATGATAGCTCTTAAAAGTCTAATAATATTCATAATAAGCACACTAGAGGCTATTTTCGAGTGAAATTAAATGTATACTGACCTACTACTTCCTACAATACCGTTATAAGTTGCAAAATATAATGTCTATGCATATGGTATATTCAATATAGTCAGGAATTCAAGAAAATCATAAGCAACATTATCTATAGAAGGTCATAAACAAACACACAATGCATCGAGATAGCACCGGAATGTGGATAAAAACAAAAAAAAGGGCTAAGCTACGCAATAGCTTAATTTTAAAAGGTACTATCAAATGAGTGATAGATTTAAACTCATAGAAACACCAATAATGCTAAACCGAAGACAAATAATACTGATCAGAGAAGGTTTTGACTAAAAAATGAAGTTGAACTTCAACATCATGTTTCAAGAACGATAACGTCCGGCTCTATTCGAGGATAAAAATGACAAGCCTTGCATCAACAATATCAACAGTGGGACTAGACATTGAACGTATTTAAGGATAGATACATGGGATTATAAGATAAACGAGGAAATCGACAAACAGTGGTAGCACAATCACTAAATAAAGAGTTTAAAACAAGAGTATAATTGTACCCCTGTCTTCACAACACAAGATCAATCAAACTTTCAACAACACAAATACCGAACACACAAGATCAATCAAACTTTCAACAACACAAATACCGAACTATTAAACAGGGGACTAATTAAGAAATGAAATTAAAAAAATCACTATTTTTTTTAACTCAGAAGAAAAGATTGACGCCTAAATAACTCGATAGCAATAGAGATGTAATTCTAAAAATGGTACTGGCAGATTATAAGAAAAAAAAAATGGACCAAACACCTATGCTCATCACCAAATTTCAGAATTCAAGGATAACGAGAAAAGAAAGCTACTGACCTTGTATAGAGCAGCAAACAAGAGCTTTGACATCAAGCGATTTCAACTTCAAACTTCCTCGAAACTTGAATTCAAAACAAAAAATAGAAGGGCCAGAAAAGATGAGATATATATTTTTTGAACTCTAAAGCTTTTGTTACGTTTTTGCCTTGGTGATTTTCTGATCGTTCATGGATTTTTCAGTTGATTCTTGGATATTTTTGTTGAGACTCGAAGTCCATCCTTTTATAGCCGATTTGGGCTCCAAGAATTCAATTGAATTCTTCGAAATGAAACTCCCAGAGGTAACATCAAAGAAATCATGAAGGAGAAGAAAATTCTCTCAAGAATCGACCTTTTCAGGTCGATTTGAGAAGGTTAAGTGACTGATGGGGCATTTTCCGGCGGCCCAGAGTTGTTTCTCTGATGAAGGGGATGGGGGATCACGTGGGGTGGTGATGGGAGAGGAGCCTGGGGTGGCCATAAGCGTTTGTGGAGACGACGTAGCTAGCATATGGTCTGAGGAAGGAGCGTGGGCGGCCATGGAGAAGACGTTCTGGGAAGCAGACGAGTTTGGGACGTCGTTTTGGGGAAGAGGAAGAGGCGTCGTCAGTAGTAGAGTCTATTTTTGGGTACTCATTTCGGACTGTCTGATCGTTTGATCGGACGGTCAAAATTAATCAAGAGTTAAATAAATAAATAAATATATATATATATATATATTAATGCTGAATTAAATTGGTCCCTTAGATTAAATCGGACGGTTGAGACCGATTCTGAAGAAGCACAATCCTTGTGCTTCTTATGTGGCACGCGTGGATTGGCCGAATTAAAATGACTTGGATTGCCAAATTTTGCTCAAATTAAATCCAATTAAAATTATACTCTTCCTTATTAAATAGCCATAATTTATTAAATTAAAAATAATTATTTTGCAAGACTAGCTTATTTGATAAAATTAGTCATTCTAAAAAAAAATTAATATAAATTAGTAACTCATTAATTAATTAAGTGTTCCTAATTTTGGAAAATGTCGAAAAATATTTATCGCAACAATAGAAATTATAATTAATTAAAAGAAATCGAGTTAACCCTTAAAAACAATATTTATTTGACGTGAAATTTAGAAAAATGAGAAAGTAAGTAGTAATATTTATATTATATATTTAATTTTTATAAAAAATAACATTTATAAAATAAATTTATCAAGTAAAATAATAATTAAAAAAAATTTCGTATTCCCATAAAAATTTCATTATATATATATATATATATATATATTATTACTATTATTATTATTATTACTTTAGTTAAATGTGGAGAGCCAAAATTGGGTGTCAACAACTTGCCCCTTTCTTTGTCCATGGAAGAGAGTAAAGAAGACATGGACAAAGAAATATGGACACAATTCAATTTTAGGCGACCCACCAAAATACACTTTGAGCAATAACTTGGCAAGAATGTTTATGAAGTTATGGCCGAACTCTGGCCTCTAAGCTACCTACATATCTCAGGTTTCATGAGAAATCAGGTCATATGTAGTTCGAGAGTGTAGGAGCATAGCAAATTTTATAAAAAATTTGCCCCAGTATTGAATTATGGTAATATTGAAATCTTTTGGTGGTGAGGTATGAAGAGATTAGCACGAATAGAGGGATGAGATATAGTTCTAAAGAAACTTGAATGAGAAATGCTTTGTAGCAATTTCTACTAAAGACTTACAGTAAAGAGATGAATTTTCAAAAACAATTGCCCCAGTGTCGAGTTGCAATGAACTGAGACATGAAAGAGCTATAAGTGATTTAAATATGAACTTCTAAAAATCGAGTCGAGTTGAGTTTTGAAAGTGAATCCTTGACGTAGCTAGTAATTCTTAACATTGCACTAACTTGTCCTAGTTTGCTGCTTAGAGGGAGTTCCTCATTGTAATGTGTTTTCCTGCAAAACATATAAAAGGGTGAAAAGTACCTGTTGTGGTTCAAAAATTATAAATCAAAGTAGTAATGTAAAGAGTAGAGTGTAGATGTCCAAACAATTGTTGATGTCTCTTTTTGTATTGTGAATGTGATGTAGCTAAAGTAACTTGTAATGTAGGGGCCCTCGACTGGCGGGACTTTTGTAATGTAAAAGCCTATAGCCAGCTGTGTAATGCTTGTAATGTAAACCTCCGCCTAGCGGGGCTGTTGTAATGTAAAAGCCTGTATCCGGCTATGTAAAGCTTGTAATGTAAAGCCACCGGCTGGTGGGGTTGTTGTAATGTAAAATCTTGTAAAGTAAATTTAATTGTCGGTGTATGACAACGTTTCTATGCATGTATGCCCGCGGTCGGTGGAGCTTTAGTGATACCACTACGATGTAGTCTCCGATTGGAGTGTTGCTTCTTTTGCTTATATACAGGCTCTGATTGGCGGAGTTCGGTCGACATTTGCTATGTACAGCCTTCGGTTCATAGAGTTTGACGATGTTTGCTATGTACAATACCAGGCTTGTTGAGTTTGACGATATTAGATGGTGGTCTCTGATTGGCATAGCTATTGATGAGGTTAGATTACAAGCTCCAGTTGGTGGAGTTATTTTGACAGAAAGCTAACTATATTATTTCCCTATGAAGGCCCTCTTTTCTTCAGTATTTGATCCAGATCTTAAGTGTACTTGCAAAAATTTAAATAAAATATTCTTAGATATAAGATGTAGGTTGAAGTACTTCCGAGAAATAAAGTAGGAAAAGGGTATTTTGGCTCATAATTGTAGAAGTTGAATGGCGCCTCTGGTCGTGCCCCGAGACTTGATGTTTTTTTCTTGATTCCTGTGTTCCTGCGCTCAAAGAAAAAAATTTAGTTTGGAAGGGGGGATTGATTTGTATCGACTCGCGGGCTGAAGCCTCGTCACTGGAATCTTTCGATGTCTTCTTAGTCTTCACATAGTTTCTTAACCTAGAGACTTGGTAGGTGGAAGCGTAGAAAAATCCTTTTGAAAAGAATTAACTTGTTTTTCTAGAAAATAAGTATGTTACTTATATATTAGATATATATATATATATATATATATATATATATATATATATATATATATATATCTAAATTCTCCAATATTTTAGATTATGACATGTTCCGAATTCCATCGAGCTTTCTATTTTGTTGACTACATCCAACATAGTCTTTTGTAGCTTTTACCCTCATGATGAATCTTCCCTAGTTATTTTGCAGACAATGCGACGATTGAGATTCTTCATATTCTGAGGTTACGCTAACTATGAGGATGTGTTTCCTAAGTGTAAGAAAAAAAATGGAAATTATGTAGTGCGTTGATTGAGCCTAACTCAGGCTGCCTACATATCCCCAAAATAGGAATCATATCATAACGTAGTTCAAATACAAGTAGGAGAAGTAGAAGTATGTAATGCAATGATCGAACTTAACTCAAGCTGCCTACGTATCCAGTGGAATCAGGTTGTAACGTAGTTCAGATACAAATAGGAAAGTGAAAAATATAAAATGGAATGACTGGGCCTGACTCAGGCTGCCTATGTATCCAAGTGGAATCAGGTCGTAACATATTCAGATATAATAGAAAAGTGAAAAAATGCAAGGGATCAAATCCGACAAGGATTGTCTACGTATCCCACCGAGGGAATTCAGATTAAGCGTAGTTCTAAATACATGAAAATGATAATTTTGGGTTTTCTAAGGGAGACTAGATCCGATGTGGGTTGCCTACTACCTTGCCGTGGGAAGCCAGGTCTAGACGTAGTTCTGTTACATCAAAAATGCAAAAGTACTAAAAATAAGCGCTAATCTTAAAGTCTTCAGATGTAGTATTTCTTGATGTCGTCTGAATTGATTGGCTTTGTGCTCACTCTGCTGTCCATTTCTGCTAAGATTACTGCTCCTCCAGAAAGTACTCTATGAACCATGTAGGGTCCTTGCTAATTTTGTGCAAATTTCCCTTTGGCTTCTTCTTGGTGAGGAAAGATCTTCTTCAATACTAACTGCCTCGGTATGAACTATAGAGGTTTGACTTTTTTGTTGAATGCTTTGGTCATTCTGTTCTGATAGAGTTGGCCATGAAAAATTGTGTTCATCCTCTTTTCATCGATGAGCATTAATTGATCATGCCTGCTACGTATCTATTTTGCATCATCCAGACCAACCTCTTGGATAATCCTTAAAAATGGTATTTCCACCTCGGCAGGTATTACTGCCTTCGAACCATAAACCAATATATAAGGAGTCACCCCAGTTAATGTTGTTATTGTGGAGCGATAACTCAATAGAGCATGGCATGTGATTGTCCACTATTTTCCTTAAAATTTTCTTGATATTTGTATTTATAGCCCAACCGCTCCATTCATCTGTGGTCAGTAAACCATGAGATTTCGATGAGCAATCTTGAACCTTTCACAAGTTTCCCTCATAAGATTACTGTTGAGGTTGGCAGCATTATCTGTTATGATTGATTCTAGAATTCAAAATCGACAAATTATGTTGTTGTGAATAAAGTCTGCCACTATCTTCTTAGTCACTGCCTTATATGTCGAAGCTTTGACCCATTTTGTGAAATAATCGATAGCCATAAGGATGAAACAATGTCCATTTGATGCGAGAGGATCTATGGGTCCAATAATATCCATGTCCCAAGCGGCAAATGGCCAAGGGTAACCTATCACATTGAGCTCATTCGGTGGAACCCCTATGAAATCTCCATGCACTTGACACCGATAACACTTTTGCACATACCGGATGCTATCTCTCTCCATGGTCATCCAAAAATATCCGGCTCTTAAAATCTTCTTTGCCAAAGTAAACCCATTTATGTGAGGTCCACATGTTCCTGCATGTATTTCTTCCAAAATCCTTGTCGCTTTTGCGGTGTCGACACAACTCAGCAATCCTAAATCCGAAGTTCTCATATATAGGATTTATCCGTTAAGGAAGAAATGATTGGCCATCCTCCTCAAAGTCCGTTTCTTCTTGCTTGTGGCATTTTCAGGATATTCTTGTGCTTCTATAAATCTTTTGAAGTCATAGTACCAGGGTTTTCCATCCAGTTCCTCATCTCATGAAAATAGCATTAATGTTTTCATAATCAAGGACACAACTTCCGATGCAAGTATATACGATAGTGCAATAGTATAATAACCCAACCAAGGGTTGGGATCGTTCCCAAGGGAGTGGTTTTGAGAATTAATAGAGAAATAAAATTTAGTTCTAACTAATCGTAGCTAAAGACATTAACCATTTAAAACATTGTAAATCAAAGAAGGACACAAGAGTGTCAATTAACAATGAGGTTTTGTCACCAGTAAGTAAAAATAACAAAATAAACAAGGTTTTCTAAGTAATGAGAGGAGATCCTTGGGATGTGACGGGAATACAGGTTAAGATAGATTATTGGGTACATGCTTTCGATAGAAGATTCATAGAATAATTGTGACTAGGCTAGACTTTAATGAGGATAAGCTCTCTCTCGAGCAACTTACCCCATTTCAAATACGTTCCTCTCGGACACCCATTTGCCACATGAAGACCAGACTACGCCTTAACACACTCACTCTTTCGAGCTGAGTGTGTAGACATGGGACTAGGTTTCACTCTCTCGAGCTGAACCTCATGTCGACCCACTCACACTAGCCATCAATCTAGTAGTCTTAGTTTTACGACCTCTCTCTCGAGCAAGCCGAAAACACATAAATAAACTTCTATTTACAACTACAAATTCATTAAATTCATCCACAACCACTAAAAGAAATCACATTTAAACTATAAATAAACTATCGACAACCAAGACCCAACAATTATCTTAACCCATATTCACGAAATCACACCCCAAGAATTGGGGTTTTCTAGCCACACGTTAAGAGATAGAAATTTATACCTAAATGAGCTTGAATTCAAATGGGTATGAAGATTTAAGTCAGGCCAAGAATGAAGAATCCAAGAGACCCAAGTCCAAATCCTTGGAGATGACCCTCTTCTTCTTCAAGTTTTCAAAACCCTCTCAAACTTAGAGCAAAAATATCAAAAGTTTTTTCCAACGTCGCTGATTTCACAACAATCTGAGTTTTGAGTAAAAAGTTATGACCATTTTAGTAACCTTATATAGTGCAGTGACGAATTAGCCGACAAGATAACATTAAAAATGGTCTTTTTGTCTTTTTACCACTAAGAAAACCCTTAAACGGATTTATTGACTGATTAAAGACTCAAAACAATCAGATTTTTCATCTCTTAATACATCATTCTCTTCTCTCTCAAACCCCAAGGCAAAACCCTAAGGAAAAATCAAAGTAAAAGACTCCATTCAAGATTCTTTCCAACTTTTTCAAGATTCTTCTTCAAGGTAAGTCTTTCTCAAAGAATTTCATTCTTTCCAACTCAAATTTCTCTATACAATTATAAATCACTAATGAAAATCATAATTCTTGTCCATAGAGATTTCAAGAAAGTAATTCAAGAATCTCAAGAAAGGTTTTCCTGATTGTTCTCCTTCAAGCTAGTTTCAAGGCTTCTAATAAACTTCTTTTTCAAGATTCTTCAAGAACCTTGCTTTTTAAGGTATGTAAGGCTATAATAGTGCTGGACTAGTTCGTCCTCACGCCCTACATTTACTTTCAAATTAGTAAAAGAGTAATCTAGGATTCTATCCCTAGATTTGAGTATTCTTGAGATTAGTTGATTTGAGTTCTTGAGTTCTTGTTTCTTCTTGAAATTCTATTCTAATTATTGAATCTCTATATGTTACGCATTAAAATTCTTGAGTTGATTCGTTCATGTCTATATTTCAGTACGAACCCAATGAATTGAGTATTTTTGAAAGGAGAAATATCATTCAATTATGAGTTTCGAGTTCTTGACACCTTGAGTTCTTGAGTCTTGAGTTCTGAGTACTGAGTTTCCTTATTTCTATTAAGATCCCTGAGTTGAGTCGTTCATGTCCTTAATTCCACATGGACCCTATGATTTGAGTTATAAATTTTGAATTTTTTTTAAAGCCAACACTTGAGTTCTTAAGCTGAGTTTTGAGAAAGCAAAGATGAGTTTTGAAAAAAAAAGTTTGTAATACATGATTAGTATGGCAATCGAGTATGTCATCAATGTATGAGCAGTATGGTATCTATATATACCATCACTATTAATGCATTATGACTTCCGAAGTTATCAATGATCATATTAAAATATGATTTTGATATATTTTTGAGAAAGAGTTTTCAAGTATGAATTGAGTAAAAGTATAAGGGGACTATGTATTCCAAGAGGTATCAATTTTTAGATTGATAAAAGAGAAACTAAGATTTATAAATGAGTTATTGGTTCAAAATATATTTCAAGAGTAGTTACCTCTTTTAAGAGGGTAGTTTGAGCAATTATCTCAAACTAAAGGAAGAGTTATGTTTTAAACATATGAGCATAAGTATATATTAATGAGAATAGTATTGAGCACCGATATGGGGACGAGTTCAGACAACTCAAAGTCTTTACAAACCATGTATGCCAACATGGGTAAAGGGTCATACTTTATAGATAATTCCTTATTACTTTTAAGCATAGCTTAGTAGATCCACGTAGTTAAGGTTTTCTATACCCCAGCAAGGTATAGCACAATTCTGACAACGTGCGCGAGACGTTGTATCATCACGTAGCTCATAGTGATGGTTGTCGGTTCGATAATCTCCCAAATAGAGTTAAAATTGTATTTTTATTATATCACTTATTATGTTGAGTTTCAGAGGTGAGTAAGTGTTTTTTGTAAAGTTTTAAATGATTTCATTAATTTAATCCTTTATATTCAGTTGAGTTTATGTTTTATCAATTGTAGTCCTTTCATTCAGTTATTTGTTAATCAACTATATTACATACATGTACATTCAATGTACTGATGACATTCGACCTGCATCATTTAATGATGATGCAGATACAGGTTCTTAGGATCCTGAACAAGAGTCTGTTCAAATCATTTCATCTGCTTATCAGCTTTCGAATGAGGTCTCCTTACTTACGGAGGACTCTAGTTTTTATGAGTTGTTAGTAGTAATTCTTCTGAGGAGTCGTTGGTGTAACATCCCTTTCCAATTACCATATGCAAATAAATCCCGAGATATTTTTATGCATATATTATCCCCATGCAAGTAAATAATGATAATAAAAAATATCATCAACTTTCAAGTACCCAAACTAATTGGGTTCATGCTTCATAAGATCATTCCAAACAAGTTAACATATTACAAATTTGGGCTTGCACACCCCAAATAAACCCAACATATAGTCATACTTAGATTACAACCCATGGACATGATACAGTTAGCCCTCAAAATCGAATGCAAATATACATCACATAGATCGTGTATAAGTACCAAAATTTATACAGAATATATATGCCTACATGCAAATGTGATCTTCTTTAAAGTTGTCAAAATTTCCATCTCCCATGGCCATCTTCATGCCTCCTCTCGATTAGCCGCTATGATAGAAACAACTATCGCTAAGCATATAGCTTAGTGGTGTAAAAACTATAGGGTCGGAGTCCTCAAATTTCACTAAGCTACCCTTTTTTCAAGTCAATGAGCAGCATACTTGAAACATAATAAATAGATCAAGTAACAATATATGACAAGTATCAAGTTCGATGTTCAAAGATACAAATATCAAGAAGCTCATAGCACTATTTTTTTTCCAAGAAATTCAATAGCAAGGCTCGCCCAATATATACTTCATGTCGTCACACCCGACACAAGCAAGTATCAAGAAGGGTTGCTGCCCTGTATCAAAAAGGATCGAAGCCCTGTATCAAGAAGGGTCATAACCTAATAATCAAGAGAATCAAGAACCATGTTAAAAATGGCTTTCTAGTTCGTACTTAAAATGGATAACTTCCATTCCTAAGACGAACTAAAAATCCAGAGTCAAGATGGCAAATGATCTGAATCAAGAGGCCTGCCAATAGTAACAAAGTCACAGCCACAAGAAGGACATGGTCCCAACAAGAGTGCTAAGTGATCAAACAATCCGTACAAGTGGGCGAGTTATATGAGCATCATGCCAACACGACAATGCAAAGTGACAAGAGGTAGCTGAGGTATCAAGATCAATTTCATATATACCAGCCGTTACAAGAGTCCAAGTACAAGTTTATACACAAACCTCAATACTTTAGTGTAGCAACAGTCCAACCAACTTCGCAAGCTCAAACCGGAGACCAACCAACGTATCAAGGTCCTCAACTTGTTCACAAGTATATATATATATAACCTTAAAATTACAATTAAATAACTTCTTTAATTCCTAAAATCTCAATAATGTTGAAATAAAGCAGGATTATCATCACAAGTAAGCTCAGCCCGCACAGATACAACTTTGTTCCTAAAACAGTGATTCTGACCAGTTTAGTACCCCATATTGTAACACATATTTGAACAGGAAAACGACAAAACTAGACTTTGTAACCTCTTGAAAGATGTAGATACATCTCTTAAGATTGCAACGCAGAAAGAATCACCAAAATATACATTTTGTACAGAAAGATATCATCAATACACTAACAGTGGTTCCTACCGGATTTCTAAATCCGATGTCTGGACAAAACTTGTCCTGCGTTGCGTCCCAAATTTCAAATCCATAACAGCTAAATTAAACTTTCATATAAACATAAACGTTGTAGGTACATGAATCAGCTTTCCAAATCATATTTATCCACCCAAAACGGAGTTCTAGAGAACGAGATATTCTAAACGTAACACACACTACTCAGCATCAAAAACAGAGAAATCTGGACAGACTTGTTCGGTGTTTCGTCCCATTTTTCGAATCTATAACAGCTAAATTAGACTTTCACATAAACATAAAAGTTGTAGGTACATGAATCATATTTCCAAAACATATTTATTCACCCAAAACGGAGTTATAGAAAACGAGATATTCTAAATGTAACACACACTACTCAGCATCAAAAACAGAGAAATCTGGACAGAACTTGTTCAGTGTTGCGTCCCATTTTTCGAATCTATAACAGCTAAATTAGACTTTCACATAAACATAAAAGTTGTAGGTACATGAATCAGCTTTCCAAAAAATATTTATTCACTTAAAATGGAGTTCTAGAGAACTAGATATGCTAAACGTAACACACACTACTCAGCATCAAAAACAGAGAAATCTGGACAGAACTTGTTCGGTGTTGCGTCCCATTTTTCGAATCTATAACAGATAAATTAGACTTTCACATAAACATAAAAGTTGTAGGTACATGAATAAGCTTTCCAAAAAATATTTATTCACCCAAAACGGAGTTTTAGATCACAAGATATACACAATTTACCACACACTACCTAGCTCAGGAATAGATTTCAGCCACTTACCAATCAAGAAGTGTGTATCAAATTCCATCCAAAAGAATCAAGGTTTTTTTTCTTGTGATTTTGATGAACAAAAGGTAAGTTAAAGGTCTAAGGTTCCAAGTCTTCAAAAGCCACCAAATTCACTAGATAAGTGTTAAAATATATAGCCACACAAAGTGATATTTATCACTTGGACAACTATCCTTCAAGCTGCCCAAATAGTGTTGTGTGCTGCCCAAAATACCTACATATATACTTATATATATATCATTCTCCTTCTTTTTACAATTATACAACATTCTCATTAACCTCTTATGTAAATACCCCCATACAATCCCATCAATTACAATACACTTTATATTAAGCAAGCTATCAATTTTCACAACATTTAAAGTTCCCAACAATTGAGTAACCCATATTAAAGTAGTTTAGCGACGGTAAATCAATATACGACTCTTGTTAACATTTAGGGGTGCTACAACTCGCTCCCCCTTAAAGAAATTTCGTCTCAAAATTTACCTTACCTTAGTCCCGAAACAAGTGCAGATATTGGTTTCTCATGTCTTCTTCTCTCTCCCAGGTAGCTTCTTTTCCCGAGTGGTTCCTCCAAAGTACCTTTACTAAATGAATTTTCTTGTTTCTAAGTTGCTTCACTTCCCAAGCTTGAATTAAAGTAGGTTCTTCATTATACGTCAAGTGAGGATTAACCTCAATAGATTCAAGTGGAAGAACATTAGATGGATCAGAACGATATCTTCTGAGCATAGAAACATGGAAGACATTGTGGATCTTGTCTAACTCAGGTTGTAAGGCCAATCTATATGCAACCGGTCCAACCCTTTCAAGTATCTCATAAGGTCCAATAAATCGAGGACTAAGTTTTCCCTTTTTGCCAAATCTCATAATCTTTTTCCATGGAGACACTTTCAAAAATACCTTATCTCCCACTTGATATTCAATGTCCCGCCTTTCAAGATCAGCGTGCAACGTTTGTCAATCCGAAGAATTCTTTAGACAATCCTTGATAATTTTTACCTTGTCTTCCGTTTGTTGCACAAAGTTAGGACCAATAAGTTTTCTGTCACCAACTTCACTCCAACAAAGAGGGGTTCGACCTTTTTCTTCCGTACAAAGCTTCATAGGGAGGCATTCCAATACTCGATTGGTAACTATTATGATAAGCAAATTCTATCAAAGCCAAATGTTTGTCCCAACTACCCTCAAACTCTATAATGCAAGCTCGAAGCATATCCTTTAAAACTTGTATCACCCTTTTCGACTGACCGTCTGTCTGAGGTGGAACGAAGTGCTAAATTTCAGCTTAGTACCCAAAGCTTCCTGCAAGCTACCCCAAAATCTAGACGTAAACCTTGGGTCTCGATCAGATACAATAGACATAGGGATCCCATGTAGTCTTACAATCTCATTAATGTACAATTCGGCTAGACACTCAAGTGAGTAATCCATCATGATTGCTAAGAAGTGCGCACTCTTGGTTAGTCTATCCACAAACACTCATATTGCATTATGATTTCTTTGGGTGCGAGAAAGTCCAGAAATAAAGTCCATAGTTGTTCTCTCCCATTTCCATTCTGGTATCGACAAGGGCTGTAGTAACCCAACTGGGACTTGATGTTCTGCCTTTACTTGTTGACAAACCAAACATTTAGAAACGAACTCCTCAATGTCTTTCTTCATACCATTCCACCAATAATTTGCTTTGATGGTTTGGTACATCTTTGTACCCCTAGGATGCATTACATATGATGAGGTATATGCTTCATTCAGTATCTCTTTATTTAAATTATCATCATTAGGGACACAAAGTCTATCTTGATAAAATAAGACACCATCCTCTGATAATGAAAAATCAAGTTTTTCCCCGTTTTGAACTTCTCGGGCCACTTTGGCAAGTTTCTAATCCAACTTTTGTGCTTCTTTCACCCGTTCAAGTAATATTGGCTTTACTGCAAATTAGCAACAACTGAACCCTTTGACTCAAGTGCGAAACAAACATTCATGGCTCTCAACTCAAGAAGCAAGGTCAAAGGGCTCAAAGAAATACTGCGAATGATTTTCTACTTAAGGCATCTGCAACCACATTAGCTTTACCTAGATGATAATCAATTGTGCAGTCATAATCCTTAATGTGTTCAAGCCATCTACGTTGTCGGAGGTTCAGTTCCTTCTGAGTACCCAAGTACTTTAAGCTCTTGTGATCAGTGAATATATGACATTTCTCTCCATACAAATAATGCCGCTATATTTTTAAAGCAAACACTACCGCGGCAAGTTCAAGATCATAAGTAGGATAATTCAAGTCATGCAGTTTTAATTTTGAGAGGCATAAGAAATAACCTTCCCTTCTTACATCAACACGCATCCGAGACCATTGTGAGAAGCATCGCTATATACTACGTACTCATTCCCTTCAGTTGGTAAAGTAAATATAGGTGTCTGAGTCAGCAAGGATTTGAGAGTTTCAAAGTCTTCTTGGCATTTGTCATTCCAATTAAAGTTCACTTCCTTCTGCAAGAGTTTAGTCAATGGAGAGGCGATAATGGAAACGCCTTTCACAAATCTTTTGTAGTATCCTGCTAAGCCTAAGAAACTTCTTACCTCAGTTTGACTTTTGGGAGGTCTCCACTCAACAATTGCTTGTATCTTACTAGGATCCACCTTGACGCCTTCGGTCGATACAACATGTCCCAAAACTTCACTTCATCAAGCCAAAATTCACACTTGGAAAGTTTAGCATAAAGTTCTTTCTCCTTCAAAATTTGCAAAATAATCCGAAGGTGTTTATCATGATCTTCACTACTTCTGGAAAATATTAAAATATCATCTATAAAAACAACCACAAATTGATTAAGATAAGGCTTGAATACTCGATTCATTAGATCCATGAATACCGCATGAGCATTTGTCAACCCGAATGGCATCATCAAAAATTCATAATGACCATACCGAGTTCTAAAAGCAGTTTTAGGAATATCATTCTCTCTAACACGCGGTTGGTGGTATCTAGACCTTAAATCAATCTTCGAGAATACTTTAGCCCCTTTTAGTTGGTCAAATAAATCGTCGATCCTTGGTAGTGGATATTTATTCTTGATTGTAATTCTTTTCAATTGTCTGTAGTCAATACAAAGCCTGAGAGTGCCATATTTCTTCTTTACGAATAACACCAGGGCTTCCCAAGGAGAAACACTAGGTCGAATAAAACCCTTCTCAAGAAGTTCTTGCAATTGAGATTTCAATTCTCTTAATTCTGCCGGAGCCATTCTATAAGGAGTAATAGAAATAGGGGTAGATCCAGGAATAAGCTCGATAGGAAATTCAACCTCTCTTTCCGGGGGCAATCCCGAAAGATTTTCTGAGAAGACTTTTGGAAAATCACGCACAATAGGTATGTCCTTGATACCAGGACTTTCTAACCGTGAATCAACTATGTGAGCAAGGTATGCCTCAGAACCTTGACGCATCCACTTTCTTGCCAAGGCCGCTAAGATATTACCAGCTGTCAATGATCTCTCACCTTGTACAATGATGTGTGAAAATGTAGGATCTTTAAAAGTCACATACTTAGACCTACAATCTACCACTGCGTGATATTTATAATGCCAATCCATCCCGATAATAACATCAAAATACTTGAAGGGCATTTCAATCAAATCAACAGGGAAGACTAGATTTTGAATCATAAAGGGACAATCTTGATAAACTCGATTACACACAACTTGATAACCCAAAGGATTTTCAACCAACACATCAGAATCAAGTCTCACAGATTTCACGTTTTCACGAAGAGTAAGTGATGAACAAAGATAGAAATGTGTAGAACTGGGATCAAACAATGTAAACACACATAAGCCAAATAAGTGAAATTTACTGACAACCACGTCTTGTCCATCTTGATCCTTCCTCTGCCTCATAGCATAAGTGCGTGCAGTAGCCCGTGGTCCACTAGCTTTATTCGCTCCACTTGCACATGTTGATTGTGTAATTTTAGGTCTTGAACCTTCATTAGTTCGAGGAGGATTAATAGAAGGCTTATAAACTGAGCCTTCAGTTCTCAAGGAAAGAGCATTATTAGGACTAGGACAATCCTTCACTTTATGATCAAAGCTCCCACAATTTAAGCATGCACCAGAAGCTCTCCTACAAGTACCGTAATAATTTTTTCCACATTGTGAACAAGTGGGAACACGAGACCTACCTTGGCCATAACTTAGAGTGCTAGCTGTAGAAAATTCTGATCTGCTTTGCTTTTGCTGAGGTGGCCTGTTAACACTACCAACTTTAGAATCATCAAACCTTCCCCTTTTGGATGGACCTCCAAAATCTGATCTAGGCTTTGGAAATTTGTTTTCATTTCGACTAGCTTCTTCTTTATCAAGTCGCTCCCAAGTAAAAGCAGCAGACGCTAACTTACAAAAGTTCTCATGTTGTAGGATCGCCACATTCTTCCTAATGGAATCATTTAAACCATCTTCAAATTTCCTACACTTGTCTTTTTCCTCTTTAATAATTCCTCCAGCATAACGAGAGAGCTATAGAAACTTCTGTTGGTACTCAACAATAGACATGTCTCATTGCCTTAAATTCAAAAACTATTTTCTCTTTGCATCACAATAAGCAGGTGGGACATACTTCATACAAAATTCCCTAAGAAAATCATCCCAAGTAAGAACAGGAGGTTTTACCTTAGCATTCGGAACACTTACCCACCAATCATAAGCATCCTTTTGTAGGAGTGAAATAGCATACTTAAATTTTGCAACATCTGAACACTCTAACTGCTCAAATACCCTCTCCATGTGCTCCAGCCATTGTTTAGCATCCATGGGATCAACAGTGCCTTCAAACTCCACTCCCCCCATCTTCCTCATTTTTTCAAGTTAATCACATTGGGATCATGCATCGCTTCAGCCATGTGGTGGAAGAATTCAGCCATTTGTCGAAAAGGAGGATTTATAGCTTGAGCACCACGACTCCTATGAGGATGTGAACCAGCTCTGGCACCCTGCTGGTTTCCCACTTTAGACCCACTAGTGTGGGGAATGTAATGATTTGATAAAGGTTTTCCAACCTCTTCAAGTGCATTAGATTGGGAAACAGAGGCACCCGAACCTTCACGAGCAGCTTCCATAGGTCGGTCAGCAGAAGAGGCCATAATTTAATTCCTTCAAAAGGGAAGATCATATTGCATTATGGACAAGTATATGATGCACGTGCACTCTACATGCGATAAAAATATTATGAACCATGTAAGTGAACAATTAATCCACATAACTTTCGTCTCCGAAACGAACAAGTATACAAGTACTTTACAGCTAAAGTCTTAGAACCACAAACCTAGGCTCTAATACCAAATTTGTAACATCCCTTTTCAATTACCATATGCAAATAAATTCCAAGATATTTTTATGCATATATTGTCCCCATGCAAGTAAATAATGATAATAAAAAATATCATCAACTTTCAAGTACCCAAACCAATTAGGTTCATGCTTCATAAGATCATTCTAAACAAGTACGAAATGTAACATATTACAAAACGTGGGCTTACACACCCCAAATAAACCCAACATATAGCCATACTTAGATTACAACCCATGGACATGATACAGTTAGCCCTCAAAATCAAATGCAAATATACATTACATAGATCATGTATAAGTACCAAAATTTATGCAAAATATATATGCCTATATGCAAATGTGATCTTCTTTAAAGTTCTCAAAATTTCCATCTCCCATGGCCATCTTCATGCCTCCTCTCGATCTGCCTCTACGATAGAAACAACTATCGCTAAGCATATAGCTTAGTGTTGTAAAAACTGTAGGGTCGAAGTCCTCAAATTTCACCAAACTACCCTTTTTCCAAGTCAATGAGCAACATTCTTGAAACATAATAAATAAATCAAGTAACAATGTATGACAAGTATCAAGTTTGATATTCAAAGATATAAATATCAAGAAGCTCATAGAACCATTTTTTTTCCCAAGAATTTCAATAGCAAAGCTCGCCCAATTATACTTCATGTCGTCACACCCGGCACAAACAAGTGTCAAGAAGGGTCGCTGCCCTGTATTAAGAAGGACGAAGCCCTGTATCAAGAAGGGTCACAACCCAATAATCAAGAGAACCAAGAACCATATTAAAAATGATTTTCTAGTTCGTACTTAAAATGGATAACTTCCATTCCTAAGACGAACTAAAAATCCAGAGTCAAGATGGCAAATGATCTGAATCAAGAGGCCTACCAATAGTGACAAAGTCACAGCCACAAGAAGGACATGGTCCCAACAAGAGTGCTAAGTGATCAAACAATCCGTACAAGTGGGCGAGTTACACGAGCATCATGCCAACACGACAATGCAAAGTGACAAGAGGTAGCTGAGGTATCAAGATCAATTTCATATATACCAGCTGTTACAAGAGTCCAAGTACAAGTTTATACACAAACCTCAATACTTTAGCGTAGCAACAGTCCAACCAACTTCGCAAGCTCAAACCGGAGACCAACCAACGTATCAAGGTCCTCAACTTGTTCACAAGTATATATATATATAACCTTAAAATTACAATTAAATAACTTCTTTAATTCCGAATATCTCAATAATGTCGAAATAAAATAGGATTATCATCACAAGTAAGCTCAGCCCGCACAGATACAACTTTGCTTCTAAAACAGTGATTCTGGCCAGTTTAGTACCCCATATTGTAACATAGATTTGAACAGGATACGACAAAACTAGACCTTGTAACCTTCATGAAAGATGTAGATACATCTCTTAAGATTGCAACGCAACAAGAATCACCAAAATATACATTTTGTACAGAAAGATATCATCAATACACTAACAGTGGTTCCTACCGGATTTCTAAATCCAAAGTCTGGAAAAAACTTGTTCTGTGTTGCGTCTCAAATTTCAAATCCATAACAGCTAAATTAGACTTTCACATAAACATAAAAGTTGTAGGTACATGAATCATCTTTCCAAATCATATTTATTGACCCAAAAAGGACTTCTAGAGAATGAGACATTCTGAACGTAACACACACTACTCAGCATCAAAAACAGAGAAATCTGGACAGAACTTGTTCAGTGTTGCGTCCCATTTTTCGAATCTATAATAGCTAAATTAGACTTTCACATAAACATAAAAGTTGTAGGTACATGAATAAGCTTTCCAAAACATATTTATTCACCCAAAACAAAGTTCTAGAGAACGAGATATTCTAAACGTAACACACACTACTCAGCATCAAAAACAGAGAAATCTGGACAGAACTTGTTCGGTGTTGCATCCCATTTTTCGAATCTATAAAAGCTAAATTAGACTTTCACATAAACATAAAAGTTGTATGTACATGAATCCTCTTTAAAAAACATATTTATTCACCCAAAACGGAGTTCTAGATCACAAGTTATACAGAATTTACCATACACTACCTTGCTCAGAAATAGATTTCAGCCACTTACCAACCAAGAAGTGTGTATCGAATTCCAGCCAAAAGAATCAAGGTTTTTTTCCTGTGATTTTGATAAACAAAAGGTAAGTTAAAGTTCTAAGGTTCCAAGTCTTCAAAAGCCACAAAATTCACTAGATAAGTGTTAAAATATATAGCCACACAAAGTGATATTTATCACTTGGACAGCTGTCCTTCAAGCTGCCCAAATAGTGTTGTGTGCTGCCCAAAATACCTACATATATACTTATATATATATCCTTCACCTTCTTTTTACAATTATACAACATTCTCATTATCCTCTTACGTAAATACCCCATACGATCCCATCAATTACGATACACTTTATATTAAGCAAGCTATCAATTTTCACAACATTTAAAGTTCCCAACAATAGAGTAACTCATATTGAAGTAGTTTAGCGACGGTAAATCAATATATGACTCTTGTTAACATTTAGGGGTGCTACAGTGGGTCTTGTCCCTTCACTCATCTTTCTATAGTAGAGGCTTCATAGATAGACAATTTTGAAGAGTCTTTCAACTTTCAGGTGTTTTATTTAAACTTATGTTTCATACTCAGTATATTCAACAAAGTTTTGAGATTCAAAGCACTATTTTTTAAATGTTTATTTCAATTTGATGCTTATGTATGCTCAAGTTGGTCTTCCACTTGTAATCAGGCATGATAAAGGTTCGCTTGGGGACCAACAATGGTTGTCGAGTGCCGGCCACGTCCAAGGTGTAGGCTTGGATCATGACAGGTAATATATCTATTTCTGAGATGTTAAACCTTTTCTAGTTTTTCAGAACTAATTGTCGCAAAAAGTAAAAGAGGAGAGGAGTCCAATTTCCCATTTACTTCTAATGGAAGGACAAGAAAAGGAAAAGTAGGAATTTCAGACAACTACTTGCTTTTCTGTTGCCATTTTCAATTAGAAAAGAACTTTATACTATTCTAGTTTATTTTACTTTTGTTCAATTATCTGTGACCTTAATGTTGATGGAAATTTCCTTGAGACCTTACATATTAAAATTGTTTTTATGAATATATATGTAGTGGATGTCAAAGCTAGCCATAATATATTAACATATGTTTAAATAATAGAAGAAAACTCATTTGATGGATATCCAGGTGATTGGTGGTACAATTGCTTAGAAGAATCAGAGGATTGATATCATTGGTGTCACCTAAGGTAAAGGTTATGAAGGTGTTATAACTCGTTGGGGTGTAACATGTCTTCTTTGCAAAACCCACAGGGCTCCACTTAAGGTTGCTTGTATCGGTGTCTGGCAGCCCGCTAGAGTTTCATTGACAATGGTTGTGCTAGTCAAAATGGATACCATCACCGTGCTGGGAAGAGTAGAGTTTCAGCATTTATTTCATTGGGAAAAGAACAAGTTTTAAATAATTTATTATTGTTGTTACTGTTTATTTTCATGAAGGTGTTTTCGAAGATAATTTTGACATTTTAATGCTTTCTGTTGTCCTGAGGATTGTAGTTGAGATTTGAGAACATTTGTAATGCAAATTTTTGTTGTTGTGGTTCAAAGTTTTTGTTGTTGTAATTCTAATTGAGAATAAGCTTTAGTAGTTATTGTTATTATAAATGTATAAGTTTAGTGGTTAATTATATTAAAATTCATATAGTTGTAATCTAATTATATAAAAAAATAAAATGTTAAATTTGGATTAAAAAATTGTGGAGGTTACAACCTGTTGAAATGAAAGTGAAAAAAAGGGCAAACAAGTAGCGGGGGTTTATAATCCCCACAAAGTGAATAAAAAAAACTGTTGCGGGTGTTATTAAAAAAAATTTGAAATCTAATTGTGGCAAACCTAACAACGGGAGTTTTGAGAACCCCCATAACAATAATTTGTGGGGTTTTCAACCCTAGCAATTTATACATTTAACCCCCGCCAATTGTCAATTTTTTGTAGTGGAATAACAAACATCCAGCATAAATGCATAGGCATTCCGTCCCTGACTACAAAAGGAGAAACTGTTTAGAAGCACTGATGTCTGACGAAAGTGTATCAGTGTTTCGTCGATTCAAATCCATATATCGCTGGAATGAAACAGTAAAATGGTGTCTCAATCGATGTTGGATGCTTCTACATTGGTGTTTTGTCGGTGCAACAAAGGTGAGATACAAAAGTTGAGACACAAAAATGTACTTGATGGTGAAGATATTTGCTTGGAAGATATTAAGGGAAAAAATAGGAATATATGCAATTGTGTACTATTATTTTCTTCTCAAATGAGGATAGTCTAAGAAGTTTTCATTATTGCAAAGTTAAAGATAGAAAATAGAGAGATATTTTTATGCTCAACAAGAAAATCAATAATGCATTATCCAAGCTTGGATATCTGAATTTGGTAATCATTGATGAATGAAATGGAATATTCCCTTTTTGGTATATCTTCGATTTTCTTATTTATGAATAGCTAAATTTTTAGGTAGGGGGCATGTGCATGATGTGGGTGTAAATCTTAATGGGTATTGATTAAATAATTCTAAAATCAATCGTATTGCATAGATCTATTGTTGTTTTGAAGTTTTAATCTAAATATCAGCGGTTGCAAACATTGGTTAAATTTTCCAACTCTAATTTGCTTGAGAAAGCAAAATAGGATTGGATAAAACTTCATTAGTGAGGACTAATGAAATTGATCATTAAATTAGAGCTAGAGATAGTCTAATCTAATTGATTTCTCAGTTGAGGGTAGAGCTAGAGATGGTCTAACTCACTCAAGCAATGTTTGATACGTGTTTTATTTACATGGTCTTGGAGTTCATAAGAACCCAAGAGATACATATTCATCGAGAGAATATTGGATATAGTATATAATAAAGGTTATTCATGTATCAATTGATTTGAAATTGATTAATAATTGTCTATAGATTGAAACTCCATCACTATTGCACACACCTGCTCCTAGTCGTTTTCATCTTATTGAAATTTTTGTTGTGTTGACCTCTTGATTGTGTTACTTAAAATTTAAATTGAAGATTGTGTTTTCCAAATCCCCCCCCCCCCCCCCCCCAGTTTTTACATTCTCGATTTAAGACACTGTGCTAGTTAGTGTTGAATTGACAATTAATTAGAATGTGTTTCTTTTTGTTAGTCTTTGTAGTTCGACCACGACTCCTAAATTGGGTATTATTTTTACAATTGTTTATACTTCAATTGCGAGGTATAATTGAGCGTTATCACTTACACAAAAGATTACTACTCCCTTAAATCCATATTATATGATATTTTTCGCTTTTATGTTTGACCCAAAATAACTATTTTTTACACAATCGATAAAATATTAATTGCTTTATTTCCTTAATTTACCATGATCAAATAAGTAATTTTTTACATAATTAAGAAATCATATAAAATTGATACTATTTAATTAGTGATACTTTAGTAAAAAAAACACATTATTTTCTAGGGCTGAATGATTTTTTTAAGGGGGTACAAAACTTAGAACATCATATAACATGAACCAAACAAAGTACACAAAATTCTTTGATTCTGTGATAATTAATAGAGTACAAAATACTTAGGAGTTGTTTGATAGAGTGTAAGAATAATGCAAAATATAGTGTATTAGTAATTTTTGCATTAATAGTGATTGTATTAGTTATACTTACATTAGTTATGCTGAGCTTTTTCTTATGCAATGTTTGGTATGGTGTTTTAAAAATATCATGCATTGCTAATTTTTTTTTCTAAAAAGCATCTATACAAAAATACCCTCCACTAATATAATAGAAAGGATGTGGAAAAGTTTTTGAGGGACAATTATGTATCTAACAATGCTAATGCATGCATTAGAACTCATTGCATTATTAATGCATAGAAATTCATGATATTAGTAATACACTCCTAAATACACAATAGAGTGTATTACTAATAAATACATTAATTATACATATGTTGAAAAAGTGTACCAAACAACTAGTAATACACAAAGCTAATGCGTACATTATTTCCTCCAATACACTCTACCAAACGACCCCTTAGAATGTGTTTAGATGAGCTTATAGCTTATGGCTTATAAGCATAATCAAGTTCAAATTAAGAAGTTGTTTGAATTGGCTTCGAAACTGGTCAAATAAAGCTTTTAAGCTTCTATCTTTTTAAAAAACTTTTTGGAATGTTTGACAAATCCAAAAGTGTTTAAAATAAGTTAAAATTTACTTTTAAAATGCAAAATTTAAAAGTTGGCCACCCTACTTTTTTTTTGTTTTTGTTTTAGAAGTCATTTATGTTTGACCAACAATTTTACTTTTTTATTCCCAATATTTTTTATAACTCTCACATTATCTTCCACCTACTTTTTCTTTGCTCTTTCTTTTCTTTTCTTTTTTCCCTCCTCTAGCTCTTTTTTTTTTCTCTATATTATGTTCTCCATTTTTTTCCGTATAAATTATTTGTGGTAAAGAGGAAATATAATCATTGTCATTTATAAATACAATTGAAAAAATATTTCAAATTGTTCATGTGCTTTATCAAAAGGGAAAAAGGTTTGATATATCCCTCAACTTTGTCATTTAGAGCTGATATAATCCTCGTTATGAAAGTGACTCATATATACCCTATTGTTAAACAGATGGTTCATATACCCTTTCCTCTAACGAAAGTGAAAAAGTTAATTTTAATTTAGTTTTTTTAATTATTTTCTTGAGAAAACAATAATCCATACGAGGTATATTTGATCTTCCTAACACATACTTTTTTTTTTAACTTTTTTGTTCCAACGACTAATTTAAATATATTATTTTGATGGTTAAATTTATTTATGTTTCACTAATTTTCTTGTAAAAGTTATTGTAGATGCCCATTTTTTTTACAAATACAAAACTAAATTTCAGCCATACAAAAATTAGTTTTAAATTTTTTCCGTACATTAAAGAATGAAAGAAAATAATAATGAGAAACTCGAATAATGATAATCAAAGAAGTCAAAAAATAATTTTTGTATGAAAAAGATTAAAATATACCTTGAACTTTGCTAGAAAGATCATATATATACCCCTACATGGACTTTTTAAAAATTTAAAGTCGAAAAAATAAATTTAAAACTAATTTTTTCACTTCCATTTGATGAAAGGTATATGTGAGCTCCTTTTGTAACTGTAAGGGTATATGTGAGTCATTTGTATAACAGTAAGGGTATATATGAGTCACTTTCATAACGAGGGGTATATCATCTCTAAATGTCAAAGTTAAGGGGTATATCAGACCCTTTTCCCTTATCAAAATTATATATTTTTAAAAGGAAAAAAGACAAATATACCCCCGAACTATCCTAAATGGTATGCAGATACCCTCCGTCATACTTTTGGGACATTGGTGCCCATGCCGTCTAAAAACTGGAGCATATATGCCCTTTATACTAACGGACATATATGTGTCATAATCTCATCCACCAATCCGACATTTATAAAATATCAGATCGACGGATAAGATTGTGTCACGTGTCCCTATTTAGTCTTCCGTTAGAGTGAAGGTCATATATGCTCTAGATTTTGTATGACAGGGGCACTTGTGTCCCATAAGTATGACGTAGAGTATCTGCATATCATTTACGATAGTTTGAGGGTATATTTTTTCTTTTTCCCTTTTAAAATTAAAAATAACTTACACATATAAATTAATTTATAATGAAGTTGAAAAGTAAAAATTTATAATTAGCATTTTATAATGTTTAACAATTTTAAGAGTATTTTAGATATTTTAACAAAAAAATGTATAACAATACTTATGGACCAAACACATGATCAACTTTTTTTCAGTTCAACGCTTCCATTCAAACACCTAACTATTATTTTTTTTAAAAAAAGGTTGCAGCACTTTTAAAAAATCACTTTTTCTAATCAATCCAAACATGCTCTTACTGTATTCTAACTTATAACTTTTGACTTTAAAAGCTATTTTCACTTAAAACAAATACGTTAAAATTATTTTTATATTACTGAGACATTACAAAAATGCTTTAAAACTTTTCTTTTTTTAAAACTTATATACTTTTCTTTAAACTCTGAAAGATAAAATAGGTCTTTACAATGGAAAAAAGAAGTTACAAAATAAAAAAGGAAAAAGTAGTGGTTGGGGAGAAAGGGGAGCGCAGCGTTCAGCATTAGGGCAACCAAAAAAAATTCTTTCAGTCATTTGGTCGAACAGTTTGATGATGAAATATAGACTTGTAATTTCCTTGTTCCTTCGTGGTCATCTCCCTCCCAATTTGCCATCTTTTCTTCTTCGATCCACCAGTGGTGTTTTTGTTCCCCATGCTAGTTTCCTACATGGTGCTCTCTCAAGGTCTACTTCTGGAATCAGGTTCTCTACTTTTACTTCCTCAAGCAATTCACATGATGGCAGTGATTATGAACATGAAGATACTACTGATACTGACCCTTCACTAGATTATAACGAACTATATTCTGATTTTTCCAAAGAAGATGTTGAAACAATTGAAGCCATTTTCAAACAACCCGGAACCCATGTGCATAACAAACTTGAGCAATGTGGTGTAAGGCCCACACACAATCTAGTTACTGTCATTCTTTCTCGTGCACGGAATAATTGGGAAGTTGCATTCACTTTCTTCATATGGGCCAGTAAACAAACAGGTTATGTGCACTCTGTGCGTCAATACCATTCTATGATATCTATACTTGGAAAAATGAGGAAGTTTGACACTGCATGGTCACTCATTGAGGAAATGAGAGGTGGTAAAGATACACCATCTCTTGTGAATCCTCAGACACTCTTGATCATGATAAGGAAATACTGTGCTGTACATGACATCGGAAAAGCTATCAGTACTTTTTATGCATTTAAACGGTTTAATTTAGATATTGGAATGGAAGAATTTCAAGACCTTTTGTCTGCCCTTGCTCGCTACAAAAATGTAAAAGATGCCGAGCACTTGCTTTTTTGCAATAAGAATGTTTTCCCGATGAATACCAAGAGTTTGAATATCATTCTCAATGGATGGTGTCTTGCCCTTGATGATTTAAGTGAGGGAAAGAGGATTTGGAGGTTGATGAAGGAAAAAAGGATTCCTCGTGATGTTTTTTCGTATTGTAGTATCATGTCTTGCTATTCGAGGGCTGGTAGACTCAATGTTGTGCTTAAGCTTTTCGATGAGATGAAATTGTGTGGGGTTGCACCTGATGTTAAGGTTTATAATGCTGTCATTCATGCTCTTGCAAAAGGCAGGTTGGTTAAACAAGCTAGGAGTGTGATGAAGATGATGGAAGAGAATGATCTCACTCCAAACGCTGTTACTTATAACTCATTAATCATGCCTCTCTGCAAAGCTCAATTACTAGATGAAGCTCAAGAGATCTTCAATGAAATGATTCAACGAGGCATACATCCTACTGCCCGAACTTACCATGCATTGCTTCGTAGCTTGAGGACAGGGGAAGAAGTGTTCAAGCACTTGCAGAAGATGAACACGATGGGATGTATTCCAACTCATGACACTTATATAATGTTAATCAGGAAGTTTTGTCGATGGTGCCAACTTGATAATGTTTTCATGTTGTGGGATAAGATGAGCAAGATCGGCTTGGACCATGATCGAAGTTCATATATAGTGCTGATACATGGACTCTTTTTGAATGGGAAGCTGGAGGAGTCGTACAAATACTATCAAGAAATGAAGCAAAAAGGTTTACTGCCGGAGCCCAAGATAGATGAAATGCTTCAAGCTTGGGTGGCTGGCAGGAGAGATTCTCAAGAGAATAAAGTAACATGTCATCAGGAGAACAAAAAGGTGGTCAAATTTGAAAAAGCTGATAAAGAAAGGAATTTCCATAAAAAACCTGAAATGAGAAAAGTTATGAGAGAGCGTGGCTTTTCTTTCTGGGATCAATAGATTCAATGTTGATTATAAAATTACGGTTGGGAATCTGGCTCGGGTCACTGTACATACAGGTGCATGAGGTTTCTCTTCTTTTTGATTGTTTTAACAGAATATTCTTGGTTTATTTGGTCTACATACTGGAAATTCACTGCTAACACAATTTACTTCCATATATTTTTTAAACTTTGATAGCAAGAAAGACTATTTGAATATTCACAGATGCTTTATTCCTTTTTTAAAAAAAATTAAAGATTAAGACAAAAGTGATCACTATTCTTTATGCTTGTCCCTGAAGTGTAAAATTGTCACGATCCGAGTCTACACCCTAGTTGTGACCGGCACTTAGAATCATGAATGACGCTTAGCGGACCCGTGGTACTGACATTTTGCTAATAACTTAACTGACATTTTATGAAGTGCAAGTGGAAGCTAAAACATAATTAACTGAAGGAAATACTTAACATACATCTGAATAAAATGCATGGAACTGAACAACTAATGTCTGAAGTGGAACCTCTACTAATTGGAATGAAAGAAGAAATAAGTTTGTTGGGACATGATCCCTAGCTACCTCAAAGAAAATAACTGTCCTTACGTAAAACTTAGTTACTGACTACTCCATGAAGTTACCAAATGAAGTTGACTCATCAACTACTGACGGGAAAAACTGCAACCTGTCTAGCCACTAGTGTGAGAGCGAACATCTAAATCTACATCATAATAGGATGCTTTGCAGAGAAAAGTAAGCAGCCAGTATGTGGAATGTGCTGAGTATATAAGGTGAGACTAAACATAATCATTTCGGGTGGCAACATGTAGTAAGAACTAATGAGTATTCAATAATCATAATCATAAATATAGTGATATAATGAAAGACATCCTAAAACCAGTGTATAAATATCATTTGAGAACTTGCTTTCAATTATATAACAGTTGTTTCTGTAGCCCTGAGTTGAAATTAGATCTAAACTATCGTATTTGAGAAGAACCCTGATGATAATTTAAGTTTATGAACATAATGATACTTTTATGGGGAGTTTCTTACAATCGACGTATACCATATGAGCTTATGTTGTCCAACTTATAATCCATTTGGAAGGGCTTTCCTATACCTTGTCAGGGTGTAGGACCTATCTATGTGATGTGGATCCACTAACTGAGCCTCTTTGGCTAAAGGAGTTGATTGACTAGTGATATACTCAAAATTCTATAGTGGCACATAGTTATGGGTATTGGGTTTTCTGAACTCACGACCTCTTAGTGTTAAATAATCCTCCCAAAATAATATACAAATACTGATATGCTCATAAATAGGTGAACTATCTATCTGTCTGTATCAAGTGTGTAACTAAGCTGAAAATCATATCTCAAATAATTTGTATAAACTGAAATTTGTATCATGCTAATTTCATGCTTAAAAATTATCGAGGTTAAAAAAAACCGTAGTCATGTTAGGTTTTATTTTTGATAACCGAGAAATCCATCTGTGACCCGCCCTTTGGACCAATGATATTGGTACAATGAGATTTATAAAAACTAAGTAATAAAATCAAGAACAGGAGCTTATGATGAAATTTCATTAATTGAGTAGAAACCCTAACTTGGATTCTAGAAATTCTGTAAAAATCTTTTAAAGAACATGACTTAGGCATGAGAGTGAAATGATACTCCCGTTGAAGCCTTACATACTTTAGTGACGAAACTTGATGAAAAACCTTGAAAGACGAATCCTAACTTGGTGTTTCTTGAGAACTTTTTTAATTTAAAATGGTAATGTTGTATTCTTTAGCATTAAGGATATGTTGGTGACCTTCAAAAAACAGAGGGAACAAAAACAGAGAAAAAAATACTTGCAAGGATCCTAATAATTCTACAATCTGTTCTGTTTCCTCTAAATCTTTCTCTTTACACCAAAAATAAAAAGATACAATACAGTTCCCTTTAACCTTCTCAATGGAATTGGACCTATCTTCAAAGTTTCTACTTTTTCTTTCTTTCCAAAATGTCCACCAAATGCAATATAGAATTATCCTCAACCATGCCTGCTGGCTCTTGCTCCCCTCTCTTCTTATCCAATTACTCCATAAGTCTGCAATGTGCTCAGGCATGGTCCAATTCGTCTTTGTGAGACCAAGGAAGATGACCCTAGTTTGTGTTGTAAAGTTGCAATGAGAGTAGATGCTTGTTGGTCTCCTTTGCCTTCCCGCATAATAAACACCAAGGTACTATAATCTTTCCTTTTTTCTTCAACGCTTCATGTGTAAGGTAAGCCCTTCTTGCAACCAACCATGTAAAGCATTTTATCTTAGTTGGTGCTAAGGCTTTCCATACCTTTCTCCACAAACTCTGTTTATAGATGCTTTGCTAGGGGCTTTCCATGTTGTATGCCCTGCTAACAGTGAAATCCCCATCTTTACTATGTTTCCATCTCAAAGAATCAGGAGAATTGGTGGTGCCAAAGAATTTTTCTAACAGCTCTAGCAATTTGGCCACTCTCTTTACTTCCCAATCATTCAAAAACCTTCTAAAGATCAGATTCCACCCTTGTGCTGTCCAACATTCATTGATATTTGCATCTGGATTACTACATTGTAAGAATATATCTGGAAAGGATTCTTATAGAGTGATTTGTTTGTTCCACGAGTCTACCTAAGACTTAGTTTTCCCGCCATCTCCCACTTCAATGTACATATTAGCATCAAGTTTTTGCCATTAGTTTCTGATAATTCTCCAGATCCCCGCCCCATAGGCATCAGCACTAACATTACTGCACCAAAGATTGTACTCACCATACTTGGATCTGATGACATCCTTCCATAAGGCTTGCCCCTCTTCATTATATCTCCATAACCACTTCATCAAAAGACTATTGTTTTGTTAACTCAAATCTCTAATACCCATAACCCCCTTGTCTCTACTGTTCAAGGTTATCTCTCATTTGACAAGGTTATAACCTTTAATTTCTTTGCATCCATGCCAAAGGAAGTTCCTCCTTAATCTGTCCAGTTTCTTCAAAACTTTGGTGGGTAATGGAAATAGTGACATGACATAATTAGGAAGGAAATCTAGCACTGAATTGATGACCAACTCCTAGAGACAAATATTGAACCTTCCATCTTTTTGAAATTGGTAACAATATATATATATATGTCTATTTTTTTTTAAAATTACACCATAACAGTGCAAAAGACTTCACAAAATTCCAACCAAGCTTAGGCTACTGCTTCACAAGGATCCTATCATATCAACTAGTGATTCAGCCTCCTCAGCATACCTTTCTTTACACCAAAAATAAAACAAAAATATACAATTCATCTTGATTTTCTCCACAAAATTATATTTGTCTTCAAAAGCTTCCAAATGGTCCACCATATGCAAGCAGGGACCAGTTTCCACTAACTGCCCCATCATTCTAGTTCCAACATTTCAGCAAATCAACACTTGTTGCTGGCATTGACCATCTGATTCCTACCATATTCAAAAATAGTTGTCATAGTTGTCCAGTAACGGGACAATGAATGAATAGATGGCTATTATTTTCCCAGCAGCTCCACACAAAAAGCATCTAGAACACAGTTGGAATCCCCTTCTTTGAAGTTTATAATGTGAGACAAGCATTTCTTGCTACTAGCCAAGAAAAGCATACCACCTTAAAAGGAGCCTTCATCTTCCAAATGGATCTCCATGGCCATTGATTAGTTGACTGTCTGTGCCTAATCAAAATGTTATAAGCTAAGTTTACAGAATAAGTTCCTTTACTAGTGGGCTTCCATATAAGTGAATCTTCAGTATCTTTGAACCCTTGGAATGATTCCAAGGTCTTGAAAAATTCAACAACTCTTTCCAACTCCCAATCATGCAGTAGTCTTCTAAAAGTAATATTCCATCCATGTACTCCTTTTGCTGATTCCAGGCAAATGTTTGGCATAGTGGCAATGCTAAAGAATTCAGGGAAGAGTTCCTTTAGAGGTCCATGTCCAAGCCAGTTATCACACCTAAAAAGGATTTTCCTACCATTGCCCACTCTTACGCTAATTTTTCCAGCCATCAAAGACCAGAGGGATCTGATTGCTTTCCAGACTCCTACACCATGGGGGCTCACAACTACCTTTGAACACCACTGGTCTTCTTGACCATACTTGTCATGAATGACATTTCTCCATAAAGCATATGTTTCAAGATTATACCTCCATAACCACTTCATTAGCAAACTTTGGTTGTGAGCATTTAGGTTCCTGATGCCAAGGCCACCATCTTTTCTAGATTTGATAAGAACATCCCAATTAACCAGGTGGAATGTTCTTTTTTTGTTGTGCCCTTGCCATATGAAATTCCTTCTGATCTTGTCAATTCTTTTCCTAACCTTGCTAGGTAAAGGAAAAGAGACATGACATAAGTAGGAAGGGTATCCAAAACACTATTGACTAGTATAACCCTACCACCTAGAGATAAGTATTGTCCCTTTCATATTGCAAGCCTCTTTTCAGACCTTTCTATGGCATCACTCCAAATCTGCAAGGCTTTACTTTTAGCACCCAAAGTTAGCCCCAAATAGGTAGTAGGTAGGGAACCCACCACACATCCTAGAATACCTGCAAGTGCTTGAATATTGTCCACTTTATTAACCGGGAATAAACTGCTCTTATGCCACTTGACGTGAAGTCCGGAAACTGCCTCAAAAATCACCAGAATAGCTCTCAGATGTTTGACCTGATCAATATCAACATCACAGAATACCAATGAATCATCTGCGTAAAGTAAATGGGTGATCTCTATCCTACTGCCCTCCCTGTAACTTTGAAACCGTTTAGGGCTCCTAAGTCTTTTGTAATTTTAAACATCTGATTCAGTCCTTCCATAGCTATGAGAAAGAGGAAAGGAGAGAGAGGATCACCTTGTCTCAATCCTCTCTCGGAAGAGAAGAAACCTTCAGGAGATCCATTTACCAGAATAGAAAATTTGACAGCCTTAATACAGAAGGCAATCCATGTAATCCACTTCATACAAAACCCATGTCTTTTAGAACTTTTAGAAGGAAATTCCAATTAACATGATCATAAGCCTTCTCAATGTCAATTTTGTAGAGAATACCAGGAGTCTGGTATTTGATTCTAGAATCCACACACTCATTGGCTATCAATGCTACATCCATGATTTGTTTGCCTTTAATAAAAGCCATTTGATGTCTATCCACCAGTTTATCAATCACTCTTGAGCCTTTCAGTGAGGAGCTTAGAGATAATTTTATACACACTCCCGATCAGACTTATAGGTATGAAATCTCTAAGACTTTTGGCACCAATTTTCTTGGTAATCAAGGCAACATAAGCTGCATTGAAACTCTTTCAAAATAATCACTCGTATGAAAGTTTCTGATAGTGTCCATCACATCCTTTTTCACAATTTCCCAGCAGCATTGGAAAAATCCCATAGAGTATCCATCTAGGCCTGGAGCTTTGTCAGCAGCACATAACTTCAAGCATTCCAACACCTCTTGTTCTTCAAATTCTCTCTGCAACCAATCATTATCATCTTCAGTGATTATTGAGCCTTCTTGAAGGTTGAATAAAGGTCTCTAGTGTTCTGTCTCAGAGTACAAATTCTTATGGAAATCCACAATCTCTTCCTTGATTCTATCTGGATCAGTGATGGTCTCTCCATGAGCTTCTATGGTGTCAATGTGATTATATCTTTTATGACAGTTGGCTATCCTTCGAAAAAATTTTGTATTCTTGTCTCCTTGTTTCAACCATAAGATTCTGGATTTCTGCCTCCAAGAAATTTCCTCATTTTTTGCCACCTCTTCATACTCCATTTTCAAGCTTGCTTTCAATAGTAATTCATCCTCTGATAGCAGTCTTTGCTCTTGTATGGTATCCAGGGAGCTAATCTGGTAAAGAATATCAACTTTCTTAGCCTTTAGATTCCTCCCATTAGCAATGTTCCATTCCTTCAATTTATGTTTCAAGAATCTTAGTTTACAGGACAATATAATCAGGTCTTCCTTGTGCTTCACACGAATTCCACCATTTGCTAATCTCCTTTCTGTTTTCTCCACAATGCCATAAAAAAACAGTAAGATTGTTTTGATAAATCTCATCTGGTCCTCCCAAGGTTCACAAAAACTGAAAGCATCATCTGCATAGAGCAAATGACAAATTTCTTTAACTTGTCCATTGCTATCCTCTATTTGAAAACCTTTGATCCATCTGTTTTGAAAACCTTTGATCCATCTGTTTTGTATTGCTATTCTCATCAAGTTGTCAATGCCTTCCATTGCCAAAATAAACAGGAAGGGAGATAAGGGGTCACCCTGTCTAAGTCCCAGTCCCCTTCCTGAAGGGAAGAAGCCCACTGGTTCACCATTAACCAGAATAGAAAATAGGACAGTGCTGATGCACAAATTCATCCAGCCTAGCCACTTTTCTCCAAAGCCCATTTGTCTGAGAATGTTTAGCAAGAACTTCCAATTCACATGATCATCTGCCTTTTCAATGTCCAATTTACACATTATACCAGGCTCAACACCTTTCAATCTTGAATCCACACATTCACTAGTTATAAGTGCAACATCCATTATCTGTCTCCCTCCAATGAAGGCCATCTGATGCTTATTGAGCAACTTATCCACCACTTTTTCAGTCTCTCAGCTAGTATCTTTGCTAACACTTTGTATATGCATGTGATTAGACTTATAGGTCTGAAGTCCTTCAATTTAGAAGCATCTACTTTCTTAGGGATGAGAGCCACAAACGTTGCATTGGAACTTCTCTCAGTCCTCTGATTATTTTAGAACTCATGTATCACACCTTTGATGTCTTCTTTCATCACTTCCCAAACTAGAAGATAAAAGGACATGGGAAAACCATTGGGCCCAGGAGCTTTCTCCATCACACAAAGTTTAATGCATTCAAGAATCTGCTCCTCCTCAATTTGTTCCTGTAACTCTTCCTTTTCATCCTCATTAATACAAGCAACCCCTGCCATTGTAATTATGGCCTCCAAACTTCTGTTTCCTTGTACAAATTTTCATAGAAACTCTTGATGGTCTCCTTGATGTCAGTGGGATCAGTGAGATTACTTCCCTCCACCTTCAAGGATTCTATGGTGTTGTACTTTTTGTGAGATGTTGCTATTCTATGAAAAAACTTGGTGTTCTTGTCCTCATGTTTCAACTATTGTATTCTGGATCTTTTTCTCCTCCTTATCTCTTCATTTTTGACAACTTCAAAAGACATTACCAATTTTTTTTTTTTTTTTTTTTTGCATTAATTCATCATCTGTAAGTAGTCTTTTCTCTTGAAAGATCTCCCATTTGGACAATTGGTCAAGGTTCTCTTCCTTTTGTTGTTTCCAGTTGCTCCTATTATTCTTGCTACATTCCTTCAGTTTCCTTTTTAGAAGTTTCATCTTTTCAGCTTAAGACAAACCCAGCTGTACCAGTAACTACAAATGATGACCGCCAAAAACTCACTTTCTCCTTCAAGCCTTAAATCCCCATCCTCTAGTTTTCAAATTTGAAGTAAGATTTCTTGAAGTTCATGTCTCCACAAGTCAGTAGAATTGGGTTATGACCAGATACCAACTTTGGAAGAGTTGATTATTTAATGAGGGTGAAGAGTTCCTCCCTTTGAGAGGAATACATAACTCTGTCAATCCTTAATGTAGTTGTATGATTCTCTCCTCTTCTCCAAGTGAAAGACCCTCCAAATAAAGAAGGGTCTATGAGCTCCACCTCCTCAATACAATCAGAGAATTCTGACATAGACCCATTGATTGATGAACAATTTGTTCTTTCTGATGGATATTTGACGACATTAAAGTCACCACACTGCCCACTGCCCTTCACAGAGACTTCTCATGGCTCCCAATTCACACCAAAGATCCCTCTGTCCATTCTTTTGCACTTAGCATAGACTTCTCATAGCTCCCAATTCACACCAACTTTTGGGAGAGAATGAGAGTGTAGAATAAGAGAGATTTGAGTGTTTAGTCTAATATGTTCCCCTATTTGGTGCTAAAACGTCGTGGTTTAGGCTTAGGAAGAATAGGGATAAGACAGAAATAACCTCAGGAAACTAGGAAACTTCTATCAGATCATTCCACCATGACCATCCACGGCTCGTGGAATGATCCACGACCCCTGGACTCCCTCTATGGAACTTAGACAATTCTGTCAACTTTCAGGTTCTCATCCATGAGTCCATTCCAGTGACCATGGAATGATTCACAAGTCGTGAAGTATTTTTGTGGAAACTTGGTACATAAATTTTAGTTGAAGTGTCTCTGGAAAATAGATTATAACTTTTTACTTAGGACTCGTATTTAAGAATGGTTAGTGGCGTTGGAAAGAAGACTCAAATACCTTTAATTTGATAGGTAATGGGACACATAACTCTTCATATTCTAAGATATTGCTTGTTTGATGTTGATCCGTGCATGATCTCATGCAAAAACTTTATCGGTAGGAAAGCTTTGAACTTGACTTAGTGCTAGAGGTTCCTAATGACTCCAATTCACATCTAATACTCGGGGGAGAATTCTTGGTCCATGGAAACAAATATGGAAGGGCAGCACCTCAACCAAGGTGAAATGCTTCACCTAGTTGGTCACCAGAAGGGCATGTCTCACTTAGGAAAAACTCAAGAAAAGAGGCTTCCAGATTGTCTGCAGATGTTTTTTTTTGTCATGAGAATGAAGAAACTAACAACCACTTATTCCTACACTGTAGGGTTACTGTTCAGATGTGGTACATGGTTCTCGGCATTTCTCAAGAACCCTGGGTATGAGGATGTTCATTGAAATAAAACCATCATTTAATGCTCCAGGCACATTAACCGAGGCAAAATCTTAGTGGCCCCTGAAAACCCCTTTTTCGGTGAACTTCCATCACCGGATCCTCCTCCAACCCCTTTTTTTCTAATCTTTCTTTCTTTGTCTCAACCATGGGGGACGATACCATCTATTTTGTTGTCGGATTCAAATCTTTTGATATTACCAGAGTAGTTTCCAGGGTGGAAATTTGGTACCATTGGGTAGAACGAGGTCGTAACATGATGACCAGGATGAGTATTAGCTAGAAGACAATGGAGTGGTTAGCTTTCGCTCTCAAGGAAGCATCGAAAGGACAGAGGAACTCAGTATGCAGTTGGAAGTTTCGAGACCAGTTCACGGAGTTCTTCTGTTCAAGGAATTACAACAAGTTGGGTCGTTATGTTAGCATCCTAAAGTTATAGGGTAAAAGAAGAGCCTTTATTTTTATACCTGAATGGTCGTTAAATTCTGGTTGGCTGGACATAGCCACCAAAATAATGAGACTCATAAATGTTAAAGCACAGAAGACAGTTAAGATGTTGCACAGAGAAATTGAGGAGGGTCTTTCGTATTCAGATACTGTCAGAAATAATAATTGGGCTACAAGAGAAATGAATGCTGCTAAGATCCAACAAAAAGAGGAAAAACTCGTCATTACAGATGCTACAACAACAAACCAAAACAAAATTCTAGCAAAAAGTGTGATTGGTTGTCTCCCAGAGGAGGTATCAAAGGTTTCTCTTTTAGAGATTAGACGATGGGTGGCAAGCACATGGAAACACAAGCATGGTATCAAATCTACGATGCGGGTCATAATCATTTCCTCTTCGAATTTCCCAACAAAACAGCGGCGGACCATATTGTTGGAGGAAAGTGGTTCTGGAAATTCCACAAATTCAACATGCAATGGTGGTCGTCGACATCAACCTCTTCTCACAATAGGTTGGACCAGGTCTGGATCAGAGTAGTAGGCTTGCCTCTCCAACTTTGGTCACAAAAAGTTTTTCGCGAAATCGGAAACTTATGTGGTGGCTGGATCAGAACGGAAGAAGAAACAGAGCTGCGAAACCATCTTAAATGGGCTAGGATGAAGGTGAGGGGATGGCGACTCAGTTCCAAAGTCAGTTGAACTGGTTCATGAAGGTTTAACCTTTAAAGTTCCAATCTGGGTAGAGATGCCGGTGAAGGTGGTCACTGATGGTCGTAGCAAAATACCCTAAAAAATCCAGTGGTCTGATGAAGGGACTATTGGTATTCAAGATGAAAGCCTTTTAGGCTTTATAGAGATGACAGGGCACGTGGGCTCGTCTTTCGATCCCGAGATTTTGAATTGGCCAGCTGTCTTGGCACGTGCCAAGGCACGCGTGGTTGAGGTCCCACTTCCCACCACATTAAAGAAGACTGATGCTGCAGTTAAAAAGAAAAAAATTTGGGCCCAGATTTGCAGGCCCAATTCGTTTCAATTGGGCTAGTAAGTAAGCCCTCCTCTTTTTTATTTGACCCAATCTCAGCCAAGCTTGAGGCTAATAATTCCAACTCCTACATAACTCTGAAATGCGGAGAAGGAGAAGAGGCTGAACATGATCGGGAGGAAACTGAAGAAGAAGACTTTCCTGAAAACAATAAAAAAGAGGAAGTGAGGGTAACTGAAAACCCCCAAACCCTAGAAGATAGTGCCATGCAAGTTACTACTATGTTAAGAAGTGAAGATAACATCTCCGGGTTGACAACAATTGAAGACGCAGTACCTTTAAAATAGCATAGCCCAGGGGAAGGGGAGGATCCGAATTTTGATAATCCTATATGAATTCATCAGAACTTCATCAAATTCGCCAAAGAATTTGGTGTTGACATCAAGGGGTGCAAAGAGGAAGCAACAATGTTATTCATGAAGATAGACAACATGAGACAAAAAAATTGAACAAGGAAGAAAAGAACACGAGAATGACTCCGGCAGCAAAGGGAGCCAAATAATTGAAGAGCCTCGAGTGTGGAAGTAATTTTAGAAGCAATGGCACAAGAAGTAGGGGGGTTGCAATATTAATTGTGATCAATGACAGTCTCCATAGTATCATGGAATGTGAGGGGCCTGAATCAGGCAAGCAAGAGGTGTATCATAAAAAAATTAATTCATGAATGGAAAGCTGATGTTTATTGCTTTCAAGGGATAAAAATTCAAGGAGATATCAAGAATTTGGTTAAAGATTTGTGGGCGAATAGAGGGGTCAGATTTTGTCAGCTGGAAGCTAGTGGGACAAGGGGGGGGGGTGTTTTAATCCAATGGGATGAGAAAGTTTGGACACGAGAAGTAAGTAGTCTGGGGGACTTATTCCCTAGCCTATAAGTTTACAGGGAAGAACCGCAACTTCACTTGGTGTCTCACAGGCATCTGTGCTCCAAACAACAGAGTAGAAAGGGAAGAAGTATGGTGGGAGTTAGGCTCAGCCAGAGGACTTTTTGATGGGCCTTGGGTAGTATGTGGGGACTTCAACACTATCAGATTCCCTTCAAAAAAGAGAAACTACTCTAGATTCACAAGAGCAATATATGATCTGTCTGATTTCATTGAGGATATGAGCCTACAAGATCCACATTTGATAGGGGCAAATACACTTGGAGGAAACGGGAGAGACATGATGTTGTTGCCATGCTTGATAGGTTTTTATTTTCTGAAGAATGGAATGAAGAATTTAAGAACACAAAGCACACAACCTTACACAAGGTGACCTCTGATCACACACCTATATTGCTCCAAAGTGGGAACTGGGAACCTAGAAGATCTTATTTCAAATTTGAAAATTGGTGGCTGCAAACTGAAGGGTTCCTAGATAGAGTTAATATGTGGTGGGACTCTATAGTCTGTGAAGGGAGGCCGGATTTTATCTTAGCTTTCAAATTGAGAGCCCTAAAAGATAAATTGAAGGAATGGACTAAGACTTCCCATGGGAACTTTGCAATGCAAAAACAGAGCATCCTTGCTAAGCTAGCAGAATTGGAGGAAATTCAGGATCAAAGAGCACTAACAGAAGATGAGACACTCTTAAAGGCAGAACTCTGTTGACTTTGAAAACATAGCTAAATGTGAGGAAATAGCTTGGAGGCAAAGATCAAGGGTTAATTGGCTGAAACAGAGTGACAACAACACCAAGTTTTTCCACAAATCAGCAAATGCTCATAGAAGATATAACAATATTGATGAACTATTGGTGGATGGGGAAGAAACCAAAAATCCAGAAGCTATAAAGGAGATTGTGGAGTTCTATCAAAGATTATATACTGAGACTGAGTCATGGAGACTAGTTGGTGGATGCAGGGCAGACCACAGAGTTACTCTTGAAGACAACCAAATGCTACAAAAGGAATTTGAGGAACAAGAGATATGGAAATGTGTGAAACTTTGTGTTGGAGACAAAGCTCCTGGCCCTGATGGATACCCCATGGCTTTTTATGTCCATTGCTAGGAAGTAATAAAGGGGGAAGTAATTAATACCATCAGGAATTTCCATGAAAGGTGTGTTATTGAAAAAAGCTTCAATTCTACCTATGTGGCTTTGATTCCTAAAAAGATGGGTGCTAAAGAGCTCACGCATTTTAGACCTATCAGTTTGATCAGTAGTGTTTACAAGATCATCTCTAAGGTGCTTACAGAGAGGCTAAAAATGTTATACACAAATTGGTGGACACTCAACAACTGGCTTTCATCAAAGGAAGGCAAATAATGGATGCCATCCTCAGCAAATGAACTAGTGGACTCTCGAGTCAAAAGCAATATACCTGGCATTCTATTCAAGCTAGATATACAAAAAGCCTATGACCACCTCAACTGGAATTTTTTGTTGGAGACCCTCTCCAAAAGAGGATTTGGAGGCAGGTGGATAAGATGGATGAAGTTCTGCATAAGCACAGTCCAAAACTCTGTCCTTATCAATGGCTCCCCTACAAGATTCTTCTCCTCTCAAAGAGGCCTAAGGCAAGGAGACCCACTGTCTCCTTTCCTCTTCATCATTGCCATGGAAAGTCTAAATGATATGTTGAAATTGCCCAAGAAAATAACTGGTTGAAGGGAGTCAAAGCTTCACACAAGGAAGGCCCAAACTTGGAGATTACTCATTTGCAGTACGCTGATGATACATTGATCTTTTGTGAGTCTAGTAGGAACCAACTCATTATTCTTAGGGTCATTTTTGTTCTTTTTGAAGCAATCTCAAGGTTGTACATCAACTAGAATAAGAGCTTCTTATAGCCATTTAATGAGGTTCCCAACCTAACCTCATTGGCTTGGGTTCTTGGTGGAAGTTATGGGGAGCTACTAACTGTCTATCTAGGCATGCCATTGGGAGATCAGAATAGGACTATAGATATATGGAATGGAGTGGTAGAGAAGTGTGAGAAAAGGTTGGTGAACTGGAAGAGTCAATACCTCTCCTGAGCAGGAAGACTAACACTAATCAATAATTTTTGGACTCAATGCCTACTTATATGATGTCCCTTTTCCCTATCCCTGTTGGGGTCATTAAGAGATAGGATGTTCTAAGAAGAAATTTTCTCAGGGAAGGAAACAGTGAAACCAAGAAATTCCACTTGGTAAAATGGGATGCACGATTGGGAGTAAACAAAAAGGGGGTATGGGGGTGAGGAACTTAAAAACTCAGAACCAATGTCTTATGATGAAATGGCTCTGGAGATTTGCTTCTAGTGAGTTAGCTCTCTGGAAAGAAGTAATCCAGCTGAAGTATGTAATGGCAGATCATTGGACCACCAAAATGGTCACTGATACTTATGGAATGAATCTTTGGAGGTCCATCAGAGACCTGTTGCCAAAGCTTAGAGAAAATTGCAGCATAAGAACATAGATGGCAGGAAGGTTACTTATGGAATCAATCTTTGGAGGTCCATCAGAAACCTGTTGCCAAAGCTTAGAGAAAATTGCAGCATAAGAACAGAAGATGGAAGGTTCTTTTCTGGGAAGACAAATGGATAGATCAAGCCCCCCTAAGGGATACCTTTCAATGATATTTACACCCTAAACCAACAACAAAGGGCCACTGTGGCTGAAGTTTGTTCAAATCAGGGATGAAATTTGAGCTTTAGAAGACCTTTTAATGACTGGGAGATTTTGAGGTTAGTTGAGTTCTACAGCAAATTGGAGCAATTCAAAGGAACTTCAACTGACCAAGATAGATTGGAGTGGAAAGGCAACAATCAAGGTAGATTCAGTGTGAAAGGGGCCTATAAAAAATTAAACCCTTATGATAATCAGACCTTGAAGATCTGGAGCAGTTATGCTAACATTTCATACCATAAGGATAGGTGGAAAATTATACCAGCTTGCATCTGGTGGGTTGCTTGGACAGAAAGAAATCTCAGGTGCCATCAGAACTAGAGCAACAATATCCAGAAGATGAAGATGAAGTGCTTAGTTTTGTTTTATTTTTGGTGTAAACAGGAGTATATGGAAGATCTAGAATCAATTATGGGTGTCTTAAGATCTTTATAAATTTTTGTTAAAAGGGTTGAAGATCTTCTGGATACTCCACCTCAATTGTAATTAGGAAACCTGTAATTTGTTGTGGCAGGTTTCTGATTTTTTGGAAATAGAATACAAGTTGTTACCTTCTCAAAATAAAAAAAAAATAAATAAAAAAAAGAGCCCTGGGTGATGCCAGAACATACTGCTGATCTTTTGAGCTGCTGAATGAGGGAGGGGGGGGGGGGGGGAGCAAGACCCAAAAAAGATGGTCTATAGTACCTACTTGTGTCTGGTGGGCTATTTGGAGAGAAAGAAACCTTAGGTGTCATGAGAATATTACTAACGCTATTCAGAAAGTTAAAGAAAATTGCATTAACATGTTTTTTTGGTGTGAAGAAGATGGTATAGAAGAAGTCGAACAGTTGGTAGATTTCCTAGGATCTATGTAATTATGGATGTAGCTTGTAACTTTTTGGAGGTAGCCAGCATACCTTTAATGCTGAAGAATACAACTTTAACTATATCCAAAAAAAAAAGAATTGATCTTTATATCTATGCTCAATTAGAAATCATCGGGTTTAGGCCTAAATGCATATGGAGAATGGTTCAGATTTTTACATAGAAGTTGCAAGGTTTTACAAAAGTGGGTCCATTTGTTCCTGAATAGCTTCTTTCAAAAAGGCTTCTGCTTCCTCGGTAAATGTCTTGGTAGAAGATATGATTTCTTGGAACTGAGGTTTATTAGTTCTTAAGTAAGTACGTAGCTCAACAAGAAGTTTCCTTACCTGTCCAACTTCTGATGAATCAAGATGGCCGTTTGTGTAGATACAACAAGTTGCTTCTTTCCTAAAGAAAAGGACTCAGTTTGCTCCTCCCTTCCTGTACTGCATGTACCTTTGCATAAACCCACAAAAGTTGTACAGAACACAACAAGTATATGAGGGCTCAGACGAAGTTACTGGACTTGGATGTTTGAGGGATCCCAACTGCACCTTACAATAGAGGTATGGTGGTTGGGTAGAGAGAGAGAGATGGCAGACATCGTAGTTGTTCCTACTTGACTGCCAAAAGATTCTTGAAAGTGAATCGAGTAATATAAGCCACTACACTTGGATTCTCTTACGTTTTCTGTGATTCTTTCAAACTCGTTACTTCTGCATTTATTTTCTAAAAGATGTGCGTATTTTTACCCTTTTTAGCTGTTGTTTTTGATCTCTGCTTTGAACTTTGATCTTGAGCTTTTATCCTAATAGTTGAATTCAGTATTTCAAGTTTGTAGGTGTGAAGTACCACTACAACCGCTCTTTTTTAAAGAAATAAAAAAATTGGTGTGGATTTAGAGAGTGTGTGTGTGTGTGTGTGTATAGAAGGTTTTACTTTTATAAGTTTGAGGCAAAGGCAAGGGGTGTATTATCCACTTCATGCAATATCGATTCACCCATTGTTTGATCTTTTGTTTTTTCCTCCTTTATGTTTAGGGTTTGATAGAATCCAGTTACATATTTGTGTTGCTTATGGATGTGACTATTGGTTTTGAGAAGCCCTTTATAGTTGTTTGTAAGGTTCACACAATCTAATTTAACAGAATCGGAGGTAAGTTGACAGAGCAATGCGAAAGGATTACTAGACTGATTCCAAATTACAAGTCAGTCAACTATGAATTACAATCCAAGGAGTTAAAGAAAAAAAAAAAAAATGAAAATATCTCAATCAGTCTGCTTCCATTCAATTGTAATTCCTGGATTGCAAAGGCAGAAAAGGATTAGAGTTGGGAGAGAAGGGCAAAGAATGAGAAAGAGGAGAGAATTTTGAGAGAGAAGGGATACAAGAACTGTCGAAAACATGAGCTGCAACTGAAAGTTTGGCTCCCTTGATGGTGGAAGGAAGACAAAATCATTACTGTGTATGTAATCTAAGAATTTAAATCTCAGCTGCTGGATGTGTTCAGTTTTTTTTAAAAGGTTCAGAGTTAAATTGGACCTTTCCCCTTATAAACGACACAATTCCCTTTCTATTAATTACTAACTGCAGTTAACGACCATTTAAATTACTTACACCTAACATTGTTCAATCAATGTTGGTTCTTCTTATTGTTAAAAATGAAATTCATCCTTTTTGTGTTTCCTTTCTTATCTGGTTTCCTACTACTTTATTTAGGGAGTGGACAGTGGTCAATATGTGTGGAATACTAATGTGGATACTTGGTTGAATTGTCAAGTTGTGTGCAAGTTAGCCTAGTGCCATGTATTGAAAAAGAAATGAGAAGGGTGTGAATTACCATTGCAATCACTTGACAATGGGTTCGGCCATGTTGAGTCCGCAACCCCTTGCCTTGTTTACAAATTTTCCTATGGCGATGGATGGTTCTAATGAATAAGTAATAGTTTTTGCTTGGCTTTTATATTATCCTTTTGACAATTGTCAATGTGAAAATACATACAATGTCACCTATATATTTTGGCAAGTGTTGCTTCAAGATTTTTTCTTTCTAATATTGCCTTTTTTTCCAGCAGGTCTCAGGGTTCTCATGAATTAAAGTGAAGAGGAGATGTAGTGAATGACTTGTCTATAGAGGTACTAAGAGTACTAACTTTCTTTCATTACATGGTGGGGTTTGTGTTTTTTCCTGTAACTAGTGCAAGAAAATTTATTTTGGTTAAGCTGGGACTCCAGAATCCATTTTGGGGGCAGAAAGCAGGCTTGGAGATTATGTAGAAATTTCGGTTGCCCAACAGTGAATGTGGTTTTGCAATTCGAAATTCTTCTATTCTGTGGCATCTACAGGATGAACTGACTTGCATGTGCTTGAAACGCCTGCAACTTTAGCAGCAGCAAAGGCAAATTTGTTTGTAATAGACCAGAGAAAGAACTTTTCAATAGTTGGAGCCCTTTCTCGTGCATTTGCTATACCATCATTATCAGGGCCTGCATTTTAGGTCTGCGGCGCGGCTATCTCATTGATCTGCTGATATCTGAGCCTAATCAAGGTTCATTAGACATTGATTGTCAGAAAGCAGTTACAGCTATTTGCAGTTCAATAATTTTTCTATTGCCTGTTCCTCAAGTATAATGACCTCAAGGCATCAGACACTTGGTTTGTCAGTGCATAATTCTATTACTTGTTATAGCAATTAGAAGTTTCAATCATTGTTGAAAAGACAGCATGAGTTTGAGAAATAACGATCAGCACGATTACTCCTTGCTTTACGGAGATTTCGCTTATAATGTTGCAAAGAAGAGGGAAAATTCAAATCTACATGAAGGATTAGATTCAAGGGTTTCCACAATTCATAGCTTGCATGTTTCTCTGCTGGCACTGCCCCTCATCTGTCCTTTGTTAAATCTATCTGTGAGGTACAGCTTGGAATTTCAGCAGATACTTCTGAAGGGTATGTTTCCTGAACTTTGATGTTCTTATCAACTAATCAAGTTACAATTGCTGCAGCATTATCTTGTATAAATGACACGTAATTGGTTTAGTGTTATGGAATTTCTCTGATTTATAAAAGAATAACAAATATCAAGTTTTTGTACAAAAAAATTCGCAGCCTCTAAGTTAGAGAAGGGTAGTGAAGAGGGCCCCTTCTCAAACCCTGTGCTGTTGGCCTTCGGAAATTTTGCAGTTATCAAAAACAAGTTCGCACTAGCTGCTGTCATATAAATCACTACATATAATGTGCTGAATTTCTGAAGTTGATGATCCCTCTCTTGCTGTATTATAAAAGTGCCTAGCTAATGTAGGGGGAGAATGAAATTTGCTATTCGTTAGAGATTTCCACTAAGGCCTAATTTGCATGTGTAGAACTGAATTGATGATTCCAAGGTTTCATTTATCACTTTTCTGATCACTGGAAAATTATTTAGTGTAATAGCTAGGTATTTTCTAAAAGTGATTGACAGCTCAACTTATTATCTAGCTCACTTTTGGTATTGTTATCTTTCTGTTACTAGTAGTCTTGTGATTTGTGAGTATTCTCAACTTCCCCCTGCAGTCATGGCAAAATAGCCTTCACTTTTCTGTTTCTAAGGTCAAGTGTTCAGTTAGTGTCATGTTTTTTCTGCTGGTCAGGCCCCCCTGAGGAACATATGCTTACTTGCTTGCATACACCCTCCGTTGCATTTGATTGACAGGAAAGCTAGGAGGACAAGTGATTTTTAATTTATTGGCGCTTCGTGCTTTTCAATTAAGTGACTAACAGGAAAGTTCTAGACTGCATTTGGTATCTTTCCCACAGAAAAGGTCTCCCAGAAAGTAAACTTTCAAAACTAAGGAGGAGAAAGAGAAAAATTGTAGAGCAACTACTCACTGTATTTGTATTTGATTATGTGAGAAATACAATAGAGAAAATATTGTTAAGATGCATTGACTGCATTATTACATTGAGCCCTATTTATAGACGCTACATTATATTCCTTTTCCATGTAGGAGACTATACAATTCTATTCCTATTGCTATTCTAACAATCCCTCTCAAATTGGTGGATATAAGTCATATGTACTGAGCTTGTTATAGATGTAACTCATACGAGAACCAGTGAGAGACTTGGTGAAAATATTTGCAAGTTGATCAGTTGACTTCACAAATTTTGTAATAATATATCCTGAGAGTATCCTTTTTTTTTGGACGAAGTGACTGTCAACAATGTGCTTAGTCCTCTCATGAAATGCTAGATTTAATGCTAGGGCCACTTGATATCACACACATGTTCCATCTAATTGATTTCTCCAAATTTAATTCCCTAAGCAACTGTTTGATCCAAACTAGCTCACAAGTTGCTACAACCATTGTTTGATATTTTGCTTCTGCACTAGATCGAGCAACCACATTATGCTTCTTTCTTCCCGGATACCAAATTCCTTCTATTAAAACATAATATGCAGATGTAGAACATCTATTCGAAGGTGATCTTGCCATCAACATTTGCATATTCAATGCTCTGTTCATGACCTTGATCCTCGAAGAGTAGTCCTTTGCTTGGAGCTAACTTTATTTATCGTCAAATGTGGACAACTGCATCCCAATGATTGTCACAAAGGATAATTCATAAACTTACTTACACCACTCATAAGAATAAAAATGTCAAGTTTAGTCATAGTGAGATAATTCATCTTACCAACTAGCTGCCTATATCTACCAAGACCACCGAGTGGCTTCTCTTGTCCTGACAATAGTTTAGCATCCGATCTATAGGAATGCCACTGGGTTACATCCCATTGTTCCTATTTCCTCAACTTTGACTGCATAAACCCAACGACAACCAATAGTAGATTTACTTAAAAGAAGAAGAACAAGCTCCCAAGTACCACTTGTATATAAAGCAAACATCTCATTAATCATTGCCTATCACTATCTTGGATGAGAAGTGCTTCACCAGTAGATTTAGAGATAGAACAAAGGACAAAGATGACTCAAAGGCATATTGGGGTGATGATAGAAGATGGTTAGTTTAGAAAGTATAATGGGGGTTAATATTACGAGTGGACAATATACCTTTCTGATGTTCAATCAGTTGATTAAGAGGAGACAAGTCGCAGTAGGTTCAGGGTTTTGTGTACGGTGTGAATCATCTAGACCTGATGCTGGATGTGAACGGTGATGATATGTCAGGAGTGGTGGTACTATGGCTTGAAATGTAAAAGTAACGGTAGATTCCTTAAAGTCAATATAGGTAAGACCTCAGAGATATTAGGACGATAAGAAGAAGATGCAAAGTAAGGTGGAGATTAAAAAAATGTGACATCACATTACATTAGGTAATGAGGAAGATTACGTGAATAGAAATGATTACCCTTTTGAACCCAAGAATAATCAAGAAAGACATGTTGAGGTCTAATTTATCTTTCTTGGGGCTAAGTTGTGAACAAAACATGTGCTCCCATTAACATTAGGGGAAAAAGAGTACAGAGGTGGCTGAGGAAACAATAATGGCTAAGGAATTTGGTTCTTAATGGAAGATGAGGGCATCCGATCAATTAAGTAGCAAGATGTGAGAACTATGTCACCCCGAAAATGCAGTGGAACATGAGCTTGGATGAGAAGAGTGTGAGAAGTCTTAATGAGGTAGTGAAAAGTGACAAACGAACAATGGTGATATTTCAGGTAGAAAAAGTAAATAACTAATAGTTGATGTGTGTTTCGATGAACATTTGATGATAGTTTGGGTAGGAAATTCTGAAACCTGATAGTTCAGGTATGAAACTCAAAAAATAAAGATACTTTAGGTGTGTTTTTTATGCTTAACTCTTTATATTTTGAATCCTCATAGCGAAAGTACCGGCTCCGCCACTTATCACATGTTTTGAAAACTTTATAGCAACATATTAGAACTCATTCATCAAAATTTAAAAAAACCAATCAACAATTGTTTCCCTTAAATAAATCCCCAGAATCAAAATTAATGTAAAATTGAGCAAAAGAAAAGAAATTGGGTATAAATAAAATGAGAATATGCCTGACATCATCGCGGTATAGGCTGTTTATAAGGACATCACCACAGATATTCAAGAAGTATATATCTCTTGGCCCGTCACTGGCATGGCTACTAATTAGCATGTGATCCAATTTTACAATAATGGATATTATTCCAAAAAAAAGTTGATTGATTAAATTAGATTAAAATGAGATTTTGTTTAAAAGAAAACAATGAGATTTCTAAGGGTTTTCAGTGCTTTGGAAGAAAAGACTGAGAATATATGAAATAAAACTGTTGAGATCTTTATTTGTAATTTTTGAATTTGTGTATTAGGAAAATTTAAAAGTACTCATCCCCATATTTTATAGTTCATTTTCTCACAATGGAACATTACCATGGAGTGGTAAGTAATTCTTCATTCTTAAGTAGATGTTTTTCAGTTTGAGCCAGAGATACTGAGATACTGAGTCATCTTTGGTAGGAAGTTTATCCTCAAAGTGGGGCTTCTCGATATGAATGTGAATTAATTAGGCCCACAAGGGATACTGAACAACCCTTCAGGGTCGCCCAGTTGGGCTTGAGACTTCCATGTTGGAGGTCTCAAGTTCGAAACCCCTTGCCAGCGAAAGCAAGGGTTTGCTTTCTAGAGCTCGCCGCACCGGGCTTGCCTAGTACAATTACCTCTTCTGTGTGGTTTGCAAGCTATTGCATAGGATCGGGGGTTTTACTTTGTGCGCACCCAAAGGATAGTGGCTGTGGATTTACCTTGCCATCAAAAAGAAAAAAATGGATACTGAACACCGGGTGAGAAACAAAAAAAACTTCATTTTTTCATTTTTATACTTTTAACTTTTAAGAACATTTAATATGAATTATTTTCTCCCTCAAATTAACTTTAGAACAACACCCTTAGTCGTAATTTATGTGAGTTATTATTATTGGGCACGGAATTGAAAAAAAAAATCTTTTAATTTTATGGTCTTAAATAAATCATAAAAAGATATGTTGTTTTAAATTATTTCAATAAAGATAAATGAGAAGTTTAAACTTAAATTATTATTATTATTAAATATGTCATATTCTTAGAGACGGATTAAAAAAGAAAGAGCGTCATAAATTAGATCGGAATAAATACTATTTTAATGTTTTTTTGGTCGAAATTTTAGTGTTTTCTTCTCTTATGAAAATGTGGTACTATATGATTTGAATTTACATCTTACTAAAGACAAAAAAATTTACGTCTTACTAATTGTGTTCATTCAAATATCATCACATAATATAACATGAAAAAACTAAAATGTAGTATGCAAACTTTAAAGCTTGACCTCATGAGAACTTTCAATCATTAAAATGTCAATTGTAACATGGTTAAATCTTTCAATGCTTCCTTTATAGCTCTCATTCCTAAAAGAAGAGGAGCTATCAAACTCAAAGATTTTAGGCTTGTCAGCCTTATGCAGCATCTACAAGCTTGTGTCGAAAGTGTTAACTGAAATGCTAATAAAGGTGACTGGGGGATTAGTTTCAGGTTTACCAAAATGCTTCCATTGAAGGCAGGCAGATCATTGATAGCCCTTATTGCTAATAAGATTTTGCATTGGAGGCAAAAATGTGGAGAACCTAGACTCTTTTTTAAACTTGACATTGAGAAAGCTTTGACAAGCTAAACTGGCAATACCTCATCTCAATCCTTAGATAAATTGAATTTGGAGAGAGATGGATCAAATACAGCTTTATAACAGTGAAGTACTCAGTTCTTGTCAATAGAAGTCCTGTAGGCTTTTATTTGCTGATGACACCCTCATATTTTGTGGAGCAGAAAAATCTCAAGTTCAGTACCTTAATCTCACTTTGATGCTTTTCAAGCTATCTCAGGTCTTCACATTAACATGCCTAAGAACATTATCTACCCTGTTAACGTGGTTCCTGATTTGGAAGAGATGGCATATATCATGTACTGCAACACTGGTTCTTTCCCTACTACCTACCTAGGTCTTCCTTTGGGTGCTAGTCAGAGATCAACTGGAATTTGGAGTGTAGTCATTGAGAAGTTAGAAAATACAAGCATCTTGGCAGCAAGAATACCTCTCTTATTGGACAGGGTAACACTCATTAATAGTGTTTTGGATAGCATTCTACTTCATGTCCCTATTTCCTATTCCAGTCAAGATGCAGAAACACTTGATAAGATCAGGATATCTTTCCTATAGGAAGGCAACATCCTTAACCACAATAATCACTTAATCAAATGGGACAAAGTCACTCTTCCCAAATCTCTTGGGGGACCTTGAGCTTAAAGATTTGGCTCCCCAGAGAAAACGTATGTTGATGAAATGGCATTGGAGGTATAATCAGGAGACTGCGGACCTTTGGAAGGAGATTGTCCAAGCAAAGTATAGGGCGACTAGTCATTGGTGTACCAGTGTTTTGAGTTCTACTTATGGTACTGGATTATGATGGAATATCAGCAAACTCTGGGAAGACTTTTCTTGCAACACTTCTCTTCAGCAGGGCAATGAAGCTCACATTCAATTCTGGAAAGATAAGTAGTGTGGGCACACTAAACTGCATGATGCCTTCCCAAGATTATTTCTGATTGCAACTAATCCAGATTCCATCATTGATCAAAATTGGGAGAACAGCACATGGAGTCTGAGGCAGAGAAGGAATCTAAATGATAGGGAGATGGATTTGCTAACAATATTTGGAAACCTTCAGGGTAGCTCAGTCAACCTTTCAGCACAAAGACAAATCTCAAGTGGGGCACTAGTAGGAATGACAATTACTCAGTCAAATCAAGTTACTTCCAGTTAAGTTCCAAGAAGGACTTGATTTGACCAATCACCTTGGAGTATGGAGAACTAAATTATCACCAAACGTCAAATGGTTTGGTTGGATCACATTAAAAGGATCATGCTTAAACCAAGATAATCTTATGAGGAGGAAGTTTTAAATATCTAATAGATGCTTCTGAATCAATCAACCACCAATTTCTTTATTGCCCATTTGCTGCAGATATATGGTGGCATTTTTATAACACTTTTTGGGTTACATTGTTCTATGACATACAGTATCAGGGATGCTTTTGTAAATTGGTGTACTTGGAAAGTTGGGAAGTCCTTCAAAAGGATATGGTCTTTGATTCCCACTTGTATTTTGTGGTGCATTTGGACAGAAAGGAATCAAAGATGTTTTGATGGCATTTCAATAGTCAACCACACTCTCAAAATTAAATGTTTAGTTAATCTTTTTAGCTGGGTTAATTTTACCCCTGTATATAACCCTGACTCCTTTTTGGAATTCATCAGCTCCTTAGTGTTGCAATAGCTTTTGTCAATTGTTTTGGGCTGATAATTCCATCTCTTTTGCAACCTATGCATCTTCTAATGACTTATTTCATCAAGAACCAATATTTTTCCATACCTTGTTAGGAACCATTACCAAAAAATGTGATCCTACATTTGACAAAGTTAATGAGATTTGAGTAATTCACTATCAACATTATTGAATTAGAAAGAAAGAAAGTAAGAAAGAAAGAAAGAAGATAGAACAAATTTAACTCAACTATACTTTTCCAGTCAAATTTTTCTTTGTTAGTAGTATCTTTATCAATGTACTGAAAGAGTCCATAACAATAAGTGAAGTTTGGTATGAATGTTGTGATACTTTTGAGAAGGTCTCAGTTCTTATGGCTCATTTTGTTCTCTTTACAGAATTGCATGCAAAGAGTGAAGGTAAGTTGAGGATCATATTAATAATAGATGCCTCATGGTGTCAAAAAGAAGATAGTTATTTTATATGCAACCATGAACAATCAATTGGTGTAGTTCATGATATTTAGCAGAGGCTGCAATGATGTAGTATTTGGGGATGTACATTTATTTATTTATTAAATACGGATAATTTAATAAACTACATATTATATTTTATTAATTTCTTAATGGACCTAATTTTTGTTAAGCTGCCCAATTTTGCTTTAAAAATCAATTTCTCCCCTGAACTTTGAACAATCATCAAACTCCCCTCTTTATCCTATGCATTCTCCATTTTGCCCTTGTTATATCATATATATGTGTTACTTTTTTATGTTATGTATATAATTTATTTTTCAGCCTACACATTTTTATAAATTTTACATTAACATTAAAAGTAGAATAATATTTTTATGAATTTGTCATTGAATTTAATATTATTTTTATGACCGTTATTTCAATATAATATGCATTAGGCAGTGTGTATATGTATGTGTGTATACTTTTGTCTTTCTCTATTTTCTACTTCATTCGTTTGATATATTACTTGACCTCTTCTTGATATGACGTTCCTTAAAAAATTTAATTAGATGTGTAGTTTACTAAACTGACATTATTAATAATGCTTTAAAATTTTAGATTTGATTCCTACTATTTTATGCAGTTATTTAATATGAAGGGTAGAAATAAAAAGTATAACAAAATTCTTTTTATTCAATAATTGGACAAGTAAATCAAAACAACTATTTTTAAAGTGAGGGTCAAGTAATATAACGGGGAATTCTCTATTGTTTATATAAATAAATAAGTTTTGATTGACATTAATGAAGTGTTACATAAATTATAGTTTAAAATAATTTAAACTTTCAAAAAATCTTTTTGAAAGTTTTGACCTTAATTAAATTAATTATTTTATATATCCTACATAGAAATATATTTGTGTAGTTATCATTCTCTGTTATTTTTGCTTGCGTAAATAAAATAGTTTTGATTATTATTAATAAAAACAAATTTTCATTATGTGAATTTACTTCATTGTAAAATATCATTAACTCATATACTTGATTAATATTTCTTATCTCATTAACTCATATACTTTCAAACTGTGATTTCTCTCTTCTTCCCTCAACTCAATATGCTTCAATCTTTGAACCTACTTTGCCAAAGGGAAAATCGTTTGTTGATTCAGTGAAAACAAATTTTGAGATGGATATTATTGAATACAAATCATTACTAAAAGATATTACATATGTAGAAGGAATGCCACAAGTCAACTGGACTGTGTAGGAAGTAATAAAGATGACTTGTATTGAGAAACTCAAATTCGTTGTAATTGGAAAATTCTCATATGAATGGACATATCTTGACGAATTGAGACGAATTGTTCCTCTACAATGTGAATTAAAAGGGGAGTGTGTAATAGGATTGCTACGTAGCAAGCATATTCTAATTAGACTGACTAAACAAGAGGACCATGTTAGCATGATCTTGAAAGGGGTTTTCTATATAAATTGTAGGGATGGGTATTTCTACTTGATGCGTACCCTAATCTATGATTCTAGATTCAAGGTATCTGAGGAGACAACTATGGCTATGACATGGATTTCATTCCCTAATTTATTGCCAACTTTCTTTGTTAAGGAAGTGTTGTTTTCAATTGCTTCGGCAGTTGGTAAACCAATCCACTTGGATCAACCAATGATAAAAAAGACAAGACCTAGTTGTGCACATGTGAAGGTGCTGGTGGATCTCAAAGGAAAATTTCCAAATTCGGTGTAGATGAATATTGAAAATCCAAAAACGAGTGAGATAAGGTTAAATATGATAAAAATTCAATATGATTATGTACTGAAATATTGCCTTGAGTGCAAGATGCAAGGGCACCATAAAGATAACTGTAAAGCGGGGGAAATGGCTAGAAGAAAGGAAGAACTAGCAAAACAAGGGGAGCAAAATCAGCGTAAACAAAAACAACATTCTCTATTACAAAAAGGGAATGCTAGAATACTTACAAGTGGAAAAGTTGTTGGAGATCCAGGTAACTGGAATGTAGTCAAAGATAAAAGAGGAGCCAATATTGAAAAAAAAATGCACCCATCACTGAGGTGGGTAATAAATTTGATGCACTCACAAGGGAAGACGATACTAACAAAGGGGAGGAGATCAATAAGAATAAAATAGTCAACACATAAGAAAACAAGGGCGGATCAACAAAAGATTTGGTTACAAATTCCTTTTGTCTAGTATTACAAGGTGAAAAATAAATGTAAGGAGTGCCCATAATTAAATTTGGTGATCATGTTGCTACTGAAGTTTGTGTGCAAGAGTGTCATGACAAGGTGAAACCTATCAGTATCCACAACAGTCCAATAAGCATAAGTTCACACAGAAAAGGCAGTAATTCAAGAGAGCAAATGGAACTTATGAAGACTATAAATATTCTTGTGAATGATTCAGAATCTTATTGTGCGAATTCCAATAGCCCTGCAAAACAACTAAAAGATTAGTTAAGTCAGCAAGTGAGTGACATGAGGATGGAAAAAGAGACTGTCAGTAGAGGTGATTAGATAGCAAATCAGAGAATTCAAATGGAGATACCTCAATCTCCAAATGAGGTACTTCATGATATCCTTATACATAAGAGTCAGAAGTTGAGTAGCTGCAATCAAATGACAGTCAATCAGAGGCAAAAAATGATCACCTTTATAGAGAAGCGGATATTTCTCCCAGACATATTAAAGAAATGAAGTCTACAAGAATAGGAAAAAAGCATGGTAGTGGAGATTCTAATCAGCCCATCAGATCTCAGCCCAAAAGGTAGGTGACTAACAAACAACAATATTCCTTATGAAAGCACTCATATGGAATATTAGGTCCGTGAGGACTCAAAATGCTTTTCAAAGAGTCCAGATGCTAAATGGCTTTCACAAATTCAATTATGTTGCGTTGATGGAGCCATTTCAGCATGTAAGATGTTTGAATAGATTTAACAGAAGGCTTAGAATGACAAAAGGGTATGCAAATAATAATGGGAAGATTAGGTTGTGTTAATCATGGATTCGATGTAGTAGAAATGAGAAGCTCTGAACAACAACTTATTGTACAGATAAGAAATTTAGCCACTGATTTTACTATGGTTGTTACTATTATCTATGCTAAATGTGACCCAAATCAAAGACTAGAGCTTTGGGAGGATATAACTCAACTTGCTGATGATATGGATCACCCATGGATCGTAGGTGGAGATTTCAATGTGGTTCTTCATTGGGGGACAAAAAAATTGGTTGTTTACCAGTATTGGGGGTTGATGGGGAAGACTTTCAAAATTGTATAGAATTAAATGAATTGTATCAAGTTCAGTTCAAAGGCAGTCCTTTCACGTGGTGGAATGATAGAGCAGACAGTGCTTGCATATTTGAGAGACTAGACATAATTTTGATGAATAATGTGTTTCATGGTCAATTCAATTTTACAAAAGTGGAGCATCTTCCAAGAACTAGCTCGGATCATGCGCCGATTCTATTTTCATGATAAAACATGGAAACAAGGATCATTAAACCTTTTAGGTTCTTGAATTTTTGGACTGAGCATAGGGGATTTAAAGAGGTTGTCAGATTGAATTGGGATGAAATATCTGTATATCCTTTTTTAGATTTCAAGAGGAAGATAAAGAAGGTAAAATATGCTCTTTCTTCTTGGAGCAAGGATACCTTTGGAGATATCTTTCAGCAGATCATTATCTGAGAGGAAATAGCTAGAATAAAGGAAAAAACACTTTTGAAGAGTATTCTCCAGAAATCAAAGATATTATGCAAAGGGCTAAAGCTAAATATTCTAGATACTCTTCACATTGAGGAGAAATTTTGGCAACAAATGGTAGGGTATGACTGGTTTGAAAGTGGGGATAGAAATACAAGATTCTTTCATAACTTGGTAAAAGGAAGAAGACAAAGAATGAGAATATCCTGAGTGCAAAATTCACAAGGGCGGTGGCTAGAAAGCAAGGATGAGATTGCTAATGAGGTAGTAAGTTATTTCCTGAGTCAATTCCACCAAGACAGGGCTGAAACAAACGTTACTCTTTTGGATCACATTCCATTGTTGATCACTGAAGAGGAGAATATTGAATTGGGGTCTGTACCAAATGAAGAAAAAGTGAAGAATGCAGTATATAAGCTTAATGGTGATAGTTCTAGTGGGCCAGATGGACTTAAAGGTAAATTCTATCAAGTGTGTTGGGACATCATTCGTAAAGATATTTGTAGAATGGTGCATGAATTTTGTTCTGGAAGTTCTTTACCTAAGTCCATTACTCACACTAATTTGATTCTTATACTAAAAAAGGATAACATTTAGTCCTTTTCTGACATGAGACCTATTAGTCTGAGTAACTTTATTAACAAGATTCTATCCAGAATAATACATGATAGACTGAAAAAGGTTCTTCCAAGATTGATTTCTTCTAATCAGTTTGGCTTTGTTAAGGGTAGAAACATTATTGAGAATGTCTTGTTGGACTAGGAACTCGTCACATATATTACTAAGAGGGGAAAACTTGAAAATGTGATAATTAAGTTGGATATGTCTAAGGCTTATGATAGGGTCTCTTGGTTCTTCCTAATGAAAGTGCTAATAAAAATGGTTTTTTCGAATAGAGTAGTTGATTTGATTTGGACGCTACTTGCTAACAACTGCTACTCAGTGCTTCTTAATGGCCAATCACATGGTTTTTTTCATTCTACAAGGGGTGTTAAACAAGGAGATTCATTATCTCCAACTTTATTTATAATCTTAGTCAAGGTTCTATCTAGAGTTCTCAATACACTCTTTGAAGATCCCCAATATGTTGGTTATGGGTTGCCAAAGTGGAGTGACAATATTAATCATTTAACATTTGCAAATGACACAATTATTTTTACTTCTTCTAATAGCTATTTTGGAGAAAATTATGTCAATTCTGCAAGACTATGAGAAACAATTAGTTCAGAAGATTAACAAGGAAAAGAGTTCTTATTATGTTCACCAGAATGCAGCAGCAACAATTGCTAATCAGATAGAGCATATTACTGGTATGGTACAAGGATATTTCCCTATGAAATACCTAGGATGCCTCATTACTCATGCTAGAAAGATAGAGGAGCATTATTCAGATTGTTTGATCAGATTAAAGGTAGGCTATAGAGTTGGAAAGGTAGAATGCTTTCATATGGGGTAAGGAAGTACTCATTATTAGTGTTCTTCAAAGCATTCCCATATATGTACTTTCTTCTCTTACTCGTCCAATGTGTGTGATAAAAGAACTTCATAGAATTTTTGCTAAATTCTACTGGAGCAATGAGGAAAATAGCAGAAATAAACATTGGTCCAAATGGATAAATGTTTGTCTTCCTAAAATTGAAGAAGGTTTGGGATTTAGGTGTATTTTTGATGTATTAAAGGCTATGTATGCAAAACTTTGGTGGAATTTCAGAACACAGAATACAATATTGTCTAACTTTATGTGGACTAAGTATTGTAAGAAGCAAATTCCTGCACTAGTTCAATGGAAAGGAGGTTCCCAAATATGGAAGCACATGTTGGAAAATAGGGATCTTTTGAAAAAACGTATGTGGTGGGAACCTAGAGGAGGCACTTCTGCTATATGGTATGACAACTGGTCTAATTTGGGTCTCCTACATATACATGATTCAGATGTGCACACTTGTTATCATATGAAAGATACTGTTGAATTTTTAAAGGAGGAGGGATGGGACTATACGTTAATGAGAGATTTTGTGCCTGAATATGTGGTGGACCATGTTCACGCAAATCTCCATCCTGCATATCTCAGTAATAAAGTTGATAAAGTTTGGTGGACTGAAATCAGTAATGGTAAATTCATAGTAAAATTAGTTTGGGGACTTTTGAGGAAAAAGAAAGACAAAGTTTAAGACATGAAAAAATTATGGATAAAAGGAATTCCATTCAAAGTCTCATTCTTAATGTGGAGGACTTGGTTTGGAAAGATATCTGTGGCATCTTTAATGCATAGATGGAATCCAGATTATTGAAGTGATTGTAGAGGTTGTGTTGTTCTTGTAAAAGAGACTATTGAACATCTCTTTGTTAATGGAGAAGTAGCTACCTGAATATGGAAATATTTTAGGTATGCATCAGGAATCCTAGATCATATGCTTAACCTAAAACAATCCATAAGATTATGGTGGGATGTTGAAGGAAATTATAGAGTAAAATTGGTGTGCCAGGCTATTCCTAATATCATTGTGTGGTTTTTGTGGAAAAGGAGAAATAGTATTTTACATGGAGGTGTTTTTCCAAATTTTAGAGTGATATCAGGTGTTATTGATACAATTTTAAAGTTCATCTATGTCAGATTTAATTTAAACTGTAGCAACAATTCTTGGCCTCATATTTTAGCATAATTGGAGCAATACAGACCCAAGTTTGAGTATAAAATTATCAGATGGGAACCTCCTCCTATTAATGTGATGAAGTGTAACACCAATGGGGCATCAAAAGGAAATCCTGGACCTAGTTCAGCAGAATTTTGCATTATAGATCATAATGGAAATCTGGTGGCCGCTAAGGGTTTCAAAATTCTGGATCCTACAAACATAGTGCAGAAGCTAGAGCTATAAGGGAAAGCATTTCACAATGTAGTGAGCATGGTATTAATTATCTTATTATTGAGACAGACTCTCTAGATATGATTCATATAATTGAGGGCGAATGGGATGTACCCTGGAATGTGGCATTGGAAGTCAGTACCATCAGGAGATTGAGAAGAAGTGTTTCAGCAAGAGTAAATCATTTCTTTAGGGAGGGAAATGCTCTTGCTAATTATTTTTACTAATCTAGATTTCTCTTTTGCAGGTAACTTTCAGATCAACCATTTTCAAGATATTCCAATCGAAGGAAGAAAATTGCTCAATCTAGATAAACAAGGAACACCATACATAAGAAGAAATGTGTAGGAATAAAGGGACAACTAACAACAACAACGAACATTAAAATTCACTTCGGATTATAATCAGATTCGAGCAAGAGTATATTTCTATAAAGCTAAGCTAGTGCTTGAAGTAAATTCAGTAGATTTCGGTACTTACGCCTGGTGAGAGCTTGGGGCGTCCAATGATACCAAATCAAGGCATTAGCTTCCTGTTGAAATTAGTCCACTCCAATCGAATCGACATAAGCCTAAAAGGGGAAGTATAAAAAGTTCTCTTTATTAAGAGTGGTAGCATTAACTGATTAAAGGCTTTAATGGTGGTATCAATCCCGTTGAGGTTCAACCCATTGAGACTTTGAAAAGTTAGTACTAATGTAATGAAAAAAGAGAACTGGTAGAGATACTTAGCTGATGTACAGGAGAGCTCAGACTTGTGAGTGGTAAAGAAAATCGGTGGAGCATCAGGCTAATGAAAGTCTTGCAAGTTGTAAAGGAAATCTTACGGGAAAGCGATTCTTTAGCTTAGAAGAATTGGACGAACACGCCATTGTTGAATCTACTGTGAGAAGAGTAGATGAAGTAATGGCTCTTGGAACTTTCCAAATCTGCAGATGGGAGTGTTGTCTTTTTGTTTTATTTATTTAATTATTTCTTTTTTTGTTTTCATCTTGTTTCTAGAGAAGGTCTTGGGCCTAATCTAAACTTTTGATTATATAATAATATGCCATGTCACTGGTCTGTGGCCATGTAATATTAAAAAAAAGAATTGATAATGAAAGGGTACAATAGGCATTTGAAAATTTTATTTAGGACAAAAGGGGGATGTTTCATTATTGTTCAAAGTTGAGAGGGAGTTTGATTTTTAAAGTAAAATTGGGCTGTGAAAATGATTTTCACCCTATTTATTTTTAGATGAAGAAAGTAATATAGTTAAACTTTAAAGAACATTAAGACATTGTATTAAGTTCTTCTAATGCCTCTTTTTTTTAAAAAAAAAAAAAAAATAGAGTAAATTTTAGGTATAGCAAATAAATTTTTTTTATTTGTATTCAATAGCTATAGTCTGTATAAAGCGCTCTGTAGCAAATTTTAAGTTTGCTATGGAGCTACAGATTTGTATTTTCAGTATTGATTTGCCCATTTATATACAATTTGATTTTTATAAATAAATAAATAAAATGGCGCTAAATTTTTTTACAAAAAAAATTATAACTCACGCAAATTATATTTTAAATATGATTTTTTCCTTCTACAACTTCTTCATTAGTAGGGACACCATTGAAACTAGGTTCGATTAAGCTTTGGCGATTCTCTACAAACAATCGAGATCAAATTGAGTTTAGAGATAAGAACAAGAAGTAAAATGTCTTTCAAGATGAAAAATACTTTGATTTTTTTTTAATCGAAAGTGGTGTTCATACTTTGATTTTACTTCTTTCTGATCAAAATTGGTGTTCATCATTTTTTGAAACGCAAATTTGCTTTTAAGCATCATCAATTCAATTGAATGTACAGTTCGAATTGTATATATATATTTCGTAATAGAGTCTAACTCATATGATCACAAAAGTAGTTAGAATTTGAGTAAGATCCTCTTTTTAAATTCTACAATTATTTGTGATTAGATAATTCTCTGGATGATATTGTTGTTTATTTGTAGTTTTTTTATTGCAGATTTGGTTTTGGACAGTCATTAACTGATTGAATTGTATAATATGATAGTAATCAATATTTTCATTTGAATTTGTACATTTGTTCTCATTAATTTGTATATATGAATGAACACTAAGTTTGTATTATGATTGGTAAAGAGTTTATACGTGTAGGTCTATTGATATGAGTTAGTCAATTCTGTATAATTCTTATATGAAACAGTTCAATTTTTTTTCGAATTTGTATATTTATACAGTGTAGGTTTGTCCTTAATTTAGATAATTGAGTTTGTATATTATATATAATTTATATATGTATACACCTACTATGTTAGGCTTGTCAATTGTATACATGTATATAGTTGTAATTTGTATATGTATATACTCTTTGTATAAGTATATATGTGGAATTTTTATACAAATAAGAGACAGGCTTGGCTGTAAATTGTATAAGTATATGTTCTTTTTTGTTGTGCTTTTCAGTCGTATATGTATATGTGTTATATGTATTAAATATAAATTTGTATATGATTTTCATTTGAATTTGTATATTTGTTCTCATTAATTTATATATATTTTTATAATATAGTCTAACTCATTTAAATATAATTATGTATATGTGTATGTAACTGTATTTTTGTATATAGATAATATATAAATGACTTCATTAGTTGTTTTGGTTATGCATATTGATAGATGAGACAATGACAATCGTTAGTTGATTATGTAATTTGGGGGGGGGGGGGGGGGTTCCAACTTTACTCCGCAACTTTTTCTTTTTAATTCTTTTCTTCTTTTTCATCTTTTTTGTTTTTTGTATGGAGGGGTTCCATTTTTCTCAAAACATGGGTAAAAGGGGACTTTCTTGGACTCCTTGATTTACCTTCTCTTTTCACCACACCCCCAACTTAGACTTTTGGCCTAAGTTGGCTATTCAAACAAACTACAAATCATGAGGATTATGGGTAATGGATCAATAAAAGGTCACAATGTCGTCAAGTTTCTTCCAAGAAAAGGTTAAGGCTCAAGGGGTGCTCAAGCAGGGTTCACACACTCACAAGGTAGGACGCAAAGAGAGGTATAATGTCAAGTTGGTTCACACTCTTTAAAGTTGCTTAAGATCATCTCAAGAGTTCACATCACTTAGTCAACCGGACCAACGGGGCAAATTCTAGGTGTCATCACACATGGTTCACGTTAAGCTCATCACACAAGGAATTGACACCATAGTCAAACAAGACTCCACACTTTCTCTAGTGTGTAATGTTCATCACAAGAGACTCAATTCGATACTTGGCTAGTCACAACGAGATGCTAAGAGTTCACATATTGTCTATGCAACTTTATTTGGCCTCATCGTAGCCGCACATTCATTTTTGTTCGATTATGAGCAGTATTCAAGTCATCGGTATTGATTAAAACCGATACTCATATTTACAAAAGAACAACCACATTCAACACAAACAAGAGGCAAAATTTTTTGGAAGGGCCAAAAATCATTTATAATTAAAAAAACAAAGCCACAAGCTCAAACATTCCACAAAAAGCAGTGTACAACACAATTTCATCTCAAAACCCGAAATATATAAACAAAACCAATATTCACAAAAGGTCACACAAAAGGTGGGACTCACCCCACCACAAATAAAGTCATTTGTCCTCAAATGTAAACAAAATAAATATTCAGAAGCCAAAATAAAAGAAAGAAAGAGAAGGAGGTAAAGAGGGGATCCTGTCTACACAGTCGCTCCATATATCTGGGCATCAGTGCCTAGTGCATCAATCTGGACTAGGCATCAGTGCCTATAGTAGTTCTTTGGTCTCGGGCCTCACTACCTAGAGTCAACTTAGAAGAAACAGCAGTACCAGACCCACTAAGAGCTTCCATAGCCGTCTCGGTCAGCGATATCTAGATCACCTACTGCATAATCATCTCCTCAAGATCCGGCAAGTCTCTATATATGCTCTCCTCCCATATCTTTATCTGCTCCTCATCGGTCTCAACATCCGACTCATCAACTGCTGCCTCATACCAGTGTATATCTCTGGTGGTATTCGGAGGAATATCTGAAGTCTTAGGAGCATCCAAATCATCTGCAGCCTCTAGTAATGAAGTGAAGTCGGTAGACTTCAGATAGTCTGCGTCCTTCCTCAAGTCTACTACCCCGGCTTTCAAAGCACTAACCTTGGAGGTCTCCCCCTGCCTATTCTCAGAGGCCTTGACTCTCGTGGTAAGAGTGTCAATAGAAGTTTGAAGGGGGGTCAGTGCAGCTAAAATGGCATTGATACCCCGGATATGGGCCTCTTGCCCTTGCCTTTGTCACTTGGAGGAGGCTCTTGTCTGCCCTTCATTGGAGGATTTGATCCCCCTTCATTTATAATGATACCCCGTACTATTTTCCGGGCTGGCATGTCTATGTTTGTCCTCACCATATCTGCAAAACATCAAGAAAAAGTTAAAAATAACTCCATCAAATTCACAAAAAGGCAGAAAGACTCACCGAATCACTTCAGTGAGCTAGATCGGGCTCTCTAAAAGGATTGGCTCAAAAATATTGACAAGTTGGCGATGGGAAAGGCCTATTGGTGAATCACCAACAGCTTTCGGCAAGCAAAGATTAGCCCGCCGAAAGTTACAGTGGAAAAAGGGTTCTTAGGTACAGACAAAAGGCGATCAAAAAGACTTTCGCCGAGTCGCCGAGTGCCTCCGGCGACCTCAGCCTTCTCGCCAAAAGTTACAGAACCCAACAACACATTAAGCATGAAATTAAATGCGAGATGGGGAACTTTGGCAAATCGCCAAGTGGTTCGACGAGCTCAACCCAGCTTACCAAACAACCCAACATGCCTACTTTCAACCCATCTTCTCGAATTCAACCCCGTAACCCCTTAAAACAAAATCAAAGCATGCACTAGTCAAATTAAATCAAGACCCATAACACCCATTACCTCGGGATACTCAGACTTCTCCCGATTTTGCCAAATTTGGCCAATTGACAACTTTTGGCCTTGAGAATGATGTCACCCATTCTATCAATGGGCAAATTATGTCGTTTGGCACAAATACGAGCTACTCAGACCCAACTAAACTAAACAACATGAAAGCATAACCCCATAAAATTTAATTCATTTTAAAGCACAAAATACGGGATTTCAACACTCAAAACATTACGGGCAAGATTATCAAATCTAATCAGGCATGTGAACATTCTAATCTTATCAGAGAGGCCCAACACACTTCAACAAGATAATATTGTTGCAAATGAGTACAACTTCGATAAAAATAAACTCAAAATTTGGAAAACCAACCTTTTATGCCGATTAAATTAATATTAAAATGCTCGGAGGCAATGTAATCCCAGTCCGAGCACAAATCAACAACTAAAACACTCTAAAAATGCAAAAATATAGAAACTAAAGTGCGGGTGTGAGTTTGTGAAGTTTGAAAGTGAGGGAAAGTGAAGAGTTCGAAAGTTTAAACCTTTGGCCTTTTAAAAACCATCCAGTTCTTACCCATTAGGCGACATTAGTCATGCTCGCCGACCCACTCGCTGAGTGGTCACTTACCTCGCTGAGTTTTACAGGATGTCCAGTAAATGTGGTGGTCCAAATAGCGATACAGGTTGCGATCATCGACCAAGTCGGCGACTCACCAATAATTTACTGGGCTCACCGAGTTTTACAGACTCCAATGTAAAAATGTCTTGAGTCCAATGGTGGTCTGGGTCGGGGTCGCCGACTTCTTCGGTGATACGCCGCTGGACCTTTAGCTCGCCAACCTGTACTTTTCAACAACTTTCCCACTTTGACCTACACAAACAATATACCATTATTTCTTAAAGCAAAAATAAAGCGATAAAGGGTCTTGGGTTGCCTCCCAAGCAGTGCCATAGTTAACATCGTGGCACGACGCAAGTCTATACTTAGGTGTCATTCTTGGGGTTGGCCATAGTGTCATTAGGCAACCCCTCTTTATGTTATGAGTAGCGACACGACATCACTTGGTTTATCTGGGCTTCTTGTAGCTGAATAATCATGGAATGGGAGGTTGTCATCTGATTAAGCATTAAGACATTCTCTTTTATCTCATTCAACACTCTATCTTGTTCTTCGATTTTGTGTTAGAATAAGTGAGAGTACCTCTTCATTTTGTCCACCCTCTTGTTGTTTCAACACTCGTGAGGGGGAAGGTGCTTGTCCTTCGTTTTAGACCTTGCTTCCAACTTTATGACCTTCTTGGACAAGACATCCAGCTGAGTCAACAATGCGGCCCATTCTTGGTCTTTCTTTATTTCCTTGTTGGTTTTAACCATGCCATCGAGGAGTTGGGATACTACTTCATAGGGTTGTTGTATCAAACAACCTGCAAAAAGTTGATCAAGAACGCTTTTATTTTCGAGACCAAGACTACTATAGAAGAACTCCAGTAGCAATTTATATGGTATTCCATGATTTGGGCACTGCTGCAGTAATGCCTTAAATCTCATCCAAATCTTATGGATAGACCACCCCCCTCCCCAATTGCTTGAACGTTAGGAGGTTATCCCTAATATTGAAAAATCTCAAAAGGGGGTGGTTCATTTGGTCACCAGTTTAACCATTTACACTTATTTTTCCTATTTCAACACACAAACACACAAAACAAAACTAAAAATTAAGTAAGTATCACTACAACAAGAACAAAATTCAACTTAACTAAAAATTGTCAACTAATACCACTCCCTGGCAGCGACACCATTTTGATTTCACGTATCAGGGTATTTCATCCAATACTAAGTGCCAACAATCGTGATTAGTAATATAAAACAACTAAGTGAGTTGGGGTCGAGTCCTAATGGAGTGGTTCGTAATTGAGAATCAATAGGCAAGTAAGAATATGCTCAAGTCAATCATAGCCAAAAACATTTACGAATAAAAGAATTGTTCAAGTTAGGGGTGACACTAGTATCAAATATTATAGGAGTTTGGTTTCAATTATCTACTAAAACAACAAATATTACGAAAATAACAATTATGGAGACGGGATTCTTGGGATGTGATAGGATTATGAGTTAAGATAGACAATTGGGTAATTTCAATTAACAGCAAACAACTGTGAATCGGTGAATAAGCTAAACTTTAGTGAGGATAAACTTTATCTCGAACAATTTACCCCGAATCAAATTGGTTTCTCTCGAACACTATTAAGCCGCAATTAAGCACAACCTTCACTTTAGTCCATTCACTCTCTCGAGCTGAATGTGTGGAAAAGGGTTTAGAGTTCACTCTCTCGAGCTGAAACCATGACAACCCAATACCCACGGACCATCCATTAAGTAATTTTGGTTTTAAAACCTCTTTCTCGAGCAAGCCAAAAACACGAATTTAATATTGTATTTGCAACTACAACCCATTAAATTCAACCAATTACTAAACGAAATCACTTTTAAACAACAAATAAACTATCAATTAACAATATCCAACAGTTATATCAACCCATAATCACATAATCACATAATCATAAAAAGGTAAACATCATTACCAAGTTGTGTTTTCATCAACTGGGTAGGATTTATATTGTCTTTAAAAAAGGTCTAAAATGAAGAATATTCAACGCCCACTTGCAATTTCTCAGAAATGAAAATCTTCAAATCTTTAAAGCTAAGGAAATATCGTCTCCAAAAACTCAATTCTAAGCTCTCAACTCGAAAGTAGAATGTTGTATTCTAAAACTGCATCCTAAATTAAGAATTTAAAAATATATTTACAGTTGTCAAAAATGTGCTGCGAAGGACCATTCGACGCAGTAAGTCTGGATCGCCGATCCACTCAACAAACCACCCTTTGGTAAATTTCATCGCCATTTTGCTTTGGCCTTTAGCATCTTCAGGTTTTGTAACTTTTGGCGATATGAAATTGCATCGCGGAACCATTCGGCGACTCGCCGACTTCTCTTTTCTCTCACCGACTAGATTTTCTCCTTCAGTGCTTGGCACTCTGGAACATTAGGCGAGACCGTGACCGTTCGGTGACTCGCCTAATGGGTTAGGTGATCCCCAGGCCTTCTTTCCTTCGTTCTTTCAGCTGCCTTGTTTCTTTTTGCTTAATAGTGTCCATGCTTTGTTCCTCAATCCAAATACTTGAATCCAAGGATTTACATCAGTTATTGGCACAAAATATACATTTGAGGACTAAATCTATTCAAATAAAACCCTAAATGAGTCCAAATAGTGGACTCATCAGTCCCGTCTTGGCAGACTGATCCAACCCCAGCGGCCCTGGCGAGGTTAGTTTCCTAGGGGTTCTCCTCATTTCTAGAGTTTTCATTGACTTCCAGGGCCATAGTTAATCATTTAGGATGACCCTCCTAGCAAACATAGGCATTGTCCACCTCGAGGTCAACCCAGCGGTATACACACCAGAACCTTTTCCCACTAATTTAACACAACAAGCATGCACAACCTAAGAATATGCCTATTAATCACACAGTTTATAATCGACTGCAAAGCACATCAAGCGAACCTTTCATAACAATAAATTCCACTATTATGTAATAATAACCCTTTTGCTTACATTATTCCCGACCAATCCCATCCACCCTGAAACTAGAGTTTCCTTACAGTCACAAGTCGTTCTTTTCCCTTACCCTCTTTATTAATGGTAAGTCCATGCACAACTAACAGTTGCATTCCCTCTCATAAGTATATCATGTCACACGTCAAGAATTCATTTACGAATCACATCGTAGTTTATCTCTAGAACTTTGAACATAACCAAGTGATGACTCTCTCTATGACAACAAGTTCACGAAAACCCAAGAAATTATAACATACATAATTTCAAACATTAAGGCACGTACAATGCACACATCAAAATCTAGACAGGCAACACTATGCGCATAATCACATCATAGCATTCAAGAAAGTACACTTCATACATCAGCAGTTATTTAGACAACACCATGCATATAATCACAATTTCAAACTGCATCACACAGGTAAGTCAAAATTATCAACTTAATTCGCTTCATGGATGACCATTAGTTGATCATCCATGCATTTATATAGCCTCTAAGGCCACATACCAATTGGAACCTTCTCAGTTCCAATTTACCTTGCTTCTGTCCCTACATCCGCGACTACAACATCTAGTTTACTTTGTGAAGATACCAATTGGGATCTGAAGATACCAATTGGACTCAACCCATACCACAAGGGAATACCCGCAAGGAAGAAGAGAAGAAATGAAACGAATTCCTAGAATGCTTCATAGCTTCCTCAAGATTAGATGTGGACGTCAACACACCAATCTGCAGGAGTCTATTCCATAGTTGCTCTTCTACTGGGAGACCAAAAACCTGGGCTTTGATACCAATTTTTCACGATCCAACCCACTGAGCCGTGCGGGCACCTACTCTAACACCTAAGTAGGTAGACCCTTGATCCCCAAATGGTTAAAAACATACGGAAGATTAAGAAAACTCGAGATAAAAGGAAATTCATAGGATTTTTACATAATAAAGAGTTTAAACAATCTAAAGTTAAATTAGTAAAATAAATACCGTCCCCAAGGATCTAGTCTAAACAGGTACAAAGCTTCTAAGTTTATAGGGTATAAAATACAGTAACTAATGACATAGCTCCCACCACGGGGAATGAAGAGTAGAAGTTGTTGGAGATTGTCTTCGTCTTCACCTATGAAGCATCAATGACCCTTTAACCTGACTATGCCAAATGGCATAGCAAGAGTAGTAAAGTACAAACAATACGTACTGGTAGGCATCATTGGTCAACCCGATGCCTACCATATTATATAAAGAAATCAACCAGCAGGAAATATGCAATAAGAAAGTACACCCCTCAACCTTTATCCTCACACCTTTATCATTCCCGTATACCTTAAACGTACTAATACACTTGACTCTAACCCCCAATTCTGTCACCCTGCTCGCTCTTTTCTTGATCATAAATTAACCATTTTATCTCAAAAAAGAGTTATGAATACAACCACTACCAACCTGGCCAACCACTCATGACATGCCCTCGCTTTTTCTATATCACAACTCATGCCCTAACCACATAGTTTACTCTATCAAGGTTTGCTAATATTTTCGAATACGAATCCCCTTCTCAAGGTAGGACCTGTGTACTTTTTTCATCATGAACACTACCCAATTTCTCATTGTTTAAGAACACAAACAACCTCTCTAAAAAAAAGTCGGTAGCAACAACTGGATCCTCGATCTCCATTTACTAGACAACATACAGATTGGGCATGATCATTCACAGTTAACTCTAGTAAACGAGATATGAGCAAGTAATTACAACACAGTAAACACACATATACATGATTAATAATTTAATTATCATTTTAGGAGCAATATACATTTCCTCAATATCAATGACAGGTAGATATGAATGTAGTAGTCACAAATGGTTCTCTCATAAAACTCACACCCAAATTGTTAGTGTGTTGGAACGTGACACTCGCCAATATATATGTGTCGGAATGTGACACCCTATCCAATATATGTGTCGGAACGTGACACCCGATCCAATATATGTGTCGGAATGTGGCACCCGATCCAGTCAACACAACCACATCCATAATCTACCTATAATGAATAGTTCACAGAGTCACACAGTCAAGTAATAGATTCATGGCATATAATTTTCCTTACTTAGTCATTTTATTAGGTTCGATTCATGTTTCTCTATTCATATACATGTATGATATAATGGAGCAATTAACAAATATATATAACACAAACGGGAAGGAAAACCATCACCAACCCCTAGTTCACTAGGTAAGGCTTCCCCCCGCTCCATGGTACACATCATATTTAACAACTAAGAGTACATGCACGAACATCTCTTTATCTATGGCAAAGGCCTAAACATGAATTCTATCGTAAATTAGCAATATATTATGCAGTGAGCACAAAATTACGACTACTTAAGTAAGTAAACCTTGCCTACTTCGGCGCCAAGCAGCTGTAGGGGGATTGTAGCTCCAATCCTGGCTTTCGAACAACGATAAGGTGGATTTTGGCCAGGAATCAGCGAGTTGTCATCAACCTTGCACTGGAAATCTATTTATCCTTCCTTTCCAAGCCTAGAGTAACCTGTTGAGGGTTTCTGGGGTGACCTTCACCTCTTTTTGGCACTTAAGGAAAAAGGAGGAAATAAGACTTCGCGCCATTAAGTTCTGCCCTTCGACCATCCCGCTTTGGTGCTCCCATCCTGCTGGGGCGTCGTCGTTGTTGCGGCATCATCCCGCTCTGGCGGGACAGTAGAGTCTTGTTAGTCACGACGTTTGTCCCTTCATAAGTAATGATGGTTCAGGTCGTTACAGATGATGAATTTGATTTGAAATTCGTGATGGCAACATCTTATAAAATTAAAATAATGTACTAAAACTAAAAAGAAAGATAGATAAGACAATAACAAGTATAGTAGTTTTCTTTTTATGTGTTCTCATATTATTTCTTTGTTACAAAAATAGAGAGAGATATACATGTATATACTTGGGCACCAAGTATATTGCATGGATATCTAATTTACAACACCTAGTATATTGTGTGTATATCTATCTTACAACACAAAATATATCGATTATACAACACAAGTTATATTGTGTATACATCCATTCTTCAACAAAAAGTATATTATATGGACATCCATTCACAACAAAATTGATATATATTATAATTTGTAGCTTTTTATACTTTATAATTGCTTCACTCTCAACATTTTTGGGCAAAAAATTTCATATCAAGTTCATTTTCTCTTCTAGGGTTGACAATCTCCTTTTAACTTTACCATCTTTTTATTTATCTATTGATCAAGTTTATCTACATGCCATTCTTTTTGTAATTTTAATACTCATTATCTTCTCTTTTTTCATGAAATCAATGATAATGTGAATTTCCATTTCTTTCCTTTTTATTCGAACTTCAAAAATATTTGTAACCACTGTATGATGTTATTCTATTTTTTTAAATTTTTTTTTAGTAAATCTATATTGATATGTAATGACTCTCTATGTCATTTTCTTTGTTTTTAGTTTTTAAAGCTTTATTTAGCGACCCCACATCATTTATGACTTGCTGGGACTAGTAGTTCATTCACCATATTGTTCGTTTGGTTTTTATGCAAAGTTTTCCTATCCTGGAGCTATGAAGTTTTACTAAGGACAAAACATCAAGTAAAAAATCTCAGAATATAATTCTGTTGATTTTATTAGCTATGGAACATTGATTTTAGTCTAGATAAACCCTTGGTTAAGTTTCCGAGGTTGTTGCACTTATTTCAAGCAACCTTATGGCTTTTGGGGAAAAATGGAGCCTTGGGTTTGGGACCCACTTTTTGTGGAGACGATATTTGATGAAAGTTTTGACATTTCCATTGAGTCTAGAATATCAAATTTGATGAGGTAGCATAATTTGTTTGCATGTACGGGGGTTCTGAATGAATCTCGAGCCCCCGTCCAAGCATTTTTGCCAACTCTAAATTGAGCTGGTGCACCCAGTTTTGTTCTTTGCATCACACATTTGAAGCTGCATTTGCAAAGGTGTCACGACCCAAAGTGTACCATATATGTGATATAATGTATAACTTCCCAAGAGCCCTATACAACCCACGTGACATACATAGAACACAATATAGAAGAGTTTAGGTAAGGAGTCCAATATCATAAAGAGAGTTTAAAGGAAAATGCGGACTCATAACTATGTCTTGACAAGTCCTTCTAAAACATAACAAGAGTGGCTGGAACGTAACCAATAAATCACATACAAAGTCAAAATACTAAAATACAACATAAACAGTAAAGTCTTCGTGACCTTGCCCTCGGAGTCGGAGGACTCACCAATGAACTAGTCTGAATTAGCAATCCAAACTAACCATGAATAGGAGGATATAGATAATCTAGCCCTACACTATAAGACAATGTAGGCACACATATGCATTAGGTACATGGAATGTACTAAGTATGATGGAAATGTTAAAAAAACCATAAATGTGATCATATGAGGACATTATACATAATATGCATGAACAAGCTAAAAATATATTAAAACCTTTAAAGAAGAATCATAAATCATGAAGTATGAACATGGTCAATTGTCATAACCCAGGGGTACCCCCTAGACGTAACATAGCATACAAAACACTGAGAGACCTCATATAAGCCACTTAGCTTTCATAACATAAGGTAATAGAAAAGAGAGGAAATTTAAAACATTTTTCAACCAACATCAAAGTTTTATATCAAAAAACGGAAGTCTATTACACTTGTCTCAAACCATCTTAAACATGAATATCTTGGGACACAACCCATACATAGTGTTCAAAATATGAAATGAAAGAACATAAGAGAAATGGTGGTCATATCCTCGAATGCTATGAGGACTCACCAATCTTCAAGTCTTACTCTACTAGGATCCTAGCTACGGAGATGAGAATCGATATCGCCGGACCCTACATTTGGATAAGAAATGTAGGCAAGAGTATGCGTTAGTATAAGCATGTACTATATATGATAGTTAACATAAACATCGACATAAGCATAAGAGATAACAACATAAGTCATAAGCATAGTCAATGCACATAAATCATCATAACATAGGAGGAATACTTCTTGAAGTAACCTCAACTTATCTTTAGTCAAGACTTGGTTCATCCACCTCTAGTCAAGCATATCATGGAAGGCAACTCAAGTAAAAATCCAAGCTTATCATTCATCATACATAGTCTAGCTTATATTTTATAGACATGGGGAATCGCCTCTTGCCTTACTTTAAAGGAACATGGGTAGTCGCCTCTAGTCCTTATACAGATCATGGGTACTCATCTCTAGTTCACCTTAATATATGTATCATGGGCATTCACCTTTTGTCCAACATCATGTGACATGGGTATTCGCCTCTTGTCATTCTATAAGGATCATGGGTATTCGCCTCTTGTCCAATCATATCATAAGAACGTGGGGAGTCGCATCTTGTTCAACTTTAAGGAATAAGGGTTAATAGCCTCTTTATCCTATTTCATGGAATATGGGTAATCGCCTCTAGCCTCATCAATATCTTAGCCATTAACATTAGATTCATTTTAGGTGAGAAATACTACTTTCAACCTAGAATCATTCAATAGGAGAAAACCTTTCACATTCATACTTACACAATTCATGTGGAAACTATCCCTTCCACAACAACCACATCAATAATCAACAATTCATCATATATGCTTTACTGTCAAAGCACTTCTCATCATAATCACTATATATGCTTTAATCTTAAGCAATTCATAACGTATCTCATCCATCCTATAAGAATACATCTAACCCACAAATTCTCCTTTCATAGATCAAACCCATCTATATCATCTTAGAAAAAATGGGTTAAGAATGGGTAAATGTAAATTCATTCTTAAAATATGTAATCCTATCAATTCACAATCACAAACCAAATCATTTGGATCAACATAAATCAAGACCTACAACATTAGAAGAAAACCCTAACTCAAATTGGGGATTTTCTACTTGTCAATTGGGAATCTTGGGGGCTCTATGGATGAAAACCCTTCATACCTTGATTACAAAGCCCACAAATGCTTGAGGATTGGAGACTTGACCTTGATCCTAGCTCCAACTCTTTCTTCTTCTTCTTCAAGTTCTAGATAGAGAAATATTTGAGAGGAAAACTTTGGGTTTCTTTTGGTGAATTTGAGAGAATGAGTTGAACGAACTAATTTGAGAGTTGAAATCATTTATATAGGAGGTCCTAAACAAAGGAAAAATGACATAGTATAGGAACTAATTAATTAGGAAAAAACCCAACTACCCCTAAACTTAACTACCAACGGACCACCGACCTTCCACCCATGGACCCAATCTACGAACCGTGGTCTAACCCACGGCCCGTCTTGGTTGATCGTGGTTTGTGGTCAGAAGATGGTTTTTGGGTCATTGATCCACGGACCCTAACTACAGACCGTGATCTGGCCTACGGTTCGTAGGTCAGGCCATGGTCCTGGGCCTCTATTACTTAGCCAAGGTGGCTAACCTACGAACCCACCTACGGTCCGTGGTTCAACCCACGGGCCGTGGTTGGCCTCCATGGCTAGCACCTGCAACTTCCCAAAATCTTATCCTTTTCCCTTTTTTTGGATATGGGGTTTTACAATATCTTCCCCTTGGGATCATTCATCCTCGAATGAGATTCAAACTGGTTCTAAAAGATTAAGAGAGGAACTAACAACCCAACCTATAATGCAATGCCTACAACTGAGGAGGAACTATAGTCTCCAAGCTAAGGCATTCTCAAAACATCATAAAAAGGGTAAATGTAACTCTATCAGGCCATTATGCATGCAATGCCCGTAAATAAGGAGGAAACATCAACTCCAAGCTAATCATACTCAAATGCATCTCAAGGGAAGGTAGGAACTACATCTAGCAACCCAATATGCATGAAATTTCAACAGTTACTCATGTTCAAGGAGGAATTACCTTCTCCAAGCTAAAAACATGCTCAACACAATCTCATTGAGATCATATGCAATTTTTTCTCAAAAGCATATCTAAAGTATGTTCATCAATTCATCTCATGGAGTCTATAGGAAACTCATACTTAATGCACTACAACATGAGGAAAATCAATCATATGAACTTATTTTCTTTCAACACACAAGTTTTCATGAACATACATAACATAAGGAAATCATGGGAACATCTAAAACACACATGACTTCAAATAAGGAGTAAATTATGAGGAAACTCATTACCTCAAGCTAGAGCAGAAGGAAAAAAATGAGGATATCAGGACTTCATATCAGCCTCGGCCTCCCAAGTAGCACCCTCAACTAAGTTATTCATCTACAATACTTTCACGGAAGCAACTTCCTTGTTTCTCAACTTCTTAACTTACCGATCTAAAATATCTGGTACCTCTTCATAAGAGAGACTTTCATCAACCCCCAAGCCTCCTAGGGGAACTATGGATGTCGAATCTCCTACATACTTCTTAAGCATAGAGACATGGAACACCAGATGCATCATTGCCAAATTATTTATTAAATCAAGTTTATAAGCAACTTCATCCACTCATCTCAAAATTTGATATGGGCCTATTTATCGGGGACTAAGTTTCCCTTTCTTCTTGAATCTCATCACACCCTTCATGGGTGAGATTTTCAAGTAGACCCAATCACTAACCTCATACTCAAGGCTTTTTTTCTAACATCAGCATATGAATTTTATGAGCTTTAGGTTGTTCTCAACCTCTCTCTAATAAGCCAGACTTTCTCCATAGCCTCATGAACTAATTCAGGTCTTGTCAAGGCAACTTCACCCACTTCAAACCACCCTATGGGATATCTACGCCTCATACCATAAATATCTTCAAAGGGGGTCATACCAATACTAGAATGGTAGCTATTATTATAAGAGAACCCTATCAAAGGCAAAAGATCATCCCAATTTCCCTTCGAATCGATGACACATGCTCTCAACATATCCTCTAAAGTTTAGATCGTTCGCTCTGCTTGCCCATCAGTTTGTGGTTGAAAGTCGTGCTAAGCTTCATTTTAGTACCAAGACCCTTTTGGAATGACTTCCAAAACTGAGAAGTAAATTGGGTACCTCTATCGGAGATAATTGACAAGGGCACACCATGAAACCTTACCATTTCCCTCAAATATAACTTAGCATAGTCTTTCTCTGTATAAGAAACTTTGACGAAAATAAAATGAGCTAATTTCGTCATTTGGTATACTATGACCCAAATCGAATCATATTGTAGCCGAGTACGTGGCAACCCTACTATAAAGTCCATATTCAAGTCTTCCAACTTCCAAGTAGGAATGCTAATGTCTTGGGATAAACCTCCTGGTTTATGATGCTCAACTTTCACTTGTTGGAAATTTGGACACTTAGCCACAAATCCCGCAGTATCCTTCTTCATCCTATTTCACCAATATACCTCCCGCAAGTCACGGTATATCTTGGTGGATTTCGAGTGAATAAAATATCGAGAACTATGGGCTTCTGTCAAGATTTGTTCCCTTAAGTCTTCAACATTTGGAACACATAATAGATCTTTGTATCTAAGTACCCTATCCACCCCCTTGGGAGAAAGCCTCAATGGACTTCTTGAGCACCGCTTCTTTCAATTCTACGAAAGTTGAATCTAGACATTATGTAGCTTTCACATCACTCACAAAAAAATGATTTGGAACCATTATAGACCATAACACCACCGTTGGTAGATTCCATCAACTAAACACCCAAACGAGCTAATCTATGTACATCTCGTACCAATTCGTTCTTATCATCATCAATGTGAGCAACACTACCCATAGATAATCTACTAAGAGCATTCGCCACTACATTCGCCTTACCGAGGTGATAGAGAACACTTATATCATGATCTTTCAATAATTCAAGCCACCTTCTTTGGCAAAGATTTAGATCTTTCTGATTAAACACATATTGCAAGCTCTTGTGGTTAGTGAATACATTTAGATGAACACCATACAAATAGTGCCTCCATATCTTTAAGGCAAAAATCACTGCTGCTAATTCAATATCATGGGTTGGATAATTCTTCTCATGAACCTTAAGTTGCCTTGAAGCATAGGCAATAATCTTTCAGTTTTTTATAAGAACACAACCCAACCCAATTCTTGACGCATCACAATATACCACAAAACCGCTCGTCCCTTCCGATGAAGTCAAAATCGGTGCGGAAGTACGTCTATCTTTCAACTCTTGGAAAATTTTCTCACATAAATCGGACCATACAAACTTAGCCTTCTTTTGATTCAAAGATGTCAATGGAGTGACAATAGAAGAAAACCCCTCAACAAATTGTCAGTAATAACCGGCCAAACCCAAGAAACTTCTAATGTCTGAAGGTAATAAAGGTCTAGGCCAACTCTTGACCGCATCCATCTTATTAGGAACTACCTCAATACCCTTACTAGAAACTATATGACCAAGGAAAGCTATGGACCTTAGCCAAAACTCACACTTGCTAAACTTTGCAAAGAGTTGTTGTTCCTTAAGGACTTGCAACACAATCCTCAAATGATTGGTATGATCATTCTCGCTCTTTGAGTAGAACAAAATATCATCAATGAACACTATCATAAACGTGTCAATGTATTGTCTATAAACCCTATTCATCAAATCCATAAGTGCCGCCGGAGCATTAGTCAAGCTAAACGACATCAGTTAAAATGACCATATCGGGTTCTAAAATCCGTCTTTGAAATATCATCCTCTTTCACCCTCAATTGGTGATAACCCAATCTAAGGTCGATCTTAGAGAAGTATCTTGCACCATGAAGTTGTTCAAACAAATCATCTATTCTTGGAAGAGGATACTTATTCTTAATGGTTACCTTGTTCAACTGACGATAGTCAATACATATTCGAAGTGAACCATCTTTTTTCTTAACTAAAAAAATTAGAGCACCCCATTGAGAGATACTCGGTCGGATGAAACTCTTATCTAACAAATCCCTCAACCGTTCCTTTAACTCTTTAAGTTCTACCGGAGCCATTCTATAAGAAGGAATAAAAATAGATTGCGTATCTGGGAGAAGGTCAATACCAAAATTTATTTCCCTTTCAGGAGGAATACCGGGTAAATCAAATGGGAACACTTCTGGATATTCACTAACAATGGGGACCAACTCAAGACTAGGGGTTTCAGAATCCATATCCCTCACACTAACTAAATAGTATAAGCAAACCTTAGGAATCTATTTATCTAGCTTTGAGATAAGAAATGAACCGACCTTTTGGCATAAAATTTCTTCCCTTCCACTCTAGGACAGGCTAACTCGAGCACTGAAGCTTGACTACTCGAGTTCTACAATCAATAGAAGCATAACAACATCAAAATCTAGCAGATCAAGCTCTACCAAGTCAACAAGAGTAACTCTATAGGATAATGAGAGGAGACACTTTCTATATACCCTTTCAGACAACACAGAATCACTAACAGGAGTAAAGACATAAAAAGGGTTTAATAACACTTTGAGAAACACATCAAATCTCATAGCCATAGATGGTGTCATAAAAGACAAAGTAGCACCGGGATCAAGTAAAGCATATACATCTAGTTGGAAAACTTTCAACATACCTATAACCACATCGGCAGAATCCTCTTGTTCACCTTAAGTCCAAAAAGCATAAAACCTAATTTACTTAGAAGCATTAGCACCCGAACCACTTGGATATGATGAAGGATAGGGTGGAGCCATACGATGACTATCTCCTTCATTATTAGTGATAAGCCCAAATTACACCTCTATTAAAGAAGTATAAACGGTCATCGTCAAATAAAGAACCTAACTTGTAGGTTGCGGTCGATCCCACGAGGAATACAGTTCAAACTTAAACTTCACTCACTATTATATTTGTTTAGTCAACTTATTTACAAGACAAGTAAATAAAAGGGGGGGGGGGGCGAACTTTTAGAAACAAATAATTTATTTTTGTTTTAAGTAACGAGTGAGAAAAATTCAAAATTTAAGTTACCAATATGAGAGGGAAACTAGGGTGTATTTGTTCCCCATAAGGTCTTAACGCGGTAATCCTAATAATAGTAATCCTTTACTAGTGTTTTACCTGCAAAGTTGGTAAGATAGGTATCCCTAGGTGATTGGTCCTCTAAATAAGGAATATCACTACGCACCTTGGTCCGGCTACGAGTGTATACTTTACTAACCCTTACCTTTACCTTAGATTAGACATCACATCAATGTATGGCTTAGTTTTACCCTTGCACCAATTGATATTAGAGTATTAAATAGCATCCACTAAATCTCTGTTGATAATTCTTTTCTCATTGACTACCTCCTTGGTCCAGCAAGTAGCAACGAAGCGGGTTTTAATGCCTGCAGTCATTAAAAAGACTTCTAAGCGAAAGAAGTACCAATACATGCAAAAATACTATTTAAGAATTACTTAATTATATTTCATACGTTATTCATTGCTCATCGTTCCCACAACCCTAGTTATGGATTAGCTACTCATGCTTGAAAGAACACAATTCATGTTTTGATAAGAAGAATTCATAAACTCACTATTAGAGTGGAAGAAACCCGAAATTTACAATTGAATTTCAAACTCAAAATTTTGTAAAACGAAATTCGGAAATCAAATGCTAAAGTTGCAAGTTAATTCCACAAAATACCAAGAACTAAAAGCAAACAATAATGTCTAATCCCCAAAAACGAGGTTTACATATCCTATTTATAGAAAAACATGTCTTAAACAAAAAGAAAACAAAATAAAGAAATAAACTTCTAGAATGCGACATCAATCGATGACTCGACCTACGGACCGTGGGTCTACCTACGGTCCATAGGTCCCCTTCCATGGCTCTACACATAGGACTTTTCATCAGGTACTGGAACTTTAACTCTCTAAATCTATTCGACGGATGTGCAGGACGGCCCATGGGTCGACCTACGGTCTGTCAGATGCTCTGCAATTCCACACTAAGTCATACTTCCCTGATGCTCCATCTACGCCCGCCCATCGACGGACTGTCAAAGGGCCTACGTTCCGTGGATCATGTCCGTGGGTGGCTCCTTCTGCATAATTTCAGCTTTCATCTCACTCAACTCCGTCCAAGCCTATTTCTTGAAAAGATAACACATAAAACATTATTTCTAATACAAAATGGCCCTAGACACACATAATACTTAAGTGAAATGTATCAAAAAATACTGTAAACTCACAGTATATCGACACCCTCAACTTAAACTTGCTGTTTGTCCTCAAGCGACACATTAACACTCTAAACAACACTTGTGTAGAAGCAAACATTCAAACTCAAGCAATCACATGGCTATCTATTCCCTCAAATCTCTCATTTAATGCAAACCTTTTTATCTAGACTCAACAAGCTAACTCATGCGGATCAAGATATGACAAAGATCGACCAGTAGAGACTACAACATACACTTTTCACAATCGCCAAGGTACCAACTTTCCAACAATGTAATTAGTGCCCTCTTTCACACGAAATCCTTTTCACAAAATAGTTATGAATTTTGAGTTTTAGGATTCATTCAACACTCACGCTCAAAAGTGACTTTAAGTACAATTAGTGCTTAATACTATAGGTTTCCCCTTATTTTCACTGCATAAACTCTCCAAACTAGTTGCTAGGATCACTATAGGACTTTCTTAGCTTGTAATGTAGGCTCAGGGTCAGATAGAATATATTTGGGTACTTTTTAGTGACTTTCTTCCTTCTTTGACATTACATTGGCTTTTAACCTCTTTTCTCAAGCTATTTTTGACATCATTTCATTTTACCTTCTTTCCCTTGATTCTTTTCAACACAGATGTGACTTTTGACTTTATGACTCTTATTTTTCACTTTGTTCTTTTTCTTTCACTTTGTTTTCTTTATTTCTTTCAGCACTTTTGTTTATCATCTTTTTGCTTCTTTTGCACAAAGTCACGTCTTTTTCTGTTTTGTTTCTCTCTTCAACATGCAATTCTTTTCATACCCTTTTTCTTTCAGTTTCCTTTTTCAAAGCCACCCTCAACTTATGTGTTTAGCATGAGTTGAGGTGCACAATATCCGATGTTGGACCAGGGCCAAGATCAAGGTAACTTTTTGAATTAGCCACCCTCAACTAAGGCTTTTGGCCTAAGTCAAGGTGCACATATCCAAGGAGGGACCAGGGCCTAAACAATTATTATAGAGTTAGGTAAATTGAAATAAGTGGTCTCTCTTAGGCTCAAACATTTGGATCAAAGGGAACATTGATTTCATTTGGTTGGATCATTTTAGGCTTTAGTGGACTAATTTGAACAAGGGCCTACGATCAATTCCCAAATTCTAGCCTAGATTATCTTAGCAGGACCAACGGGGAAATATCTAGATTGGCTCATACTGTCTAAACATTCAACTTTTCTCATACACTCTTGGCATAGTATTTCATTATCAGATTATCAAATTACCCAATTCAAGTTTTAGCTTAAGTCATAAGGTCAAATCGGTTCTTTATCCTGTCTTATTAAGATCCAACACATTCAACTCATCAAGACTATAGATCTAGCACATTTCAAAGGTTTTAGACGAGTATCAATTTCATGCTCATTATGCCATCATGATTTTTATTCTTCCACTTACTTCGACACATACAATCCTAAACATGTCGGTTCAATAGAAATTAAAATAGTCTCTTGGGGGAAAAGAACACAGGCAATAAAACCCCAAAAGAGGATTATGAGTTAGGTTACTCAGACTTCACCCTATCACTCACAATCCATTTACCCCACCCCAACAAAATAAAGTGCAATTGTCCCCAATACATAATAAAATAACAAGTAAAAGATCGGGTGAAGCAAATCTGTGGCGCATATGCGCCGAAGACCACCCAAGAAACGGGTGTGTCCAGTTTCCCGGAGCCCGCAGGATCAACACTTGGAATGCCGTCAGTAGCGCTCATATCTACTATCCCAGCACTCTCTGTAGTGCTCACACTGCCAAATGGGCCAACACCTATCTCTCTGGCCCGCTGCTGTCTCCGTTCCTCATCAACTATGGACGCCCTCCGAGCCTATCAGTCTGTTGGCGCTTCTTCTTCCTCAATCGCTCAGCCTCAGTATCATCAGAAGTATGAGCGGAGCGGGGGCACTTCCGACAAAAGCGCCAAAATTTGATAAGCCCAAATTACACCTCTATTAAAGAAGTATAAACGGTCGTCGTCAAATAAAGAACCTAACTTGTAGGTTAGGGTCGATCCCACAAGGAATACAATTCAGACTTAAACTTAACTCCCTTTTATATTCATTTAGTCAATTTATTTCAGAGATAAGTAAATAAAAGGGGGTATTTTTAGAAACAAATAACTGATTGTTGTTTAAGTAACAAGTGAGAAAAATTCAAACTTTAAGTTACCAATATGAGAGAGAAAATAGTGTGTATGTGTTTCCCATAAGCTCTTAATGCGGTAATACTAATAATAGGTATCCCTAGGTGATTGGTCCTCTAAATAAGGAATTTCACTATGCACCTTGGACCGACTACAAGTGTATACTTTACTAACCCTTACCTTTACCTCAGATTAGACATCACATCAATGTATGACATAGTTTTCATCCTTGCACCAATTGATATTAGACTATTAGATAGCGTCCACTAAATCTCTGTTGATAATTCTTTTCTCATTAACTACCTCCTTGGTCCGTCAAGTAGCAACGAGGTGGGTTCTAACGCGTGCACTCGTTAAAAATACTTCTAAGCAAAAGAATTACCAATACATGCAAAAACACTATTCAAGAATTACTTAATTATTATTCATACATTGTTAATTGTTCATGGTTCCCACAACCCTAGTTGTGGATTTAGCTAATCATTCTTGAAAGAACACAATTCATGTTTTGATAATAAGAATTTATGAACTTATGATTAGAGTAGAAGAAACCCAAAATCTCCAATTGAATTTCAAAGTCAAAATCTTGTAAAAAGAAATTCATAAATCAAATTGCTAAAGTTGTGAGTTAATTCCACAAAATACCAAGAACTAAAAGTAAACAATAATGTCTAACCCCCAAAAACGAGGATTACATATCCTATTTATAGAAAAACATGTCCTAAACAAAAAGAAAATAAAATAAGGAAATAAAATTCTGGGACACAGCATCAATGGACAACTCGATCTATAGACCGTGGGCTGACCTAAGGTCCGTAGGTCCCTTTCCGTGGCTCCACAGTTAGGATTTTTCATCAGGTACTGGAACTTTAACTCTCTAAATCCATTCGACGGATGTGTTGGATGGCTCGTGGGTCGACCTACAGTTCGTCAGTTTCTCCGTAGTTCTACACTTAGTTAGACTTCCCTGATGCTCCATCTACGCCTACCCATCGATGGACCGACAAAGGACTTACGGTCTGTGGATCACGTGCGTGGGTGTCTCCTTCTGCATAATTTCAGTTGTCATCTCACTCAACCAAATCCAAGCATATTTCATGGAAACATAACACATAAAACATTATTTCTAATACAAAATGGCCCTAGACATGCACAACTCTTAAGCGAAATATATCAAAAATGTCGTAAACTCATGGTTTACTAATTAGCAACCAAAGGATAATCCCTTGTCTTGTGATCCATCTTACCACAACCAAAGAAAGCATTGGAACCTGCTAGACATTTGCCCTCATACTTTCTTCCACAATTAGTACAATTAGGTAAGTAAGACTCATTACCACCTCCTTGAGGTTTAGGGTTAGACACCCTTTAATTGTTAGAGCTTGGGGGAGCCTTAGAAGAACCTTGCCTGGCAAACCTTTGTCAAAACCATTAACGACCACGTCCATCTCATTTGGAGGTCATGTGTAATCGCCTCTAGCATCATCAATATCTTAGTCATTATCATAAGATTCATTTTAGGTGAGCAATCCTTCCAACCTAGAATCATTTAATGTGAGAAAGCCTTTCACATTCATACTTAAGCAATTCATGTGGGAACTATTCCTTCCACAACAATCACATCAATAATCAACAATTCATCATATATGCTTTACTCTCAAAGAACTACACATCATAATCACCCAATATGCTTCAATCTCAAGCAATTCATAATGTGTCTCATCCATCCTATAAGAATACATCTAACCCATAAATTCTCCTTTCAATGGTAAAATTTATCTTAGAAACATGGGTTAAGTATGGGTATTTATAAATTCATTCTAAAAACATGTAATCCTATCAATTCAAGCATGAAAAATCATAACCCAATCATTTGGATCAACATAAATCAAGACCCACAACATTAGAAGAAAACCCTAACTCAAATTAGGGAATTTCTACTTTTCAATTGGGGAATCTTGGGGGAACCATGGATGAAAATCCATTATATCTTGATTACAAAGCCCAAAAATGCTTGAGGATTGGAGACTTGATCTTGATCCTAGCTCCAACTCTTTCTTCTTCTTCAAGTTCTAGAGAAAGATATATTTGAGAGGAAGACTTTGGGTTTCTATTGGTGAATTTGAGAGAATGGGTTGAATGAACTAATTTGAGGGTTGAAATCATTTTTATAGGGGTCCTAAACATAGGCAACATGACATAGCCACTTTTATCCAACTCCCTCACACAGCCTCCCTTCCATGAGCCTTCCCCTGCGTCATGGTCTTCACCACGAGCCGTGAAGTGGCTCGTGAAGAGGTGAACTCTTGTGAAGAGGTGAACTCTTGGGAAGCCTTTAGGGAGGCTACTTCCTAGCTCTCCATGGGTGGAACCACGAACTAAATAATTGTAACAAATAATAAATTGTGTGAAAGTTCAAATCAGTGACAGGGAATGGTTCGTTCAATTTGTACAGATGGGATTGATGCATTTGAGATAAGGCAGATGATAATTAGGAATTAGTAGAGCCAATTTGTGCTTTAGTAGCAGGAAGCTGTGATGGAGTCATTTCGAATCTATGTAATAAGTTTGTGGAGATTCACATGAAAAAATATGCTATTGCACAAAGATTTCAGTATAGGACAATGAGGTCAAATGCAATCAGGTAAATAGTTATTATATTTATGTACGTGATTTGGAATTTAATTTAATTGTATATGTATGTAAATAGAAATATATGCAGTCAAATTTGTGCATGATTATTTATATAAATGTATATAATGTTTTTACTATTCATCTACTGATATGTCATTACGTATTTGTGATGTAGTTATACGCTATTTTGTTTGTGTGGAGTGTGAGTCGTTATGCACAGCTAGAAAGACTTTTAAACAAAAAGATTAACAATACATGCATAAACACTATTCAAGAATTACTTATTCATTAGTTATCGTTGTTAATTGATCATGGTTCCCACAACCCTAGTTGTGGATTTAGCTACTCATGCTTGAGAATTCACAATTCAGATTGTTGTTAGGAAGAATCATAAACTTACAATTAAAGTAGATGAATACCGAAATCTTGAATTTAAATTCAAAGTGGGAATTGTATAAAATAGCTTCTGAAATTGAAGTACCCAAGTGTTTGCAAAATAATTCCAAAAACTCAAAACTAATAGTCTCCAATAATATCTAACTTCCAAAAAAGGGAAATAACAAATAATATTTATAGTATTTAAATCCTAAACCAACTAGGAAAGGAAAATAAGGAAAATTAGTTCAAGACGCGGTTTTGACAGACGACAAGACCTACAAACTGTTGGTCGACCTATGGTCCGTGGATCACCTCCATAGTTCAAGTACTGGAACTCAATCTTTCTGATCAAAACATCAATTGTGCAGGACAATCCGTCATTCACTCTATGGGCCATCATTTTCCTCCATGGTTCCACACTTGGCTAGACTTCCTTGAACTCACACATACGTTGCTTCACCTATTGTCCCTCATAGGACCTACAGTCTGTAGTGGCTTCATCAGTTGCTACTGCTGCTATTTTAGTCCCTTTTTCTCTCAATCGCTTTCGAACCAATTTCCTGCAAAGATTACATAAAAACCATTATATCTAATAACAAAATAGCCCAAGACTCGCACAAACTCTAAATGAAATACATCAAAAATACCGAGAACTCACGGCATATCAACACCCTTAACTAAAACTTGTTGTTTGTCCTTAAGAGACACACTAAAACTCAAAACGACACTCATGTAGAAGTAAACATACAAACTCAAGCAATCACATGGCTTTTTCAATCAATCCTTTCACTTAGTGCAAATCTTTTCATTCAGACTCAATAAGCTAACTCATGCAGATCAAAACATGACATAAACAGACCAATATATATCACCACATACACTTTCAACAATAACCAAGGTACCAACTCTCCAACAATGTAACTAGTGCCCTTACCACAAAGAAATCTTTTTTCACACAAAAATATGATATTTAAGCTTACAGATTCGGTAGACACTCACACTCAAAAGTGAATTCAAATACAGTTAGTGCTCAATACCATAGGATTGCCCTTATTTTTACTGCATAGACTCTTCAGACTAGTCACTGGGATCACTATAGGACTTTATTAGCTTGTAGCGTAGGCTCAGGGTCAGGTAGGATTCATTTGGGTACTGTTAGTTGCTTTTCTGCTCTACTTGACATTATATTGGCTATTTAACTTTTTTCTCAACCAATTCTGACATATTCTTATTTTTGTTCTTTTCCTTGACTTTCTTCAGCACAGATGTGACTTGACTTTTTCATTCTTCTTTTTCACTTTTTCTTTCTCTGTTATTCGGCCTCATTATCACTCTTTCTTTGTTTCTTTTACATTCAGTCACATCATTTTCTATCCTTTTTCTTCTTCTACACACAACTCTTTTCATATCCTTTTCTTTCAGTTTTCTTTTTCATAGCCACCCTCAACTTATGTATTTTGCATGAGTTGAGATGCACAATATCCGAGGTCAGACCAGGGCCAAGATTAAGGTAACTTCTGAATCACCCACCCTCAACTTAGACTTTTGGCCTAAGTTAAGGTGCACATGTCCAAGAAGGGACCGGAGCCAAAACAGTCTTTTAAGGAAGGTGAGTTAGGTGTATTGAAAGAAGTGGTAGGCTCAAACATTTGGATCAAAAGGAGCATTTATTTCTTTTGGTTGGATCTTTTTAGGCTTAAGTGGACTTGTTAGAACAAGGTCCTATGATCATTTCCCAATTTATAGCCTAGATTATCTTAGTAGGACCAACGAGGCAAGTTCTAGATTGGCACATACTGCATGAACATACAATTTCCTCACGCACACTTGGCACATTGTTCATTATCGAATTATTGAAGCACCTAGTTCAAGTTTTAGCTTAAGCCATGCTATCATACCGGTTCCTATCATGTCACACAAAGATCCAACATATTCAACTCATTAAGCCTATAGATCTAGCACATTTCAAAAATTTTGGACAGGTATCAATCTCATGCTCTTATTTCATCATGCTTTCATTCTTTTTATGTAGTTCTACACATACAATCCCACACATGCCGGTTCAATAGAAAAGTAAAACAACCCCTTAGGGAAAAAGAACACAGGCAAGAAAACTCCAAGGGAGGGTTATGAGTTGGGTTACTCAAACTTCACCATATCACTCACAACCAATTTACCCCACCCCCATGAAAAATTGGTGAATTGCCCTCAATGCACACAAAAAAAGAAAAATAAAACATAGGGTGAAGCAAACTTGTGGCGCATAAGCGTCGATGACCTATCAAGAAGCGGGTGGGTCCAGTTTCCCAGAACCCGCTAGATCAACAATAGGAGTGCCATCAGTAATGCCCTCATCAATATTAAGAACATCATCCATAGTGTTCCTAGAACTGGATGGGCCAATATCAATCTCTTGGGATTGTTGTTGCCTCAACTCCTCATCGATAATAGACTACCTCTGGGCTGCTTTTAACTATTGTCACTCCCTTTTCTTTTCCTGTCGGGCCTCCTCAGTGTTGGAAGTATGATCAAAAGAGTGGTGGTGCTTCCCAGCCGCAAGGGAAGGGTCAGGTGGTGGCATAGTATCACCAAAGAGTGTAGTCATCACGACATCGTCTGCCTCATCCATAGGAGTGGTCTCTATTATAGTCTTATCAGGGTCTAGAAAAGCATAAACATCAGAATAGAGCCTAGCCAACTCTATCTGGAAAGTGGTAACATCGATGGTATGTGCAGGGCTCTCCAAGACTCTCAACTCGAATGCATCTAGACACTTATGGACCCTCTAAATCTTTGTGTCCAACATCCGCTCCATACGAGCCTCGAACTCCTCAATTGTAACACTCTGAAAACTAGTAGACTAAACTACAGCCTTAAGTAGGGTTATAGAGTTTGAGGTGAGGGTTAAGGTTATAGATAACACTTCCTGTAATTAAAATGAGGGGTTTAGGGGTCAAATGTCAAGGCACGTGTTACACTTCATAGTTTAGAAGACCATCTAGGGTTTAATAGAGGGTTGCAAGGGCAAGTGCCAAAGCAAAGGGGCAAAGCCTAAGCCAAAGGCCGAGGCTGTCGCGACCTTGGCAAGACACTACCCTAAATTTCATGACCACCACCATGACCAGTGGTCTTGACCATGGTTCGTGGGAGGTCTCATAAAGTTCCCTTAAACTTGTGGAAGGCAAGTCCTTGAGGCCAAGTTACTGCTCAAGGACCACGAGCCACTTCACGACCAATGTTCTTGACCATGATTCGTGGGAAGACTCATGAAGATGCCTTAGAATGAGGGAGGCCAAGACACTTTGGCCAAGGCATTTCCCAAGGACCACGGGCAGGACCACGACTCGTGGTCTTGACCATTGCTCGTGAGGTCCAGTCGTGGTGCCTGGGAGTGGGCTGCCTAGTGAGGGTCTTTTAGTAAATTCCTTTTAGTTGGTTTTAAGTGGGTGTCATTTTATATGGACTTTATACCCATATATAAACTATTTTAAGTCATTAACCACCCAAAACAAAGTCATTAAACCCAAAACCCCAAAAGATCCCAAAGTTCATTCCCTTCACAATATTTCTCTCTCTAAAACTCAAGGAAGAAGAAGAGTAGAATTGGAGCTAGGGCTTGAAGAAATAAAAGTTTTTTCCCTCAATTTCTTTGGAGAATCATCCTATATTGTAGCTTGTCATTTATGGGTAGCTTTCACCCATAGAGTCCCTTCAAAACTAGATTTCAAAGCTTACAATTTCCCCAAAAAGTTAGGGTTTCACTCCAAGTCATGGGTTCCTTTACAAAACATTTCCAATGGTTGATTTATGATGGATTATAATTTAATTTATGATTTATTGTTGATTTATGATGAAATCCCCCCAAGAACCCATGAATTCCCCATATTTCTAAATTGTGACCTTGTGATGTGGGTTGATTGATTATAAAAGCATGTGATTAGACTATGCTTAAACTGATTGAGTTAATTGAATCATGTTATTATTCATATCTAATGTAGAAATACTAGATGCTTGGGTTGAATGTGATTCATGGTCCTTAAAGGGCAAATTATGAGAATTGTACATTAATATGAGAATTGTGCATGTGCTTTAGGTTTCACCTTGAGAGTGAAGATCCTATGACTATGGTGTAATTTTGGTATTGTTGAAAGGTCATTCTCTCCTATACCCTTACACAGGACTATGCATGAAATGTCTATGACTATGATGATTTTTTTGTGTTGATTGAAAGGTGATTCTCATGAACACACTATGAACATGATGTGAAAGGCTTACTCACATAATGGTGATTCTAAGGTTGAAAGGTTATTCTCACCTCTCGAATCTATGAGCTATGTCATGATATCATGTTGGATTGATTGTTAGTGCATTCTTCCATAAACATGAACTTAAGTCAAAACTTAACATGAACTTAAAGGGAATTATGCCTAGCACCAAGTTGATATGAATATGAGATGGAAGATTTTACACCAGTTAGTCTGGCTACCCAAATGAAAGCTTTTACGTCAGTTAGTTCAGTTTTCTAAATGGGTTCATTTTACGCCAGTCAATCCGGGTTCCCAAAACAATTATCTCATAAGATGGAAACCTTTTACCTCAGTTAGTCCGGGTTTCTAAAAGCAATATCCTTATCCCATAACTATGTGCCCACATAGGTCTTTGGCCAGTGGATCCACCTAAGCTAACAAACTTGAGTTCTACCTTAGGGAAGTAGGACACCTCTTTTCAGTGTGGGGGCATGACACCGAATTCCATGTAGCTCACATAGTCTATATCGGTTAAGGCAATTTCCCTACATGACAAGAATATGAATTATGATAAGAACATGAACTATATTTATGACTTCCCAAAGAGCTGTACTTAGTGTGAGTAGGGGTATGAGACTTCATTCATGCATTGCACAAGTAGGCTTTTAAAGGGGTTATGGTGTGGTTCTCTTATGCTATGAAGATATGTGAATTTATTCATGTATGATATGGATTGGTGCTATGAGTGTCTTTCTTTTGTTACAAGTTAATGAGCATGAATGTTTCCTTGTCTATGAGTGTTGGCTATGGATAAGGTCAAGAATGATGTGCATGATTATGCTGGCCTAAAAGTGATACTTAGTATTAGATAGAAATATGGGATCTTATCAATACATTGCACAAGTTTAGCTTAGGTTTGCTTATGAGATGGTTTGACTTATGTATTTACAGTAATGTGCATGATGATTCTTAAAGTTGATAATGTGCATGGTTTCAACTAAAATGTCCCTTTTAGCTTGTTTTAAGGAATTTTATGCATGTCTATCATACTTTGTGCATTTTTGTGCTAACCTATATTTCCTACATTTTCTACAAGTGTAAGGTTCGGTTCTTAAGGTGATCTTCCATTGGTTAGAGCTTGGAATTGATCATTCTCCACACTTTCGGTGAGACCTCATGGTTCGAGGATGAGAGTTGTTCATTTCTAGTTTCTTCCTACATTCTCTTTGAGACTATGTAGTAAGAGGGTTGTGACCCTTATTAATACTCGATTGTATTAGATGGTTATTGAGACAATGTCTAGACTTCCATTTGGTTTTATGAAAAGACTTCGATTGTAAAAAGTTTTAATTCAGCATCATTTCTATTACTTATGTTTATGATATGCTAATGGCTTAGATAAGACCCTTTCGGGGTCGAGTACATCGTGTTACATCTAGGGGTGCCCCTGGGTTGTGACATCAACAGATCGCTGGATCTTTGGCCTCATGTGTTGTAGCAAGGTGGCCATCTGGGTCTCCAACTTCTGGACTTGGGCTAGAGGAACTAAAGTGCACCATGAAGGGGGAGTGGCTCAAGATGAGCTTGCAGCCTGACTAGTCGCAGTGGAAGGGAGAGCATGTGTATCCATTGTAGTGGGAGGCATGGAAGTGTCGGCAACTTTCTCTACCTAAATCTGCTCTACATCTCTGAAAAAATCAGCACCCAGAGGCGGTAGGTCCACCTGTGGTCCCGCGGGATTAGCATCATCTTTAATAAGGCCGACGTCCACAATCTTCGTTGCCTCGAGCAACCTCTCACAATGCCAAATAGGCACTAAAGCCTCCCTACAGAGATGAAAGATAGGACATGGGAATGGAAGAGTAGTAGTAGTCTTGAATGCCCTATCATGGATTTCGCCAATTAAGATGCGGAAGAAATCAAGCTCCATCCCTTCCATAATCATTGCTAGTATCACAGCCCTGTCCCAAGTAACAATGGTGTCCGCCTATGTAGAGGACAATCTAGTATAAACCACAGACCAAAAGAACTCCATGGCAAAGCACAGGGTTGCCTTTCTAATAGGAAGTGTAGTATTTCGCACCCACTCGGTGCTCTCTCCATCCTCAGCTATAAGGTGAGCCATCCATCGCAACAGTGTCTCTCACTGCTCAGCATCCCTCTAAAATGCCCCACTTTGAACCACCCCGATTATTTAGTCATACTCTGCTGTATTGATCGATAGAGTGTGGGTTGGACCATAAATAAAATGGAGAATGGTAGCCTCAGAGATATCAAAAGAGAAGTTTTGCACCGTTGTGGCCTGAAGTGGAGGCTGGGCTAGTGGCTTAGCCCATTATGGGCATAATATTATAGATTGTAACAGCGTAGGAGGCATAGAACTCACGAGTTATCTCCTCGCTAAAATTTCCTGGGGCTCTTTCCATCTAATCGCACTTGTGCCTCTTGAACAGCTCCTCAATGGCGGATATAGTATGGAGGCTTCCTGTCAACACCCGGTGCTCCTTAGTAATGATCCTGGCCATCTTTTGGTGTTTATTTAACACCATCCTATCATCATAAATCTGGGAATGACCCTCAACTCACCACTTGTTTAGCTCTGTGGCGCTGTGAACTGGCTCAACTCTCGTGCTTGGTGGGTCCTGGGCATCCCCTTGTGCTATCGGCATCGAAAGAAAAAGTGGAAGTGCCAGTGGAACTGGAGCCGGAATGCGACTCTCCTGCAGGTGAAACCCCCTCATCTGACTGGGGGCAGTGACCTCGACCTCGTCACTTGATGATATAACCTGTCTATCCCCGTTCCTCGTAGTTTAGGGGGCAGTGGGGGAGCCTCTGGTGGTCTCCGGGACGTACTCATCCTCACTGGACTTATGAATCAGGCGTTTGGATGGGGCAACAGACTTGGACTTGCCCTTCCTAGAGTACACGGGTGCTTGTTTTGGTGCCATGGTACATATGGGAGACTAGTTAGTACTTGAAGAACACAAAAGAAACCAAGAAAAAATTTTAGAACAACATTCGGACTTACACAAAAAAAAATAAGAATATCCTAGGCAGTAGCTATTTTTGTGACCCACAGTGGGCACCTATGGTTTATCGATGGAGTGACAAGCCATGGATCCCCTCCGTAGGTCAGAGATTCAAATTTAAGGTCTCTGATGTTGGAACCACGTACGTGCAGAATAGTCCATTGATGGAATGACGGAATGTAGTATATGTCGTGGTTCACAACTTAGAAATTCTTTGATTTCACTCTATCGTCGGACCAAGACCTACGGTCCCTGGGTTGAGGCAGTCGAGCAGTGTTGTGCTAGAGAGTGTGATCCCAATTTTCATTCAGCATTTTAAACTCAATAATCAACAACCAATCAAAGTCTAAACATGTATTTCAACATATTATGTGGTAGTTCACCATTTCTACGGTTCAATCATTCAAATTTCACATTCAATCAAGTAAATATTGAAATTCCTAAGTCAAGACACCCATTTAGACGTCTAACTTTTTTTTGTTAAGTTCAATTACGCAACACACTCCAAATACTGTCGTACCAAGGGTAGTTTTAGAATTAGTTTACATCAAATTATCAGGCAATGTCCTACCCAAGGTCAAGTACAACTTTGTTGATTTCAATTTAAACAATAAACACAAATTAGAGTGTTAGTGAAGTCGATTATCTTACAAGTAGATCAAAGTTGAGGAGTGTGTTGGTTTCAATTTCTTCTCAACACCCCAAGCAAACTTGACACGGAACACAGACACAATTGATTTTATGGAAAAGAGAAAGAGTGAAAAGGGAGGAGATTTGGGAAGAAAAAAGGATTTTGGGGAAGATGTGGGGAAATGAGGATTAAAAATGGAAGGGGAGGATTATATAGATGTTATGGAGGAGTTTAATGGGTTCTTGTTTTTGGTGTAGTAACAGTTTTAAGACGGTTGGGGGGAGGGGGGGGGGGATAGGAAAATGGGAAATGTGTTTGAAATGAAAGGGTTTTATTTTGTTTGGGGTACGGGTCAGGTTGACTGTAACCCTAACTTGGACCTATGAAACCCCGTTGATGGTTCGTGGGTCGACCTATAATTCATCGATGGGTATCGTGGTTCACTCTAACACTTAGTAAATATCAGAACACATACCTGGATCTACGGGTGCTATCTACGGTCCATGGATTGACCGACGGACCATCGATGGGACCCGTAGATCACTACATCAACTTAATTTCTGTAGAATTGTATTTTCTTCCCTGAACACATAGCAACCATTAGGACTCTCTTTGTATATTTTTTTGACACTTTTTTAGACATAGACCCTATTCTACCCTTATCTAGCTAACACTAGAAACTTAAAATTCATACAAATCTATCTAGAAAACTATGAATTTGAACAAAAACTCCCTATATCAAAAAGTACATTCCTATATTTGGCTAGATTATACATCTTCGGTTGCCTCCCTAGTAGCGTTTGATTTAGCGGCACGGTGTGGCACGACGCATACACCTTAGTTACTCAGAATTAACCAAGACCCCATTCATTTATCACCTCATTGACACTCTCAGATTTCCCCAAGTAGATCTTCATCTTCTAGCCGATCACCTTGAACCTCGTTCCTTCCTTGTTCTCGAGTTCAAACACTACATGTGGAAATACTTAAGTTACTTTGAATGGCCCGGTCCACTTGGACTTGATCTTGCCAAGAAACAAGCGCAACCTTGAATTAAATAAGAGCACCAAATGACCGGTAACAAATTCACGCTTGTCGATCTTCTGATCATGACACTTCTTCATCTTCTCCTTGTACAAGGCTGAACTTTCATATGCTTTTAGGTGAAACTAATCTAGCTCATTCATCTCATTCATTCTTTGACTTGATGTGGCTCCCCAATCTAGATTTAACTTCTTAAGCGCCCACATCATTTTGTGCTCTAGCTCTACAGGCAAATGACATGACTTCCCATATACAAGTTGGTAGGGGGACATACCAATGGGAGTCTTGAATGCGGTGTGGTAGGCCCATAGAGCACTATCAAGACTTTTTGACCAATCAGTTCTGTTGGCATTCACAGTCTTTGCAAGGATTTGCTTTATCTCTCTATTTGACATTTCTACTTGCCCACTAGACCGCGGATGATAAGAAGTGGCTTCATTGTGATGAATACCATATTTTTCTAGCAACACCTTGAATAACTACAGGCAAACTACACCTCCCGAAAGAAGTATAAGAGGTTTTTGCCAAATTAAGAACCTAACTTTTAGGTTAGGGTCAATCCTACGAGGAATATGGTTTAGACTTGAACTTAACTCACAATTATCTCTTTTTAGTCAAACTATTTCTGAGAAAAGTAACAAAATGGGGGATTTGTAAATAAAGGAACAGATTGTTGATTTGACTTAATAATTAACAAGTAAACAAGATTCACAGATTGAGATATCAATATAAGATGAAAACTATGGTATATGTGTTCCCTACAAGCTCTTAGCGCAGTATTCCTAATAATAGTAATTATATCCTTTACCTCAAAATTGATCTTTTGCAACAAAAGAACCCATCTAATCAACCTTGGTTTTGCATCCTTCTTAGCAATAAGATACCTCAATGTTGAATGATCAGTATGCACAATCACCTTAGTGCCAACCAAATAAGACCTAAACTTTTCGAATGTGAAAACCATAGTAAGCAGTTCCTGTGCAGTCACAGTGTAGTTCTTTTGAGTAACATTTAAGGCTTTACTTGCATAATATATAGGATGAAGAATCTTCTCTTGCCTCTGTCCCAATACTACGCCAAGCACCACCCCACTCGCATCATACATCATTTCAAACGGTTGTCCCCAATCCGGTGAAATAATGATAGGTGCCGAAGTTAACTTTCCTTTCAACTTTCCAAATGATCTCAGAAAAGCATCATCAAAATCAAACTTACACTCCTTCTAAATTATCTTGCACAATGGGTGTGCAATTTTAAAGAAATCTTTTATGAACCTCCACTAGAAACCTGAATGCCCAAGAAAACTTCAAACACCTTTTACAAAGATGGGTGGTGGAAGTTTTTCTATTTCCTCAACTTCATCTCTATCAACCTCAATACCTTCCTGAGAAATCTGATGACCCAGAACTATACCCTCATTCACCATAAAGTGACACTTTTCCCAATTGAGCACAAGATTACACTCTTCGTATCGTTTTAGTACCTAAGCCAAATGTGTCAAACAGTCATCAAACGAGTCACCTACTACAGAAAAATCATCCATAAATACCTCTATTGTGTCCTCCACCATATCTAAAAATATTGATATCATATAACGCTAAAAAGTCGTTGAAGCATTACATAACCCAAATGGCATCCTTTTGAAGGCGAAAGTCCTATAAGGACAAGTGAAGGTGGTCTTCTCCTGGTCTTTCGGAGCTATGGAGATTTGATTGTAGCCCGATTACCCATCTCGAAAACAATACCCACTCTTACCAGCGAGACGATCTAGCATCTTATCCATAAATGACATTGGAAAATGGTTTTTCTCAGTCCATGCATTTAACTTGTGGTAGTCCATACACACTCTACAACCAGTCACCAGCCTCATTGGAACAAGCTCATTTTTAGCATTGGGAACCACAGTGATTCCTCCTTTATTTGGCACACTTTGGCCTGGGCAGACCCAACCACTATCAGCAATAGGATATATGACTCCAATATCTAACCACTTAATGATCTCCTTTTTTCACAATTTCTTGCATAGGGGGATTCAGTCTCCTTTGATGCTCAATACATGGCCTGTTGTCCGGCATGAGTTGAATTTTGTACGAAAAATGACAATAGGAATCCCAATAATGTTCGCAATAGTACATCCAATAGCCCTCTTAAACAACTTCGATATCGATACCAAGGCCTCTATTTGTCCTTCACTCAAGTCAACAACAATAATTACATGCAAAGTTTTATTTTGTCACAAGAATACATACCGCATGTGGGATGGAAGAACCTTAAGTTCTAGTTTTGGAGGCTCATCAACAGATGGTTTTGCAGGTGGGGTGTCTTGATTCTTCATGTCAAATTCCAACCATTTTGGCTTGAAACAAAACTCAAACCTATTAATTGAAGCAACTAGCTCATCATAGTCATCAATACCATCATTATGGAAATTCATTATCACAGCTCCTAGCCTTTCTTCAATGGACACTTCAGATTCTTGCTCCAACGTATGATTTACCACTAATACTAACTTAAGATCACTTTCATGCTTCATAGGCCTACAGATGTTAAAAGTTACCTCCTCATTGTTTAATCAAAACTTCATATGCCCTTACTCCATATCGACCAATGCATGCCCAGTAGCAAGAATGGTCTCCCTAAGATGATAAGAACCTCAAAATCAACATCACAATCTAGTATTAGAAAGTCCACCGGAAAGATGAATGACTCCACTTTCACTAGGCTATCTTAAAGCACTCCGATGGGTCTCTTCACAATTCTATCAGCCATAAGTAAGTGAATCACAGTTGGTTTTAAAGCTCCTAAACCCAACTTCTTATAAATCGACAATGGCATCAAATTAATACTAGTACCCAAATCAAACAATGCTTTCGCAAAGTGTAATATCCCAATGGTACAAGGAATAGTGAAAGCTCTAGGATTCTTTTTGTTCCACACAAGTGACCTAGTAGCAATATCACTATAATGTTGGAGCTTCTCTTCATTCTCAAAACTGACAGCCTTCTCTTTGGTCACCAAGTCTTTCATAAATTTCGCATACCCAAGCATATATTCCAAAGCTTCCATCAACGGAATATTATTGGATAGTTGCTTCAACATAGTAATGAGCCTGCGATGTTTTCCCTCTTCAGTCTTTTTCACCAACCTTTGTGGGAATGGAGGTGCAGGTCTAGGCATGGGAACAATTTTTTGGGTCACCTCAGCTTCCTTTTCTGTATCATATTTTGGATCTTTAGTAACCTCTATCTCATCTGCACCTTTTTCTATCACTTTTTTAACCTCAGACGGCATGGGGGGACCAATCCCAAATATATTATATCGCATCTCTTTCATATTTTCATCTATCGCATCAAACCTCTTCATCATCTTCTACATCATATATTCAATGTGAGTCATACTAGTATCAGCCTCTCTATTACTAGGTGGAACATAGGGCCCAACCCTCTCATTTCTGTTGTCGTAGTTGTTCCAGTTGTAATTGTTATCACGGTTGAATTTCCCATCCTGGACATAGTTTCCCTCATGGTTGTAGTTGTCATAGTTCTGACCTTGGTTTCCTTGACCTTGGCACCAATTGTCTAAGCTGGAACCTAAGGCGTTGGTTCAAAAACCCGCCTTCTGATCATTCACCAAATTCACATCCTCCTCATAGTAGTACTCCTCAACTGGCGGTGGTGGAGTTCTAGTTAAATAATTTACTCCATTCAATTTCTCTGCACTTCCTCTCACATGCTTTAACACCAAACCGATTTCAGTTCTCATTTGAGCCATCTCTTCACGAATATCATCATTAGATTGACTTGGTGCAGTTTGGACAACAAACATGCTTCAACCAGCATTTGCCTTCCTAGTGCTCTATGATTTATTATTTTGGGAGATCCTCTCAAGTTTTTTGGCAATCTCCTCAAAAGTGCACTAACCATAAGATCCTCTAGCAATATTATCTAACACGGTTTTCCTATTGTCATCATGTCCTCTGTAGAAGTACTCCTTAAGTGACTCATCATCTATGCGGTGATTTGGAACACTCCTCATGAACCCAGTAAACCTATTCCATGAACTACTTAGTGACTCTATAGGTAGTGCCCTAAAATTATTCAGTTTATCTTTGTAATTCAGCTTCTTGGACACCGAAAAGTACTTCGCGATAAACACTATGTGCAGTTGGTTCCATGTATATATTGAATTGTATGGCAACTCAGAAAATCACATAGCAACATCACCAGTCAACGAAAGTGAGAATACTCTGAAACTGATAATTTTCATATCCATGTCTGGTCTTCCCACACTACTCTTACAGACACTAGTCAATTTAGCCATGTGAGCGTGGGTATCTTCTGAAGCAAACCCAGCAAACAACCCTCTTGCTATAAGAATTTGCATAAGACTGGTGGTCACCAAATATATATGTCCCGTAGGAAGTAGAGGGAGAACAATAGGCCCGGTTGATCCGACCTTATCATATTCAATCTTGTAGTTATCACAAACCCTCTGTGCTAGCGGATTCTGCAGCCTTTCTGCATTTTTGATTAGATGAACACCTTGAACTTGTGCGGGCACATTAACAACTCAAGGAATTTGCAAATCAGCTCTATCCCTTTGACCCTCTCCAATTGGATTATTGTGTACCCCAAGATTATCCATTCTTATCAAAGTTGTTATCAATTAAGGATCGTAGGGGGTCAAGGGTTTACCTCGACTATGTGTACTTGGCATACACAAGAGATAAGACATATGGAAAACAAAATCAAAACAAAAATGTAAAATTAGGAAATACTTGACTAAAGTTCAATAAAGAAGTTAGTTTAATCTAAAAGTCATATTCGCTGGCAGTGGCGTTAAAATTTGATACGCCTAAATTACACCTTTCGAAAGAAGTATAAGCGATCGTTGCCAAATAAAGAACCTAACTTTCAAGTTAGGGTCGATCCCACAAGGAATATGGTTTAGACTTAAACTTAACTCACAATTATCTCTTTTTAGTCAAACTATTTCCAAGAAAAGTTACAGACTATTGATTTGACTTAATAAGTAACAAGTAAACAAGATTCATAGATTGAGATATCAACATAAGATGAAAACTAGGGTATATGTGTTCCCTACAAGCTCTTAACGCAATATTCATAATGATAGTAACTCTATCTTAGTGTTTGACATGCAAGGCTGATAAGTTACGCTTCCCTAGGTGATTGGTAATTCAAATAGGAACTTTCACCTCGCAACTTAGTAGGTCTACAAGTGTGTGTTTTACTAACCCTTACCTTTAACCCGAATTAATCATTGTGTCAATTGAGTTGGGTATGCACCCTCACATCAACTAATTAAGGTAAGTAGGAACGAGGTGATTTCTAACATTGAGCACCGCTAGAAAGACTTTTAAATGAAAAGATTAACAATACATGCATAAACACTATTCGTGAATTACTTATTTATTAGTTATACGTTGTTAATTTCTCATGGTTCCCACAACCCTAGTTGTGGATTTAGCTACTCATGCTTGAGAATTCATAATTCATATTGTTGTTCGGAAGAATCATGAACTTACAATCAAAGTAGATGAATACCGAAATCTTGAATTGAAATTCAAAGTGCAAATTGCATAAAATAGCTTTTGTAATTAAAGTGCTAAAGTGTTTGCAAAATAATTCCAAAAATCCAAAACTAATAGTCTCCAATAATGTCTAACTCCCCAAAAATAGAAATAACAACTAATATTTATAGTATTTAAATCCTAAACCAACTACGAAAGGAAAATAAGGAAAATTAGTTCAGGACGCGAATTTGACAGATGACAGGAACTATGGTCCGTGTGTCACCTCCATAGTTCAAGTACTTGAACTCAATCTTTCTCATCAAAATAACGGTTGTGCAGGACGGTCCGTCAGTCACACTACGGGGCACCATTTGCCTCCGTGGTTCCACACTTGGTCAGACTTCCTTGAACTCACACCTACAGTCTGCGGTTGGCATCGTCGGTTATTACTGCGATCTCAGTCCCTTTTTCTCTCAACCACTTCCAAACAAATTTCCTGCAAAGATTACATAAAAACCATTATATCTAATAACAAAACAGCCCAATCACACAAACTCTAAGTGAAATGCATCAAAAATATTGTAGACTCGCGTTATATCACAAACCATTGAGGTCTTGAAGAAATCTGTTGATGACAAAAATCTTCATATTGCTCAACTTATGAACAAGTTGGATGCTTTCACACTTGGAGAGTGAAATCATGTCCCCACTTGTCCACCTGGTTTTGATCAACGAAATAAGGATGTTGAGGAATCTCTAGCGAAGTCAAAATTTCAAAATAAGAAACAATCTGCTTCAGTTGCAGCATTATCTGTCCAAAAATTGCAAGACATGATAACAAACATTATTAGGGCTCAATATGGTGGAACAACACAAAGTTCCTTATATTACTCCAAGCCATATACCAGACGGATTGATTGTCAATCAATGCCGACAAACTATCAACCACCAAATCTACAACAATTTGATGGCAAGGGAAACCCTAGCTAACATATCGCCCACTTTGTTGAGACTTGTAGCAATGCTGGAACACTTGATAACCTTTTGGAAAATAGTTTGCTCGTTTGCTGAAAGAGAATGCATTTGACTGGTATATCGACCTGGACGTGACTCCATCGATGGTTAGGAGCAACTCGAGAATGAATTCCTCAATCGTTTCTACAATACTCGTCGAACCTTAACCATGATAGAGTTGACCAAAATTAAGCAAAGAAAGGATGAGCTTCCGGTGGATTACATCAATTGTTGGAGATCATTGAGTCTAGACTGCAAATATCATCTTTTTGAAATATATCTTGTGGAAATACGCATTCAACGTATGCATTGGGGACTTCTATACATACTACAAGGAATCAAACCACGAACTTTTAAGGAATTTGCTACACGAGAGCATGACATGGAGTTGAGCATCGCAAGTCATGGGAAGGCATCTCCTTTTGCTGATCGAACAAAAGAAAAGAAGGAACTCAAGAAAGGTATGACCTCAAAGATCCAAACTAAGGAATCTATGGCGGTGAAAGAAACTTAAGCAAAGTTCACCACCAAGAATAAACTAAAAGGGGAGGAAGCCCCAAGTCAATATCCAAAGGAGGAGAGTGACGTCCAACCTTGAAGGAGTTAAAGGCAAAAGTCTACCCATTTCCAGATTCAAATGTACCTATGATTCTTGATGAAGTGCTAACTAAGAAAGTTATTAATCTTTCTGAATTAAAGAGGCCCGAAGAGATCAGCAAGACTGGTGATCCTAGATATTGCAAGTTCCATCACATCCTTGGCCACCCGACAAGTAAATGTTTTATCTTGAAGGAGAAAATCATGAAGTACTCAAGGTCCCAATCTATACCAAACACAACTTTCTTGCAATTCGGAAGATTAACACCTGTTGAAGTTGATTTTCCAAGGAAAACTCTTGAAGATTCACTAGAGATATACAACTACAAAGAAAATGAAGTTGATGGTTGGACTTTGGTTACTCATAAGAAGCGGAGACATCAAGCAGTTCTTAGGATACAACTTCCTAAGACAAGATCAATAAGTAGTGATATGAATCAACTACAACCATCAAAAAGCGTCAAGTCTTGTGCTAGATAAAAAATCAGCGGTTCTTTATCGCAAAAGGTTCGAAGGCCCATTACGTTGGATGAATTATTTCCTGAAAAATTCTTTTGTCATAGTCAAATTGGTGCAACACATGTTATTTTCAGCATAGACGAAACAAAAAAAGTAAAGTCTAGCATAATGCAACAATAACTCAAGAACATCAACCTAATGAAAAAGTTACCTCATGTTGTGCTACAATTGCCTTCACAGATGATGAGTTCTTTTTAGGGTCTAAGATACATAATAGACCCTTGTTTGTTGTAGGATCTATTCGAGAACAACATCTCAATTGCATTCTAATCGATGGTGGTTCGAAAGTTAATATTATGCCAAAAGTTGTTTTTAAAAACCTCAAGGTCTCTATTGATGAATTGTCCAAAAGTAGCCTAACGATCCAAGGTTTTAATCAAGGAGAAAAATGATCCAAAGGGAATATTCGCGTAGGATTGTCCATCTGTGGCGTGAAATCAAACACTTTGATTCATGTCATAGATGCCAAAACATCATACAACTTGTTGCTCGGACGTCTTTAGGTTTATGAAAACAGAGTGGGGCCATCTACTTTTCATCAATACATGAAGTATATGAAAGATAGTGAAGTACTCAAAATTGATGCAGACATCAATCCTTTCACTGAGACGGAGTCATAATTTGTAGATGAAAAATTCTATTTAGATTTTGAAAGATCAAATATGGAGGAACATGCAGAAGCCGACTCAATTGATCTCGAAGATAGTAAAACTCAGTGGGCTGCTATCAAGATGTCTAAGAAGAGAACGGAAGATGTTTCCATTAAGCTTTCACCATCTAAAGGAGACATGCAGAACAATATTGATGATGAGCAACCAATTTTTCTGTACATTACACGTGAGCGTTGAAAAAAAGGACAACTACTACTAGAGGAATGTACTCAACAAGTTCACCCACCTAGGAAGGAATTCAATCACACAAAATTCCAAGATTTGAAGGAGAAAATGACTGTCCTAGCTACACAAGTCCCCTCTATCACTTTGGAGCCATCCAAAGACAATACCCAAGTTGGTAAGATAAAAGGGAACTTTAATGAAAAGGTCCTCACATTATTTGAAAAATCAGGTTACAACTTCTCAAATCCAGAAAATTTAAGAGAACTCAGAGATGAAGTCACTGGTGAAAAGATACATGGGCTTACAAGGTCTCAAATGCAGTTGAGAAAGAAATGATATTATGTCGCCACTCCTAGCTTTGGGTTAGCATTTAGCTTACCGAAGCCTCTTCAGATTTCATCTAAGTAGGGGAAAGAAATAGCTTCATCCCACCACACCTCTATAGAAAAACAAAGGAATCTAAGGAGGTTACCACGATGGACTTCGGTGTTTAAATGCATTTGATGATTGACACCCCGTGTCTCTGCATTTGAAAGATTGGGCCGCAAAGATGAAAGGGAATCCTCTAAACAAGTGAACGGATATGCCACCACCTTAAAGACTTCTGTAAAAGAAAGTCATTATCAGAAAGGAGGTTGTTGGAGCATGAAAATCAAAATTTTGTGATGTAACCGATGACAAAGAGATCCATAGTGTTTTCCCATCACGTATGAAGAGAAAGGCTATATTGTCATTTACCACCGATAAATCATTGAAAATAAAAAGAACCACAATTATTGTCACCAATCATTTTAATGGAGAAACTAAGAAGGAGAAAGATGAAGCCATCACAGTATTCGTAGGAAGTCAGAGAGAAGATTCAAACTTAATAAAATAATCCTATCACATAACAGTGGAAGAAGGTCCACACATTGATGATACAGATGACTATGTCCAAGAGGCTCCCCCTCAACTGGAGGATGGCGTACAATCAACCATAGACGACCTCAAGGAACTAAATCTAGGCACTCTAGAAGATCCACACCCAACCATCGTTAGTGCACTTCTTACACCAGAAAAAGAGAGGAAATTGATTGAATAACGCTATCAAAGACACTTAATCCAATTCTAAGAGTCAACGATCATTAGTCAGTATATAACATAACTAAATGTGTTGGGGTTGAATCCCATATAGAGTGGTACATGTTTAAGATTCAATAGAAAATTACGAATATTCTCAAGTCAATCATAGGAATAGACATAAACAAATAAAAGCATAATACAAATTAAGGGGGTGACACGAATGTCAAATAAGGGGGTTCTGGTTTTAACTATCATCTACAACAAAAGCAAAACAATACGAATAAGACAATAATGAGATGGGTTCTTGGAATATGATTAGATTATAGGCTAAGGTAGACAAATGGGTAATTGTAACTATTAGTAAATAGCTGTAAATTAGTGAATAAGCTAGACTTTGGAGGGGATAAACTTTCTCTCGAACAATTTACCCCGAATCAAGTTGGTTTCTCTAGAACACCAACAAGCATGCAAATAAGAACAGTCTACGCTTTAGTCTATTCACTGTCTCGAGCTGAATATGTGGAAAAGGGTTTAGGATTCACTCTCTCGAGCTGAACCCATGACAACCCAATAACCACAAACCATCAATTCAGTAATCTTGGTTTTAAAACCTCTCTCTCGAGCAAGCCAAAAACACGAAGGTAGAATTGCATTTGCAACTACAATGCTTTAAACTGAACCAAAATTACTGATTCAAAACATTTCTAAATAGTATTTAAACTAACAATTAGCAATACCCACAAGCTAAATCAGCCATAATCACATAATCATACCCCAAAAATTGGGGTTTTATCTAGACATCATAAAAAGATAAAAATCATTACCAAATTATGTTTCCATCAACCGGGTAAAATTAATTCCGTCTTTACAAAAGTCCAAATTCAATAATATCAAAGGCCCACTTCCAATTTCTCAAAAATGGAAATCTTCAATGCTAAGGAAAAATGTCTCCAAAACTCAGAGTTCAAAAATAAGATACTTGATAATGATAAAAACTGAAAAAAAGATACTGAAAGATAGACACTAAACTTAATGTTCAAAAACATATTTATAGTCGCCAAAAATATGGTGCGAAGGACCATTCGGCATAGTACGTCAGGCTCGCCGATCAGCATGGCGATCCGCCCCTTGACCCACTTCATCGCCTTCTTGTTTTGGCCTTCAGCATCCTCAATGTCTACAACTTTTGGCAATCTAACAACGCATCGTGGAACCACTCGATGATCCGCCGACTACTCCTTTCTCTCGCCAATGTGATTTTCTCCTTCAGGGCTTGACACACTGGAATTTTAGGCTGGGTAATGGCCATTTGGTGACTTGACAAATGGACTTGGTGATCATCATGCTCTCTTTCCTTCCTTCTTTCAGCTCGCTTCGTTCCTATTTGCAAGTCCATGCTTTGTTCCTCAATCCAAATACCTGAAAATCAAGGGTTTTATATTGGTTATTGGCACAAAATAAGCATTTGAGGACACTATACCTATCCAAATAAAGCCCTAAATGAGTTCAAATCTTGGACTCATCAACACCTCCAGCTTAAACTTTTGTTTGTCCTCAAGTAAAACTCAAGTTCAGCAGTTAAAAAAGGATGCCTAAAGTAGTGCTACACAAGAATCAATCATGAATGCACACAACAAGACTCAATTACTCACGCAAGGATCAATTTCGAACACAAAGATTCAAGTTGTGACTCACTATTATCAAAGATTCTCAAGTTCACAATACTTGGTTCAAATACAAGTTCAAGTTCAACAAAGGTGCTCAAATGCCCTCACACAAAGAATGAACCCATCTTCATATAATGGATCAACAATTTATAGCTCCAGAATCACAACAACTCTCACACTCACAAAGATGAACACATGCATGACTTCACTCATAGGCTTGCCCTTATTTTCCAATCAACCTTTGTTTTAGCTCACTCAAGATCAAAAATGTCTTTTCAAGGCTTGTTACGGGGCAGAGTGTAAAGGTATGGTCATTTAGGCTCAGTGGCTGCTATCCCCACGAAATGTTGTGTGAACAACACTTCTTTTCCTTTTCTTCTTCATTCTCATTCATGTCAAAATTCACCACATTATTCATTTTCCATGAAACTTTGGACACCCCATTTACTTTTGCAACTTTATTTCAAAACTTTTTCATTCTTTTTCTTTTTCCTTTTTTTCTTTTTTTTTTGTATGGAGGGGTTTCATCTTTTTCAAAACCATGGCTAAAGGGGAATTATTTAACATTTCTTGATTTACCTTCTCTTTTCACCACATCCCTAACTTAGGCTTTTGGCCTGAGTTGGTTATTCAAACAAAACCATATCTCATGAGGATTAAGGGTGAAGGGATAAACAAAGGTCACAATTTCATCAAGTTTTTTCCAAGAAAAGGATAATGCTCAAAGGGTGTTCAAGCAAAGATCACACACTTACAAGGCAGTCCACAAAAGAGATATAATGTAAAATTGTTTCATTCTGTATAATTGTTGCCTAAGATAATTTCAAGATTTCATATCACTTGGTCAACCGGACCAACGGGGCAAATTCTAGGTGTCATTACGCATGGTTCACGGTAAACTCATCACACAAGGCATTGACACCAATGTCAAACAAGACTCCACACTTTCGCTAGTGTGCAATGTTCATCACAAGAGACTCAATTTAACAATCGCCTAGTCATAACGAGATGCAAAGAGTTCACATATTGCCTACGAAACTTCATTTGGCCTCATCGCAGCCGCATATTCATGTTTGTTCGATTGAGAGCACTATTAAATTCATCGATATTGATCACAACCGACACTCAAATTTGCACAGGAACAGCCACAATTAAATACACAAAGGTGGCAAAAATTTTTGAAAGGGTCCAAAAATCATTTACATTCAAAATAAGGAGCCACAAGCTCAAACATCCACAAAAACAGTGTCAAAACATAATATATATAGAAAATACCATCAACACAAGAGGTAGGTATGGAAATAGCTCACCCCACCACAAACAAAAAGAAATCTTTCCTCAAATGTATTAAAAACATCCAAAAATCAATAAAAGAAGACAGAGAGGGAAGTAAAGAGGGATCATATCTACACAGTCACTCTATTTGTCGGGGAATCAGTGCCCGGTGCAACACTCTGATCTTGGGCCTCAGTGCCTGGAGTCACCTCAAAAGTACCGAGTCCACTGGACCCACCCATGGTAGTGTCTCTCAAAGAAGTCTGGCACGCAGTCTCAAACATCACATCATCAAGGTCAGCCAAATCATCATAAACCTTAGTATCCCGCACATCTATCTGCTCCTCATCGGTCTCTGCCTCTGACTCATCAGCTACTATGTCATCCCGATGTACATCTCCGATGGAGGCCGGAGGAATCTCAAAATTAGGTTTGGCATCCATATCATATGTTGCCCCCAATAAAGAAGCGAAGTCAGTGGACTTCAAGTAGTCCACGTCCTTCCTCAGATCTGCAACCTCGGCTTTCAAAGCCGACACCTCAGAAGACTCCTCCTGTTGATGCTCACAAGTCGTGACCTTCGCAGTCAAATCATCAATAGAAGAGTGCAGCAAGGATGGCACTCTCAATCATCCATTGGATTGATGCCTCTAGTCGAGTAGCCCTCACATCACCCGAATGGGCTAGGTTCCCCATCTTTAGGATTATATATTAAGTAATCTTAGTGGGCTGGGAAGAAGTAGATGTACCAGAAGCCTAGGAGGAAGAAGTGGGATCAGATGTACCTGAAGGGCCACAGGCCGGAGTAGGCACAGATGCCTCTACAGGAATTATCTCTATGTCAATCTCCGGGGATGTATCCACCATAGTTGCTCTTCTCCTGTCGGCCTCCTCTCAAGTTTACTCGGCCTCAATATATAGGCTGTTAGTAGAGGATGAAGGGGTAACCTTAATATCTCGAGTCGCATCCTGAGGGACTCCAGCACACCGGCACAACACTGTGATCAGCATCGATAATGGAAGACAAGTCTGTCTTTTTTTGGCCCTCATGGCCATCACCTGCTCAATAATGAACCCCAAGTTGAGCTGCCTCTTTGCTAAGATCGATCCTAAACAGGATGTCTTTGCATGATGAATGATGGATTCATTTTGTGAAGGCATGATGGAGCTGCTAATGAATTCGAACCAATATTGTGCAGCTACATTCAAATCCTTCTTTTCTATCTGGACTCTCGCCTCAATCTACCTTAGGGTGGTGTCAAAAATAAGTGGGGCAACCCAGCCCTTCAGGTCATCTAAGGACTGAGATGTCACCAGGCCTTCATAGTCATGCTCGAACCTTGTGGCTCTCTCAAGGGCATCATTTATGAGATCGCTGCAACACCAAACTTCTTTACCTCGGACCATTAGCAACTTCACCAGTCTGAAGGCACTAGCCTTTTTCTTCCCATGAGGAACAAGATCAATATACACAGAGTAGAACTCACGGACCCAGGTGGGGATACATGGGCCTTGAGGCCTGGTGAAGATATGAAATCTATGCCATTGACGTATCTACCCTCAAGGCCCTCAGTGGATAGAAGCTTCTCCTCTAAAATTGTCCGCAACCCCTTGGATTTCAATCTATTAAGCAGTCGGGGAGGAGGAACCACTGGAGGTACTGGAGCCACATGATGTGTTGGAGCTAGCACTATATCTGCTAGAGAAGAGACTGCGGGGGCTCTAACTTAGTCAAGACAAGATCTAGCACGGATCTCCACTCTCCAGGACTATAATGGCTAGTCATCCTCAGGCTCAAATAGTACAGTTTAGGAGTTAAAGGCCTCTCCCTTGCTGCCAGTTTTTCTGCAGAACCTCAGATGTTGGCCTTTTGCCTTTACCTTTGCCTTTCTTTGTAGGCTCTGTTCTTCCTTCTTTAGGAGGGTTGGCTCCTCCTCCTTTTATAACCACGCCACGTGTTCATTTATGATGTGGCATGTCAAGGTTGGTTCTAGCCATATCTATAAAAACATCAAAGAGAGTTAGAAATAGTTCAAATAATTTTGCAGAAAATAGTTGCAGACAGACACGCCGAATCAGTCGGCGAGTCGTCAAATCACTTTGGCGAGCCAAATCAGGCTAGCTGAAAAGATTGGCTCAAAAAATTCCCAGAAAACTCACATGTCAACAATGGGATGGGCCTTTCGGCGAATCGCCGACCGCATTCATTAAGCAAGGACTAGCCCGCCGAAAGTTATAGTGCATTTTAGGGGTTAGGGGCACAAAAAGGGCGATCAAGAAGGACTTTTGGCGAGACGGTGAGTGCACTCGGCGAACTCAGGCTTCTAACTGAAAGATACAGAACCAAAACTCACATTTAGCATGAAAATAAAGGCGATAAAGGGGGATTCTGTGAACCGCTGAGTGGTTCGGCAAGCTCGACCCAGCTCGCCAAACAACCCAACGTGCCTACTTTCAACCCAACATCAAAAGTTCAACCCTGCAGCCCACAAAAACAAAATCAAAACATGCACTCCTTCAATTAGGCTTAGATCCATTATACCTATGCCCTCGAGATACTCAGACTTCTCCCAATTTGGCCAAATTTGGCCATTTGACGACTTTTGCCCTTAAGAATGATGTCAACCGCTCCATCATTGGGCAAATTACATCATTTGGCACAAATGTGGGTTACTTAGACTTCACCCGACTAGATACAACAACAAATTAGCACAATCCAACAATTTTAATCAATTTTAAGGCACAAAATATCGAGAAATCAACTATATAGACAATATAGGCAACATATTCGAATTAAAACATTTAGTCAAGCATCCAATTACGATCAGAGAGGCCCACTACACATCACTATGATAAGAACAATTGCAAATGAGTAAAAATTACTAATTAAAAGTTCAGGGTTCGGAAAACCAACCTTTAATACTAAATAGAAAATTTTTAAAGCTAGGCGGCAACGATATCCAACTCCGAACACACAATCAACGACTAATACACGGTAAAAACACAAAAATATGGGAAAAACTATTTCGGGTGTGAGTTTGGAAAGTTGAAAAAAGAAGGAATGTGAAAGATTTTGAACTTTTGAACTTTTGGCCTTTAAAAACCATCCAGTTCTCACTCATTCGACGACAATAGTCTTGACTGCCGATCCACTCGGTGACACACCACTGAGTGGGTACTTACCTCACTGAGTTTGACAGGACCTCTAGTTAAGCTGTGCTCTAAACGGTGGACAAAGTTGTGATCGCCGACCTATTCAGTGACATGCCAATTTGCTCCTGGGCTCGCCGAGTTTTACAAACTCCAACCCTAGAATTCATAGAGTCCAACGGCGATCCAAGTTGGGCTCACCAACCTACTCAGCGAGTTGCCGACTGGAAATTTAGCTTGCCAATCTTCACTTTTCAAACACATCCTACACTTCAACCTGCAAAATCAACACACGATTATTTCTAAAACAAAACAAAAGCAGTAAAACTTGGGTTGCCTCCTAAGAAGAGCCATAGTTAATGTCATGGAACGACATAATTCCCCACTCAATCTTGATTTGTGGGGTAGAGACGAGATAAAAAATGACCCATATGGGTCTCTAGCAACTCAAATAGATATTGAATGGGAAGCAGTCATCTGATTCAGTAGTGATAGATCTCTTTTACCTAATTGAACACTTTGTCATTTTCTTTGACTTTGTGGAGAATGAGTGAGAATGTCTCTTCTATTTGTCCACCCTCGTGCTCTTTGGACTTTATCCGCTCATGAGGGAGAATGTACCGGTCTTTCTTTTTGTCTGGTACTTCCAATTCCATAATCTTTTTGGCCACGAGTTCCAGTTGAGTCAGCAATGTGGCCAAAATCTGGTCCTTCTCAGTCTCTTTATTGATCTTAGCCATATTATCAAGGAGTTGGGTTGTTATTGAATAGGGCAGTCGTGTGAGACCACCTAGAGAAATTTGGTTTGCCACTCCTCGGTTCTCCGGACTAAGATCTCTATAGAAGCAGTCTGGTACCATGTTATCTAACATTTCGTAAGTTAGGCATTGTAGCAATAGTGACATAAATCTCATCCACAACTCATGGATTGACTCACTCTCCATTTGCCTGAAACTTAGGATGTTATACCTGAGAATCATCATTTTTAAAGGAGAGTTATCCATTTGGTCACCGTTGCTACAAGACATGCTCATTTATTTTGCTCTAAACAAGCAACATGAAAACCAAAATTGAAAGTAAGTAGATTCAACTATAACTAACGAGAACAAAATTCTACTAAACCAAAGAATCTCAATCAACTCCACTCCCCGGCAATGACGCCATTTTGATCGAATAACGCTATCAAAGACGCTTAATCCAGTTCTAGGAGTCGATAATCGTTGTCAGTATATAACCAAACTAAATGAGTTAGGGTCGAATCCCACGAGGAGTGGTACGTGTTTAAGATTCGATAGAAAAGTATGAATATGCTTAAGAAGCTGGATTTATTTGAGAAGTGAAGTACCCATTGTGGATCTCAAATTTTGTACCTGTTAAGAAGAGGAATGGCCAAATACATGTCAGCATTGATTTTAAAGTACTGAACAAGGAATGTCCAAAAGATGACTTCCCTTTGCCAATCATTGAGCTCATGGTTGATGCTACAACTGGGCATGAAGCTAAGTCATTTATGGATTGGTCTTCTGGATTAATCAAATCATAATGTCTCCAAAAGATGAAGAATACACTGCCTTCTGAACTTCAAAAAGGATTTATTGTTACAAAATGATGCCCTTTGGTATAACTAATGACGGTGCCACCAATCAATGTGCAATGAAAAACATATTTAATGGCATGTTTCAAAAGAGGGTAGAGTGTTACGTTGATGACTTAGTGGTAAAGACGAAGAAAAAGGAACACCATCTGGAAGACGTTCGATTTGTTTTTGAAAGGTTACGGAAATTTGACTTGAAGATGAATCCACTCAAATATGCATTTGGGGTTACCTCAAGAAAGTTTCTTCGCTTCATTGTGCGTCACCGTGGAATTAAAGTTGATTCTGCAAAGATTGATGTCATTCAAAAAATGCTTGAGCCAAAGAACTTGAGAGATATTTATAGTCTACAAGGATATATGGCATTCATTCAGAGATTCATTTCTAACATGGCTGGACGATGTCAACCCTTCAACCATTTAATAAAGAAAGGTGCTCCTTTTCGGTGGGACCAATCATGTCGAAATGCTTTCGAAAGCAACAAAAGATACTTCATGAATTCACCTGTATTAGGGGCACCAACTTCTGGAAAGCCATTGATACTATACGTTGCATCACAATAGCGATTACTTGGGGAACTTCTTGCTCAAGAGAATAAAGCTAAGAAGGGACAAGCATTGTACCATCTGAGTTGGACCTTGATAGGAGTTGAGTTGAATTATACGCCCATTCAGAACATGTGCTTAGCATTGCTTTATGTGATAAAAAATTGAGGAATCATTTTGAAGTGTACACTAGCGAGCTAATTTCTCGGCCTGATCTCGTGAAGTTCGGAATGACTCGACCAGTTCTCTTAGGATGTCTAGCATGATGGTCAATATTGTTTAATCAAATATGAAATCATATACACACCTCAAAAGGTTATGAAGGGGCAAGCACTTGCTAATTTCCTTGTTGATCACCCTTTTCTAGGAAAATGGGAAACTTCAGATCAGTTTCATGATGAAGATACATTTTTACTAAAGAAATCTCAGCATCGACAATATTGTTTGATGGATCTGCACAACGAGATGGTGTAGGGGAGGGAGTCGTGTTGATATCTCCATAATGACTAATCTTACCATTTTCATTTGTTCTATGTGAAACATGTTCCAACAACGCCGTAGAGCACCAAACTTTGATTATGGGCCTTGAAATGGCATCAAATATGAAGATCCCTCAATTGGATATCTACGATGACTCTCAATTGATCATCAATCACCTCTTGGGGAATTAAGAGGTAAAGAAGGAAGATCTTTTTTCATATAACCAATATGCCACTTTCTTACTTGAAAGGATTGATCAAGTGTTCTTGAATCATGTCCCAAGAGAAGAAAATTGCATGGCGGATGTTTTGCCTAACTTGGCCACAACAATGGCACTCGGATAAAATGAGACAACAAAGGTGCGCATATGTCATTGATGGGTTATTCCTGGTTGTCTCGATCTTCAAATCAATGAAAGTCACCATATATTTGTTCGAGTGGTTGAAAAAGAAGATTATAGAAAACCACTGATTGAGTATCTTGAACATGGAAGGCTACCTGAGGATCCACGAGTAAGAGCGGACATTAAGAGAAGGGCACCACGATTCATCTTTCACGGGGAATATTGTTTTGTCGTTCTTATGAGGGACTATTCTTTCGGTGTCTTGACAAAGAAGAAGCTCAACAAATAATGGAGGAGGCACATTCTAGCACATGTGAAGCACATCAATTAGGGCATAAACTTCATTTTCTCATCAAGAGGATGTGCTATTATTGGCCAACAATACTAATGGACTTATTAGAGCATGCCAAAAGTGTCAAGCATGTCAATTCCATGCTAATTACATTCATCAATCTCCAAAGGCTCTACATCCAACTGTAGCCTCATGACCATTCAATGCATGGGGACTTGATGTTGTTGGACCTTTTCCAAAGTCGTCAAAAGGACAAATGTATATCTTGGCTGCCTTTGACTATTTCTCAAGTTGGGCTGAAGTTGTGCCATTAAAAGAGGTGAAGAAGGAAAATGTTTTTGATTTTATCGATCAAACATAATTTTTAGATATGGAATATCGAGATGTATAGTTACTGATAATGGAATACCCTTCAACAATAAACTCATGAGTAGTTTGTGCGAGAAGTTGAGTTTTAAGCAACATAAATCTTCAATGTACAATGTACATTCCAATGGTCTTGCTGAAGCTGTTAACAAGACACTTGGTAACCTATTGAAGAAAGTAGTTTCAAAGAATAAAAGGGATTGACATAAGAGAATCGGTGAAGCTTTGTGGGCATATCGTACAAGCTTTAGAACGGCTAAGCAAGAGACTCTGTTTTCATTGGTGTATGGCGTGGAAGCAATCCTTCGATTGGAGAAGAAAATTCCATCATTGCGAATAGCAATCCAAAAGGGACTTACAACTGATCATCTTAAACTACGATATGACTTGATCCACTTCACCGAGGTACGTAGGTGGTTGGAGTAATCACTCTAAGCTCATTTCCATGAGTAAAAAGAGGGGAGTTTTAGTGGCATTGTCTGATCATCACACTATCTCTTTAAAATTATGTAGCTACACGTGAGTTCAAATGTGTATGAGCAAAGAAGAAGTTAAGCAAGGCAACTTAGCTAACTCAAAGACGCATTTGTGAAAATTTTCAAAGATTTTGACCATGATTTTCACATGTATTTCAGTTCTTGGAGTCTACTACGCAACGGAAAACTCGAATCGTGATTTTGAGGTTTCTATGCTAAGTTATGAATTTTCTACCACGACCTCTCAAAGCTAAAAAAATTATCATATTTTGGAGTTGATCTGAGCATTTCAAAGGCCTATTTGTGAAAATTCATAAAGATATTGATCATCATTGTTCCACACATGAAGTTCTTGGATCCCTCTCTGCAAAAAAAGAAGAAGCTCGTAATAATGAGACTCCTACATCGAGCTGATGAATTACATTGGTATTGGATCAAGCGACTTGCTATTCAACTTGAGTTTTCTATTTGCAGTAGATATAATTTTGAGTAATTCACTGATGCTTCAGTAAGTTACTCGAAATTAGGGGCATCTTTACCTACAACATCAAATCGAAATACCTTTCAGATCAAAACCCTACTTATGTTAGAATGTTGTACACACAAGATCATGATGTGAACACTCTAAGCTCAAGAGACAAGATACTTTTGTCAAAAGCGCACAAAGTTGAGGAATTGGCATTTTGGGCATATAGTCAACTTAAAAATTTTATTCTCATCAATTTGGAATGAATTTTATTGTAACTTCTACAAATAGTGTTGGTCTAGATGCGCTCATCACAATGAAATAATAAGCTCATAGTTTCATCACTCTTAAGTCAACTTTTGGATTTCACACCAAAGGCGCGCTCCTCACAATGAAACAAGAATCTCATAGTTTCTGATTTTGAGCTAACTTTGAAAATATATGTGTACTAATTTGGAAAGCTTTTATCTGTGATGTTTTTTATATGTTGTAAGTCTATGAGTAATGATTCCAATGGAACAAGAATCGTATCATTTTGAGGCTCCTACTTCGAGTTATTGGTTTTCTCCCAAAGTTGCTCAAAAACTAAAGAGTTGAGCGAGGCAGAATTTGAGCTAACTTTGAAAATATATCTGTACTAATCTGGAAAGATTTTGGCCGTGATTTTTACATATGTTGTACGTATGTGAGTTATGCTTCCAATGGAGCAAGAATTGCATCATTTTGAGGCTCCTACGCTGAGTTATTGATTTTCTCCCAAAGTTGCTCAAAGCTAAAGAGTCGATCAAGGTAGCATTCGAGCTAACTTTGGAATAATAGTCGTACTAACTCGAAAATATTTCGGTCATGAGTTTCACATATATTGTATCTGTGTGAGTTATCTTCCCAATAAAATGACACACTCGTTATTTGAATGTTCCTACTACGAGTTACTGAATTTCAAACATAAGAGCTCAAAGCTGAAATCTTGGGAAAAGTTGTCCGGCATGTAGAGTAAGTTACAAATTACACGACAAGCATTTGAAATAGAGAATAAAGAAAACATTTGAGAAGAAGAAAAACCAACACTTTTATTCATTCAAGAAGGATTGTCACTACATCAGAACAATGTTCCAGAAAAAAACAACACAAAATAAACACAATAGAACAAGAAAATGAAAGAGAATGTCCTTATGCATGATAAAGGACTAAAGAAAAAGCTTATGGCTAAGGATTTGGCGACGACTTGACTCAACATCCTTCTTTAGCTTAGCTAGTTCTTTTATTTCCGTTTTCGACAAGGGAATGATTTTCCCAATGGCATGAATTTCATCTTCACAGTTAGTGATACTCTCTTGATTTTCAGAAAGCCATTTTTGATGATCCTCAATAAGTGAGTTTTCTTCTTCTTTGAAGTCCACACTTTAAGCTCTTTTTCAGCTCTTGGATGAACTTTTTGAAGCTCTTCCAACTATTTTTCCATATTGATTCTCTACTCATTTGTGGTATCAAGACATTATTGTGCAGCATAAAGCAACTCTTGATGAGAATCCCTTATTATCTTTTGAGAAGTGGACAACCTCACAACATCGTAATCTTTATGTTTCTTGAAAAAAATCTTCAAGCAGAACCTCTAAAGGAGAAAGGTTGATGATGTTAACTTTTCAAAGCCCTTTAAGAATCAAGGCAACACCTGCCTTCAACTATTTGAGGTTTTTCGAAGATTCAACAGAGAATCGAGTAATACACTCACACAAGGTACGCCACATTCAAGAAATGTAAGATATTTGAAGCTTGAAATAGTCTTTTGTGGTTCAAAAATCAAGGCAATCCCTAGCAAAGGGCGGATCAAATCCTTGAAGACATCTGAACATCAAATTTGATGTGCTCCAACCCCTACATTAGTAGTTATAATATTTTGAGAAGTTTCAGCCTTTTCAAAAAAAGGGACCGTCAACTTTGTTAGTTGAATCTCATTTGCAACTTGACTATTGATGTTTGTGTAATCAAGACACAACTTTCGATGCAAGGTTCTACATTCATACAATAGTTTAGTAACCCAACCAAAGGTTGGATTGTTCCCAAGAGAGTGGTTTTGAGAATTATAGAAAAATAAAATTAAATTATAATTAGTCGTAGCTAAAGATATTAACGATTAAAAAATTGTAAATTAAAGGGGGACACAAGAGTGTCAATTAACAATGGGGTTTTCTCACTAATGAGTAAAAACAGCAAAATAAACAAGGATTTCTAAGTAATAAGAGGGGATCTTTGGGATGTGATGGGAATATAGGATAAGCTTGATTATTGGGTACATGCTTTCGATAGAAGATTCATAGAATACTTGTGACTAGGCTAAACTTTAAGGGGAATAAGTTATCTCTCGAGTAACTTACCCCGTTTCAAATGTGCTCCTCTCGAACACCCACTTTCCACATGAAGACCATCCTACGCCTTAACCTACTCACTCTCCCTAGCTAAGTGTGTGGGAATAAGACTAGGATTCACTCCCTCGAGCTGAACCTCATGTAGACCCACTCCCACCGACCATCAATTTAGTAGTTTTAGTTTTACGACCTCTCTCTCGAGCAAGCAGAAAACGCATAAATAAACTTGTATGTGCAACTAAAAATTCATTAAATTCATCCACAACTATTAAACGAAATCACAATTAAAGTACGATTAAACTATCAGCAAGAAAGACCCAACAATTATCTTAACCCATATTCGCTAAATCAAACCCCAAGAATTGGGGGTTTTAGCCACACATGTATAAGAAATAGAAATTTATACCAAATTGAGCTCGCATTCAACTGGGGATGAAGATTTAAGTCTTGACACATGCCAAAATTAAAGAAACCAAGAGACCCAAATCCAAATCTTGAAGATGAAACCCTTTGGATCTACAAGTCTTCAAAACCCTCTCAAACTTAGAGCAAAAATATCAAAAAGTACTATTATATATGAAAATTACAATAATTGTTCCCTCCTTAAAACTACAACTCTAACGAGTATTTATAGTTTTTACAGATTTGTGTTGCAGCAAATCATTCAGCGTCATTAGTCGAAATCGCCGATCAACTCGGCAACTCACCTTTCGGTGTAGTTCATCGCTGTCTTGAACCATCCTTTAGCATCGTCGTGCTCTAGGTCATTGAGCTAAATGGTACTGCTTCGCGAAACATCTCGGCGATACGCAGACTGCTCCATTTTTTCGCCGACTTGATCCTTTCCTTCAGGGCTCAGCACACTAGAACAAAAGGCAAAGTAAGACCCTTTGGTGACTCGCCAAGTGGACTCGGAGATCCTCAGGCCTTCATTTCTTTATTTTTTTCAGCCTTTTCGTTCCTTTTTACAACGTAGTGTCCATGCTTTCCTTCAAACTTCAAATATATGAAACTTAAGGGTTTTCATCAGATATTGAGATAAAATAAGTATTTGAGGACACAATTTCTATTAAAATATTGCCCTAAATTAGTCTAATTTGTGGACTCATCAACTATTAACTTAAGCAAGTGGGAGGTGGGAACTTTTCGCCACATTGAGGGAGTTCAGACTTGTGATACAATCTTCAAATACATCTACATTGCTAGGGATGTCCCCAAGACCCTACTGGATAATTAAAAAATAGAATTAATATCCAATGAGAAAAAAAGGGAAGTTTACAGAAATATTTAGGAGGTGACTTTTACCTGATGTGCCAATTCTGTCAAGGGCATTCTAGAACAAACAACACCGTCTTCAAACATTACAGTATCTATACTAATGAATCCAATTCAGCAAACTCGCATTGTTGATTGCTCAAGTTCTTAGGCTTTTTCTTCAACCGCTTCCAATGTAGCTCTTGGCTAACATTGCTCTCATTGGAGCTAAAGGTTGCACTAGTACTGATGCCAATATCATGGAGTGAAATAGACATTTTTGACGTGTTGCTACAAGATGGTGCAATGCCAAGTGACTTTTCAACACTTTTGTCCTATGAGCTGGAAGCGTTTTTCCTCTTGAGAGTTACGTCGATCACCTCATTATCAGTGATGTTGGCTGCCTTGGGAGTCTATAAAGGACTGTTAACTCCATTATGCCCTTCGAATTTATAGACTTGGAAACAACTTTGACAGATTGCGGAGGGATATTTGGTGTCACCTTGAACTTGAAAGAATGAGGAAGCTTTTTTTGAAGTTGTTCTCCTTTGTTTGGTAAAGAAGCATCATCCCTTTTTCAAACCTCTCAAAATTATATAGGTACTTCATCTCAATAGAATCTCTTGATTGGATGGCCACCAATCTGAATACTCACGAGTCATTAAGGACCCCTAATTAGATGGACGCATTGGTATGATGATCTTCAAAGAGCTTCCAAGGTGAACACATAAATCCCATAGTTGCACCAAAGCTTGCAGTGAACCATCATAACAGTGTTCTATGAGTGCACCAAGAATATCTTGATAATACCCAAATTGTCGACTAAATCGATGAGGACTATAAGGCTCCACAATCAGTTCATCATCCAGCCTCAAAGTTACAAAACTTGAAAGAAGGCCTATAAGGAAATCGCTCCAGTAAATGGACAATTTTCCACTATCATCAATATGCAACTCTTTTCCTTGTAGCATGGCAAAATTGTGGAGGTTATGCACATTTCACTTGTTGAAATAACTTGCGAGCATCAACGAGGTTAAAATATTTTGCCATCTTGTCACCAGAAATCAGCCACATTTGAACAACTCGTTGGGGGTGGGTAGCACAGTAGTAGGTCTCAAAATACTCACCTATCCATCCATATACATAATGAATGGGAAGTAGTATGTCACAAGCACCCAAAATTGAAGAAGTGGATATATCCCTGAGGCCACGATAGATTCTTGCAAGGACCGAAACCGCCAAAGAAAATATTTCCTCATGAGCCATCAAGCTTGCAACTTTGAAGACACTAGCACGAATTCAATCAGCTTTCTTGTTAGGAAGAACAAACTTGCAAAGACAACATGCAAGAAAAGTCCCCAAATGTCACGACCCAGGAGTACACCTTAGATGTAACATGGCGTACAAGACCCCGAGAGACCTCATACAGGCCACTTAGCTTTCATAACATAAGATAATAGAAAATGGTGCGGAAATTTAAAATATTTTTCCATTACAATCAAAGTTCATAAAACGAAGCGGAAGTATTAAACATTTTCTCAAACCATCTAATACAAGAAAGTCTTAGGGACACAGCCTATACAATAGCTCTAAACAATAAAGAAAACATAGAGTAAAGGTGGTCAAATCCTCGATGCTATGAGGACTTAATAAATCTTCACTTGCTTGCTCTACCAAGATCCTAGCCACGAGGATGGAAGTCAATATCGCCGGACCCTACATTTGATAAGAATATAGACAACAGTATGTGTTAGTACAATAATGTACTAAATATGATGGCTAGCACCAATCATCAACATATAAGCATAAAGTAGGCATTAGTCAACATAAGACATATACCAATATCATAAGAAATACAACATAAGACATAGGTTACAAGCATAAGAGATAACAACATAGTCATAGGCATAATCAATCCATCTAGATTATCACAACATAAGAAGAACACTTCATGAGTAACTTGAGCAATGCATGAATAAGACCCCATAAACCTCATCCGTACTAAGTAAACCACTTAAGGCCATCATTAATATTCATCATCTTTTGATCTCATCCTTAGCTTATTTCTCATAGACAATGGAACATTCATCTTTAGTCCAACATATCAAGAAAGGCAACTACAGCAACAATCCAAGCAAAGCATACATCATATAAGCAAATCTCATATTAGAACATACTTCCAATAATTCCTTGAGGTAATCATATTTCATCATAAACATGCTACTTGATTAGGGACTTGTCCCTCATATTCATTCTAATCATGGAAGAGTATCTCTCTACTAGTCCATAACACATCATTACTTATGAATGGTTAATCAAGGCTATCAAGGAAAAGCACCTTACCATGCTAGACCAAGCTATCATGGAAAACATACTCTCATGCAAGTCCAAACTACTCAAGGAATGATATTATTGCTCAATCCAAGCTATCATAAAATGATGTGCCTCACCAATTCAAGCTATCATGCAAGCATCTTCTCATGCTAGTTCAAGCTACATTGGAAGGGTATAATTTCTCAATCCAAGACTATCCATGAGTTCTACTATATCAAGCTACCATGCATGGTCTTGTCTTACCAAGTCAAGCTATTCATGAAGGGATATCACATCTCTACTTCAAGCTAACATAGTTCATAGATGCTTTGATTCATTTTAGGTGAGCAAACCTTTCAACCTAGAATCATTCTATGTGAGAAAACCTTTCACATCATATTCATCATGTGTTCATGAGAATAACCTTTCAAGCAACACAACATTAATATCAATTAAGATAATTCTATAGATATGGAGATTGTTGCTAGAAACCCGGACTCAACTAGTGTAACAGGTCTCCGTCTCAAGAGATATACTTGGGAACCCGGACTCAACTAGTGTAAAAGGATCCCATTTGGAAGCCAGACTCAACTTACATAAAAGCTTCCATCTCATATTCAATATCATAATCATGGACACTTTACTCTCAAAGTGTTATTAAAGAATTTACATGGATTCTATGAGAAAATGCATAATTTCATACATTCATAATATACGTCATGTGGGTAAAGTCCTTCCACAAAAACTCTATCCATAATTCATCACTCATAAAAGCTTCACTCTCAAAGCCTTAACATTCATAGTTCATCATATTAGCTTCACCCTCAAAGCCCTAGAAATCAACATTCATAACTACAAGTCTTACTCTCAAAGCAATACATCTCATGATCATCATATATGCATAATTCTCAAGACATTCTAACCACATGCTTCATTCTTAACCAATTCTAGTCATATATCATCACATAGGCTCAATCTCAACCACTACTATTCATGATTCATCATATAAGCCTCAATCTAATCAATTCATGTCTATATACTTTACTTCTTAGCAATTCACATCTATGTATTTCACTCTCAAGCAATCTATCATGTAATTCATCAATCCTAGAAGGTCACATCTAAGCCGTCAATTTTCCCTTTCATAGCATAAAACTCAACTATATCAAATTCACTTTAAAATCTTAGGTTAATCATCAATACATGTATAATCATACTAAAAACATGCAATTCCATCATAAACAAACATAAACAATCATAAACAATCATAAACAAACATAAACAATCATAATCAACTTTATTGGATCATAACCCATAACATTAGAAGAAACCCTAGATTTGACTTAGGGGATTCTTCTTCTAAATTGAGGAAAACATGGGGGCTTCATGGATGAAAGGGATCCACGAATGAATAAACTATCATACCTTGATTACAATGCCCACAAAGCTTGGAAGAATGGAGACTTAACTTCACCTAGTTCGATCCTCCTCTTCTTCTTCTTCACTTTCTAGAGAGCGAATATTTGAGAGGGAATTGGGTTTCTTTTGGGGTCTTGAAATAATGACTTAGAATGACTTAATTTAGGGGTCTAAAGTCTTTATAAAGGTCGCCTAGATTAGGGTAAAATGGAACCACTTAATCCTAATTAAAATTGAAAAGTTCCATTAAGTCCTTACTAACCACCTCACTGCCCCATCCACAAGACCCCAACCACGGGGTGTAGGTTGACCTACAGCCCGTACTGGTTGGGCGTGGTTTGGGGTCTGAGACACTGGAAATTGTCCCTTGACCTACGGAGCCAACCCACGGGACGTGGACCCATCCACGAGGCGTGGGTCCTGCCGTAGGTAGTACCTTGGGCAATTTTCTCTTGGTGTCCACCCACGCTGCTCACCTACGGGGAGTGGTTCTAACCACGTGGTGTGGGTGGCCTCATGGGTGACATTTGGAACCTCAAAACATGATAAAATTCCCTCTTAAATCTATGGGGTGTTACAATATCTCCCCCTTGGAATCATTCGTCCTCGAATGACGTTCTAGAAACTTTTTATGGTCACGACTCTAGACTATCAACCCATCATGCATGCCACTTGTCTAAATGCACATAACCAAATGAGGAAATGCATCTCCGAGCTAAACATACTTCAATGCAACACAAGGGAGTAGGAACTACACCTAATAACCCAAAATGCATGAAATTCAACATTTACTCATGCCCAAGGAGGAACTTACCATCTCCAAGCTATATGCATGCTCAACACAATCTCATGGAGCCTATATGTAATCTATACTCATAACATACATCCAAGGAGGAATCTCTTAACTCCAATCTAAGGCATGTTTCACATCTCATCTCATGAAGTCTGTAGGAAACTCTACGCAATGCACTACAACATTAGGAAAATCAATCATGCAACTCATTTTCTTTCAAAACACAAGTTTTTATGAACATACACAACATAAGGAAATCATGGAAATATCTAAAGCACACATGACTTCACACATAGCACAACCCTGAGGAACTAATTATCTCAAGATCTTGTATGGGTCTACAAGACAGGGACTAAACTTCCCAAACTCACTACACCTTTCTAGGGTGAGAATTTCAAGTAACCCTAATCATGTAAGTCAAGAACACTCAACGACCTTGCTATCTGAGCACACCATCTCCCCCTTAGGAGTAAGCCTAGGTGGACTTTCTAAGCACCATCTTTTTCAATTCTAAGGTCGGATCAAGTTATCACTAAGCTTTCACATACATCACACAAGAGGATTCTAAACCATAATGGACTATACTACTACCCTTCATAGGAGTCTACTCAATAACCACATCTAGGTAATATCTAAACACCCTATTCATCAAGTCTCATCAACATACCCAAAACTTAAAATGGCCAAGTAGGGTTCTACCATCAATAACGCATAACAATAATGTAGCCCATTCATACAAAAGACAACATCAAAGTCTAGCATACCAAGTCACACAAGACCAAACAATATCTAAATCTAATAAAGCATAAAACACTTATCGGTAGTCACATTCGGAGGACACTCTTGTTCACCTCTAGCTTGGAGAGCATAGAACCTATTCTTCTTTAGAGCATTCCCATCCAAACCACTAGGAGCAACTTGTTTACCCTTTGTTCCCTCAGCCTTCATCTTTAGGCAATTTCTCATCTTGTGGCCACTTTCACCACAACTAAAGCAATCATCCATACCGGCTAAACATCTACCCTCATGTCTCTTTCTGCACCTAGAACAAGTAGACCATAGGGACTCACTACTAACTCTTTGTGGTTTAGGGTTAGACACCCAATCTTCACTATACTTAGGAGCATTAGAGTAGTCTTGCCCGAAAAACCTTTCTCGATTCCTAGAACGACCATGTCCATCGGACCTCACATGAGAGGAATCACCATCATCATTTCTAGACCTTTTTTTCTCTCTATCTCTACTTTTTAGCTTTTCCTCCTCAATTTGTTGGGCATGAATCATAAGACAAGCTATAGATATCATAAACAAGCATAGCCGTTCTTAATTCCTTCACTGCTATATCAAACACTCCCGATACAAACTTACTCTTCTTAGCCCTACGATCCGCCACAATAAAAGGAGCATATTTAGATAGTTAGGAAAACCTCAAGGCATATTCCTTAACAATCATACTACATTGCCTAAGGTTAATGAATTCAACCACCTTAGACTTTCTCATCTCTAGAGGGAAAAACCTATTAAGGAAAGAATTTTTGAACCTCTCCCACTCTATGGGACCCATTTCCACCGATCTAGCCTCTTTCCATTGATTAAACCACAGTTGAGCAACTCTCTTAAGTTAGTAAGTAGCCAATTCCGCCTTCTCTACTAGAGTAACTCCCATAATATCTAACACTTTATAGAACTATCAATAAACTCTTGAGGATCTTCCTAAAGTTTTGACCCATGAAACTCCGGAGGTTTCATTCCCTCACTCTTGAAGCAGTCGTACCTACAATTGGGTTCACGGGAGCTACCACCTCTCTATTGGATTGGACCGTCACGGCTTGAGCCAACACTTGAAAAGTCGATCTAAACTCCACATTAGTCACATTCTCCTCCAAAGGGTCATTTGGAGCTTGAGGAGGAGCATGGGGAAGAACTTCTTGATCCACATTGTCTTCATCATTACTTCTAGCATTAGCCCTTGTAGTAGTCATACCCTGAAAACTATCGGGCACGAATTAGGAGAAAGATCTTATAGAGTTGAACTCTATGGAATGACTTAGAGAAGTGAAGAAGTGAAGTTTCCTAAACATCCAATAGCCTCTCATTCATAAATGTGGTGCGCTTCAAACTTATGAACAAGACTCTACTAGACGTGGTTTGAGACATCCTAGAACCATTCTAAACCTTGTGCTCTGATTACCAAGTTTTTCACAACCCAGGGGTACATACTAGATGAAACATGGTGTACAAGACCCTGAGAGGCCTCATACAAGCCACTTAGCTTTCATAACATAAGATAATAGAAAATAGTGTGGAAATTTAAAATATTTTTCCATTACAATTGAAGTTCATAAAATGAAGCGGAAGTCTTTAACATTGTCTCAAACCATCTAATACATGAAAGTCTTAGGGACACAGCCCATACAAAAGTTCTAAACCATAAAAGAAAACATAAAGGAAAGGTGGTCAAATCCTCGATGCTATGAGGGCTCATCAAATTTTCACTTGCTTGCTCTACTAAGATCCTAGCCACGAGAATGAAAGTCAATATCGTCGGATCCTACATTTGATAAAAATGTAGGTAAGATTATGCGTTAGTAAAATAATGTCCAAAATATGATTGCTAGCATAAATCATCAATATATAAGCATAAGGTAGGCATTAGTCAACATAAGGCATATACCAATACCATAAGAAATACAACATAAGACATAGGCTACATGCATAAGATATAACAACATAGGCATAGGCATAATCAATGCATCTAGATCATCATAACATAAGAAGAACACTTCATGAGTAACCTCAAAGCATACTTGTGCAATGCATGGATAAGACCCCATACTCACCCAAACTAAGTAAACCACTTGAGGCCATCATTCATATTCATCATCTTTTGATCTCATCATTGGATTAATTCTCATAGACAAAGGAACATTCACCTTTAGTCAAACATATCAAGAAAGGCAACTATAGCAACAATCCAAGCTAAGCATACATCATATAAGCAAATCTCATATTAGAACATACTTCCAATACCTCCTTGAAGTAATCTTATTTCATCATAAACATGCTACTTTGATTAGGGACTTGTCCCTCATATTCATACTAATCATGGAAGAGTATCTCTCTACTAGTCCACTACACATCATTACTCATGAATGGTTACGATTTACCAATTCAAGGCTATCAAGGAAAAGCACCTTACTATGCTAGACCAAGCTATCATGGAAAACATACTCTCATGCAAGTCCAAGCTACTCAAGGAAGGGTACTATTGCTCAATCAAAGCTATCATGAAATGATTTGACCTCACCAAGTCAAGCTATCATGCAAGCATCCTCTCATAATAGTTCAAGATATATTGGAAGGGTATGATTTCTCAATCCAAGGCTATCCATGAGTTCTACTATCTCAAGCTAGCATGTATGGTCTTGTCTTACAAAGTCAAGTTATTCATGAAGGAATATCACATCTCTACTTCAAGCTAACATAGTTTATACATGTTTTGATTCATTTTAGGTGAGCAAACCTTTCAACCTAGAATCATTCTAAGTGAGAAAACCTTTCACATCATGTTCATCATGTGTTCATGAGAATAACCTTTCAAGCAACACAACATTAATATCAATTAAGATAATTCTATAGATATGGAGATTGTTGCTAGAAACCCGGACTCAACTAGTTTAAAAGGCATCCATCTCATGAGATAGGCTTGGGAATCCGGACTCAACTAGTGTAAAAGGATCCATTTGGAAGCAAGACTCGACTTACATAAAAGCTTCCATCTCATATTCTATATCATAATCATGGACACTTTACTCTCAACGTGTTCTTAAAGCATTTACATAGATTCTATGAGAACATGCATAATTTCATACATTCATAATATAGGTCATGTGGGTAAAGTCCTTCCACAACAACTCTATAGATAAGTCATTACTCATATAAGCTTCATTCTCTTTGTCATTTAGTTGATAAAGTGTGAGGTCCTATTTCTTTCCAGATTGAAGTTTATTTCCAAATCTTTGTTTTTTCTTTCCAAATCATGACTATTTTTCTGACTATCTTGGCATGTTGGGCCTGTTTACATTTTAAGCCCTTAAGTCCTTTGAAGTTTGTCTTTGTTTAAAAATTCTTGAGCTCTTATAAATGTATACATTTGTAGTATATGTTCTTATCTGTGTTATTTTGTTGAGTTTGGGTATGATAATCATCTAAATTGTCTAGTTTCTGCTTATCTAAAAGAGTATGAGATTCTTTTCTTTTATATTGTGTCACTATTTGTTCTATCTTGCCTCTTATGAACTAGTAATATTCGCTTTAGCTTCTCTATGGCTCTTATTTTGAAGATTTCTATCTCGCTTATGTGTCAATTTTCATGTTTGTTATTTGTAGCTTCTTGAAAGATTATACTTTGTTTTCCTTCTCTTTTCTTTTCTAAATGGGAGGATTAAGACCAGCAGTAAGTTGTTATCTAGAATGCTAGCATTTAAAATTATACTCTTGTTCCCAACTTGAGTCGTGTCTGCTCATTTTTTATTGTGCATACCAATTATATGTTTATCTGTGGCTTGCATTAGCAAAGTTCTCATGGAAATGATTTAAATTTCTAGCGTATAGGTTGGTCATGTAGCAATTTAAGGCTCACAGTATGCATTTATTAAGTTTCTTTTAGTCTTTCGTGTGAAATTTATTTATTTTGTCTTATTACTTTTGGGTTTCTATTAGTTTTCATTGTATGTTTGAATTCCTTACTTGAGTTATTGTTTCTTTTTCCAATGATAAACTTGCATTAGCAAATTCTTAGTAAGACTGGATAACTGTTTTGGTGTTGTTTTGTTTGGCACTTCAAATAAAATTTTATCAATTATGCCTAGAACTTGGAACCAAGTTGCAAATAGTTGGTCATCTAGAATTATATCATGCCTGATCTGGAATTTGTGCTTAGTCTTCGTATGCTTGCCCTTTTTTTTATTTTTATTTTTTGTGTTAAGTTGTTATGATTTTTCTTCTTGTCCTGATCGTTATCATCTTGTCTTCTTTGCATGACTTCCCTCGGGTTGAGTCATTTGGACTCCTTTTTTTCCTTGCATTTCGTTTTGAGCCAAGGAGGCTCAATCCTATCCCTCTCAAGTCAAAACCGAAGTACAGGTGCAATTGAGGCAGATTTCAAACCCAAAAGAGAGTTGTATACATGTTGTATACACTCATTATACAATGATATACAGGTTTAAAACAGCGAATTGCGGTTGTGGCACGAAATACAGGTGCTCATAAATTGAGTATTTGGGCCGTAAACATATGGTATACAGTATCACATACAGGGAAAAAGACCAAAATATGGCCCATATACAGTGGTATACCCCAAGCGTATATGCAGATTTTTCAAAGGAAAAATAGGCCCAAAAGCTTGGGCATATTTCCAGTAGCTCTGTGAATTGATTTGGGGACAAAGCCAAACTCTTTTGCACAACAAGTTCAGAAGGTGTAATGGATAAAGCCCATTGTTTATTTTTTTGGGATCAATTTCAGACTTTAGGATAGGTGGGCCAAAAGCCCAATTTAATTGGATTTGGGCCAAAGACCAAGTCTAATTATTTCTTTTTCCTCTATTATTATTTATACTAGTGAACACAGCTGCGCTTCGCGCGGTTATAAATTTATTAGTGAATAAATGAATATTATATATATAATTGGTAATAATTATTGTTGAAACGTATGTGTTGGTTGGTTGTACCTTCTATAACATTACACCTTAGTGAATGGTTGTTGTCTGTTATATTGTATTGTTAATTTAAATACATGTTTATTTTAATTGTTATATAAATTTTATTGTATCGTATTGTTTTAATTCATCATTGAATAACGACAAAATATAAATAATATATATAATTGTAAATGGGACCATCATATGGTGAATTTGAAAGGACAAAATATAGAATAATAATTTGAATGCACTTAACAGTCATGATTGTATAATAACTATTTTAATGGTTGGAAATGAAGTGAAGATGGGTGGAAAAAAAAAAGTGAAGAGATTTTATTGAAATTCTAAATAAAAATGTGAGCAAAATGGTTAAATTATTATCCAATCAAGTTGAGTTTGTTGAGACAAATTAATTTTGAGAAAAAACAAATAGAAGAAAATGATAATAGATTCAAGGGAGATACTTAAAAGGAAATGAAATAAATGAGGAAAATTACGTTTTTTTTTTTTATTTTTGGAAGAACAATAATTAATGAGAAAAGAAATGAAATATATATAAGTGTGTGTTGAATTTTAAATTGACCATCAAAGAGTGAATTTGAAAAGACAGAAAATGTAATACCATAATTGTATTAATAACTATTTTAATGATTAGAGAAATGAAATGAAGATTTTTTTTTTTATCGGAACTGTAAATAAAATTTGAGAAAAATAATTAAATTATTATCCAATCAATATTAATATTCTTTATTATTACATGATTTTCTCCCTTATTGAAGACTCCTAATTATATAAAAAAAAAAAAAATAGATATGTTAAGATAAGAATGGCAAGAGAGACATTTTAAGGAAATCAAATAAATGACAATAATGAGAAAATTATATACATACTTGTCTGAAGGAAGATGAAAGAAAGAGAAGAACAAAGATAGCTTTGAAGAAACGGAATAAATGTCCATAGTTAATGGGGAAAAAATATATTTTTTTACAAGTTTTCTTGATAAAAAATTAAGAAAAAAGTTCAAAAATCTGAGAAAAAAAGAAGAAGATAAATAATGATATTGTTTAATGAGACATGTAACCTTATTTTTCTTATCATTCAATTTTAATATTATATGTAAGTATAGATTTTTTAGCAAACGAAATTATCTAAAATTTCAAAATATGAAAAATTTAATTCTGTAAAAAAAAGAATAAAAAAAAAGAAGTAAAATACAATGTTTATAAAGTTATAATAACTAATTCCTTAAATTAAATAGATAAATAAAAACAAAGAAAGAAAAATCAGTAACTTAAGAAAATGACATAAATAGCATTAATGAAAAGATTGAAGAATGGTAAGAAAAGAGATTAATGGAATTGATGATGAAAAGTATTAAATATATCTTAAATATAAAATTGTAAGGTAGAATGTTCAGTTTTAAAATTAAGTAAAAGATTTTAAAAAACTATAGAAACGAAAAATAATAAATATTTTATTTATAGTATAAAAACTATAGATAATTATATTTTTCAAAACTGTTTTACAAAGTAAATCCTATTTTTGTTTTTTGCTTATTTAAATTATTTAAGATTTATAATTATTTTGGTATTCATAAATAAAGAAATGATCCCAACTAAAATAATCAAAAATTAAATATATAATGCTATAATACATATATTTTCTTCTTCACTCCAATACTTATAATTCCCTGGCACCTATTTTATAATATCTTCGTATTTTTCTTCTTCACCCCAATACTTTTATACAACATCCTAATATATATATATATATATATATATATATATATATATATATATTTGTTCCTAAATTTACATCATATCTTTAATTATAATTAAAGATGCACAAAGAACAAATAAAATAGAAAAAAGTTTTTGAACATAAAGAAAAAGGAATTAGTAGAACAAAAAAGTTGAAACAATAATGTCGGCATTAATTTCGTCACTTTTTAAATTACATAACAAATTTCTCCTTATTCTCTTCCTAATTTAATATGAATTCTACAAATAAATTGATTATTTTTTTCAAATAATTCTTCCTTATTCTCTTCCTAATTTGATACAAATTATATATATATATATATATATATATATATATATATATATATATATATATATATATATATATTTGTTCCTAAATTAACATGATATCTTTAATTATAATTAAAGATGCACAAAGAACAAATAAAATAGAAAAAAAATTGAACATAAAGAGAAAGGAATTAGTAGAACAATAGAGTTGAAAGAAATAATGTCAGCATTAATTTCGTCTCTTTTTAAATTACATAACAAATTTATTCTTATTCTCTTCCTAATTTAATATGAATTCTATAAATAAATTGATTTGTTTTTTCAAATAATTCTTCCCAATTCTCTTTTTGATATGAATTACATAAATAGATTGATTCTTTCTCCAATAATCTTCTTACCCTTTGAACACTCTTTACGCTTATAAACTTCTCAACCAAATAAATATTTTTCTCAACATATATCTCTTTGTTGGAAGAATTATAGTGCAACATCCTTTCAAAAAGTCTTTTATTTTGAGGAGATACAATATAATCTTTCTTCCTACATCAATGTTATATCTATTTCTCTTTTCTTTTTGGATGGAGTAGAAGAATGTATTAATGTGATCATTCTCGCTAATATGAAGTTGGACAAATTTGTTGACATTATGAATTGCTCATGAGTTATGATGATAACGACGATGTTGGCACACATATAATCAAGGGCGAATTTATGTATCAATTTTGGGTCATCCTAAATTCGATATATTACTTCTATAATTATTAAAGAATATTAAATTCAAACTTGTTGAACCCATTCTCAAGATGGTTGGATGGTTCACTGGTATGACTGTAAGATTTCAACACAAAGATCGCAGGTTCAATCCCAGGCAGCCCCAATTTGCTTCAATTTATTTTTATTAACTAAAAACATGTTTTTCATTTAAAAAAAAAAAACTAAATTCTGAAAGTTCTGTGGTAATGTAATTTTTATGTATTTCTCGCTTAGTTATTATTATTATAAATTTTTTGATCTTATCTTTAAAGCAATGGTGCACCCATTTTCTTGAAATCCTGGATTCGCCTCTGCATATACTATTAGATCGACGAAATACATTCTTTATAGAAATATGTATACAACATGATATTCAGAAATTGATTGACATGAAGAGGAAGAAGAAGCAGCAACAAAGTTAAGAAGTGTGTTGTAGTTGTTTATGTTGTTAAAATCTTTCTATTTTATAGGCAAAATATAAACGGTTGTGGAAAATGAAAAGTTTTGAGTCTTTTCATCTTCCACTTACTTAAGTGTATATTAATTTAAGAAATATTTTTAAAGGGTGTGGTTAATTGGACATTAGGAGTTACAAAAGCTTTAAAATTAAACTGATGCCTTTTCCTTTTCATGCAATAAAATATTGAAATTAATTGTGTTACACATTATCTGCACAATTTAAATTAAGATAAATGTGAAAACTTAAGAAAAATATCAAAAGATTGAGAAAAAAAAGAAGATAAATGCCATTCCTGGATTTAGAAGCATGCCACATCAACGGCCCCATGTTTCTCCTATATATATATATATATATATATATATAGATTGTATTGATCAACTAACTTTGGTTTGTTTTTATTTGTGGTTTAATTTAATTAAGTTCCCCGAGATAACCTTTCTTATTTTGAAGTGTCTATTATTTACTTATTCATATTATTAGTTACATATGAATTATTTCCCTTAAAAAATCCCTTTTAAGTTTATTTACCTCCAAATCAAGATGGGTTTTCTTACTTACTAATTTTTCAAGTTAGTCAAATCGTTGGTCAACCGCAAATTAGCGGACATTCCGAGGGCCTAACACCTTCTCGAAATGTAAATTGAACCCTGAACTCCTTTGGATGTCAAATGATTTTAGTCTGTTTTAAGTCATTTGAAAAATCTTAAGTTTTCTTAATTTATTTAAAAAATTACATGGCGACTCTCTTTTGTAAAATCGATTTTTCTTTGAAAACTAAGTTAAATTGATTTTTCGAAAACAAGTCATTCTTTTTTCCAAAAAACAGCATCCAAGACCAATAAGGCGGCGCCACGTGTCCAAATGAGGTTGTAGTCCCAATCAAGTGCAAGAACTAATCACAATCTGCCAAGTGTCAAAATGACATCCTTTTGGCCAATCATAAGCATTCTTGTCCACCCCCTACAACTATAAATAGGGGATGTACATGACATTCTACGAGGGGAAGAAAACTCTTCAACAAGCATTCTACAATTGGAGAAGGTTACAACATCAACTACATAGCTCTTCGAAGGAGTGATCGACGGAGTTCTTCCAGGAGATCGACTTGAAACGATGAAGCACTTCCCAACATTTTCGGAGATCAATCATATCTCAAGGAGGTCTACATCATGCAACTATTCTAGAAGTACGCTACAGAAAGCCCTTGAATCGCGGAGAAGCTTAGGAGAGAAGAATCAAGAGAACAACAGAATTGTACTCACGGCGATTCATCAATAAAAAATACATTTTTCTTTTATTCATTTTGCTTGCAGTTAATTTTCAGCGCCTAAGAAAATTTGTTGTGACCAACAATCAAAACGAACACACATTGATTAGTACGAGAATAGATTTTTTGAAAATTGAAGACGGAAAAGAATAAAATTAAAATATAGAACTATATAAGGAAGGGAAAGAAATAAAAGGAAAAAAGAAAAAAAAGAAATACTTAGAAACTAGAATTTAATTCGAACAGGCAAATATTTATATATTTTTTTTATAAAAATGATGTTATTAGAAGTGTGGGTTTTTGAATAGGTATAAACATGTGTGCTTAATGGTAATTAAAGTGAAAGTTAATGACATTTTTGACATTTACCTTTTGACTTTCAAGATTTGTGTTCATTGAATGTTACTCCACGTGTTTTATCCAAGAGTAACAAATGTTTTTTAAATGTGAAATTTTCTACTTACCCTTTTGTCAATTGAACCCTTGAACCCATCGATACACAGCATTTTAAACACATTTTTTACTACTCAGCTGTGTGTGTATCACAAACGCCTGCCACATAATTTTAAAAATAATTATAAAATGACACGTATAATTATAAAATGACACATGTATATATAGTCACTCCATGTCATTTTTTCGTTTATTATCTTTGATTAATACGTAGCTACAATTCTCTTTCCAATTTTTATTTCTCTTTACCATAGTTTTCTCCATCCCACAATCTAACTTCATCACTTTTTCTCATCTTCCTTACCCTTTTCCTTTTTCCAACCTCTTCTACTCTTTCCATTGAAGTAAAAAATTGTTGCATGATTTTTGGTTGTTCACAATCTCGTCGGAGTTCGGAGTTGATTTAGGGTTCTGTTGGATTGAGGTTTTGGTGGTGATCGGTGACGCTAAGGAAGAGCGGAGATCTATTGGGTGGTCTGATTGTTTAATTTCTAGTTGTTCACAGCTGGCGGCGTTGTGAAAGTCGAGACTTATTGACGAAATTATTTTGGGTTTTTGTTGTTGTTGTCGGTTCTCGTTTATAGTCGCTGGTTGAAGCTTGTTGGAGATGGTGAGAACGAAGGCAGTTTGGTTGGAGAAGGTAAGGAGGACGAGAAGAAGATAATAAGTTTGGTTTTGGTTTGGAACTGAAACAGGGGATCAATGTCAAAATTATTTGAGTATTTTTTGTTTTATTTTCAACTTATCTAGGTAGGTTTTTTCAATTTATTTTCGAATTTATTGGTTTTTTAGTCTAGATTTGATCTCTATTTGTGTCTTTGTTTGGTTTTGGGGTTTTAGTCGATTACATTGATTTTGTTGAACTTTTTTGGGAATTTTACTTTTTTGTGTCTAATGCTAGTGTAAGATATTTTGGTAGTAGCGTTATGTCTTCCATGGCGCGTTTCATAAGAAAGAGAACAGTATAATGACAAGAAACAATAGAGAAGAAATTTGGGGGGAAAAGATCGAAAAAGAGACCAAGAAAACCTCAAATTTTGTCCAACAATGGTGTTAGATGCAAATAGGAAGATGATGGCTTTATAAAACCCTAATGTGACTGTTAGACCCTTTTCCAAGGGTCTCACGCTTCTAATAGAAGTGTGTTACACGCTTTTTGGAATTAACTCACATAGGATGTCAAGTCAAAAATAGTGTTTAAAAGATTGTGTTTTGATGAATTCAGGGGTTCAGATGACAAAAAAAGCAAGTAAAAGAATTCACAATACAAACATAGACAAATACAAGGGTCCACCAGACCCTTTTGCCAAATATCTTTACACTTCATCTATAAACAATTTTTTAGTTCCAATTCTCTTCCTCTTCTAGGTTTTATTTGTTTCATTTCCTCACTTGGCTATTTTAATTTTAACTCTGCCCCCCTTAAATCTACCCAAATTTTCTTCTCTTTTATCTGTTTTATGTATTTCTATTCCATTATTGTACCTCCAATTTTTTACTTAATATATCGATGGTGATCTTTTATTTGAACTTTAGAAATTATTTTTATAGTCTGATTGAAATTATTTTCTTGAAACTGATAAGTTTCCACACTTGCATGTGATTCTTTTCTGTAGGGGATTTCACATTTTTTAGGCAGAGACAATTGAAAAAATATTTTCTTGAACAATCATTGAAGCAGTGAAATATGGCCTCCTTTTTGTATTAGAAATTTCATACTATTTTACTTCTTTCGACAAGATCATTATTTTACAAATTTCAATAAGGACCCACAATTGAAAAGATTGTTGGGAAAAGTAATCAAGTTGTTTTCATTTGGAAGTGCTTCATTTTGTTTCCTCCATATGCTCTGATTAACAAATTTACAATTAGTTAGAAATTCATCATATAATGACTTCATCACATAAATAAAAAATTCTTAATACCTCTAGGGTGTTGATGTAATCGACTCATTGAGAGATTATATTTACATCAAAGATTTCATTACAAAAAGTTTGTATTATAATTTACATGTAGAAAACTAAGTGATAATTATATGATTAGATTCTATCCTATAAGGTTTTAATTCTTCTAACCATTTTAATCCAAATATGATATCTGCTTGTAAGGTTTCACTGATCTCTAATTTTATTTTCATAGGTATATCTGCTATTATTATTTCCTTTTCTATTTCTAATTGAGCTACTATTAGGGCTGGTAAATCTGAACATTTTTGCTTTGTAGCTTTGTTTATTTCCATTTCTTCTTTATCTAATAGTTTATCTATTATATAATTATCTTCTTGTTTAGTATCTACTAATATTAAATGCTCTTTTTCTTCTATTGCTCCTATTATGTAATATTTATTTGGGATTATATCATATGCTATCTTTTTTGTATATTCTCTTTGCAAATTATGTTTAATTTTTCTAGCTCTTCCTATTCTTTCTTCTATAATTTCTAAATTTTCAGTAGTGTCTATTAAATCTAATCATATAATTATCACTTATAATAACAAAACAACGTTACTAAAAAGAATAATATTATGAAAATACACGTACTTATGAAAATAATAATAGAAGGATATTATAATAGATATTATACACCAATGATAGATACAGGAGCAGAAGTTAACATATGCAAATATAACTGTTTGCCAAAGGATAAATGGATAAAATTAAAAACCCCTATAATAGTAAAAGGATTTAATAATGAAGGAAGTTTAATACATCATAAAGCAAAAGATATAAAAATACAAATATGGGATAAGATACTTAAGATAGATGAAATATATAATTATGATTTACCTACTAAAGATATAATTTTAGGAATACCATTTCTAGAAAAATATTATCCACATATAATAACTAAAACATACTGGTGGTTAACAACGCCATGTAATCATAAAATAGGAGCAAAAAGAGTAATAAATAAAATAAGAAAAGACACAGAATGGATTAAAGAAAGTGAAAAAATTACACAAAAATTAGAAAATATGGCAAATAATACCAATAATATAGAATACATAGTTGCACAAAACAAACTAATCCAAAAAAGAGAGGAAATAATTATATTGAACAATCTCTCTATATATAAAGCTGAATATAGAGAAGGTGATGTGGCACCTCTCTATGGCTAGCATTCTTATTTTTATTTATTTTTTCTTTTTTTATTTTTTTGCATTTTTTAATTCATAATTTATTAATTAAATAGATTTTAAAAGCCTAACAAAACATAATATGATAACTAATTGTAATGCCAATAACTAACATTAATGCTAACAATAAGTCCACCTAATAGCAACTTCAAATAAAGCCCACGTAATAGCAGTTTCTAAAAAAGCCCAAATAATTGCTTCATCCCACGTACTACAACTACCAAATAATTCTAATTAATTATCAGACTTTCAATTTCCCCAACTTTATAATTTTTGTGTAAATACTAAAGAGTATTAGAGAATATATAAATTCCTCCAATTTCATGTTCAGGAAATTTGCATAAGCATTGGGGTGATATTTTAGACCACCATTTTTATCACAAACAATGGTGATAAAAATGTATGTGACACACCTCTGAGCAAGCAGAAGAAGTCAAGAAATGTAAGTAACAATTCATTTTAATTTTGTTTTTACATATTTTGATGATGCCTTGCTATTGTTTTAGTATATTTTAATTCTGATTTGTTTGAGCCGAATATGACTACAATTCAATTTTCTTGAGAAATCAAAATGTGCCTACATAAACTTTAATAAGAATCAGAATGTGAAGATATTTTGATACGGTATGTCACAAATTTATTTGAGCATGATATTTTACTTTTTACTAGATAAGTATTATTGGACAATTATTTTTAGTATAATAAAAGAGTAAAATAGGCACCACGAGTAATAATCTCATTACTATTGTCTTTTTTATTATTTATTTATATCATCAGTTATAAAAAAAACTTATTATCTATTGATATTCCCCACTAAAATAAAACATTTAAATTAACTTATAGTTCTCCTAAGCTTAAATCTCCACAGCTTCTCGCCCATTACTATTTGACATTTGCAACAGCGGGCATTATAGCCAAGACTATGAGAAAAAGGATCAACTTCATAGGTGTTGACTAAAATCCGCTATAGCTTTATGCAAATATATCGTGGTGATGGAACTATTGAGCTGCATGCCAAAATATGACACTGCAAATTTTGCTATCGCTTGAAAAGTATTAGCTTCTAATTTCAATTAAATTGTAAGTTTGATCTCTCTCAACTAATAAAAAATTCAGGATTATATTTGAATCAATATCTATAGATTTCTCCTAAATTGTATGGTCTTATTCTAAATTTTCATTCTAATTAAAATTTACTTATTCATCATATACGTAATTTAACTAATAATTTCTTCTCTTTTTTTTTTTGGGACTTCTATAGCCGGACGTCACAAATATAAATTTTCTATTAGGACACGGTGATAATGAAATAGTTTTAATTGGTCACAAATTCATAGTATTTGATACTCTATATCATAGAAAAAATATTTTTATTTATCTATATCGATATGAACTATTACATATGTATTTGGTAACATTTTATACCATCAAAACATTTTGTGATTCAGTTTCACAATTTTAGATTTTCTTTTAAGGAAAAAATATTTTTATTTATCTATATCGATATGATATTAGTCTATTACATATGTACTTGGTATCATTTTATACCATCAAAACATTTTGTGATTGAGTTTCACAATTTTAGATTTTCTTTTGAGATTTTAGAGCAAGTTGTTGGGGGGATGCATATCTCATTGTCCTTTAAAATTCAAAACATTGCATTTTCCCATATTATAATGAGTTAATATCATAACAAAAAATGCAATAAGTATAAAATAATAAATTATCATTTTCTATTAATATCTTAATTAAGAAAAATAGAAATTCTAATTTCATAAGTGTAATTAAATTTTGGTCAATTTTATGAGTATTTGTAGTGTTTCAAATAAGAATGTCTAATAGCTTTGGCTCAATTATGATTAAGGAAGTTATTCTGGCGACAAAATTATTTCTCTTTCAACACAACTTTTATATTTAATTTCTAATATTAAGATGACTAATTCTTATAAATGAAAAGTTTTACTAATAAAAAGCATAAAATAAAATGATGTTTCTATTCGTATTTTTCTATCAATGGTTCAAGGCCTGATAAAAAAATCACGTGAATTCATATTTCTTCCATAGAAAAAATATTAATGAACAGTACTATTCTCTCTAAAAAAATATAATATGAGAATCGTTAATATCTGCAACCAACATGATCAATAATAATAGTAAAAGCATGCTTTCGTCGAACACATAATATACTTAGCAAATTTTGATTTAGGCCTTTTATTGTTGTGTCCTTATAGTTAATTTTGTTTATTTTAATTTTTTTATTTATAATATGAAAGTGCAGGTGAAGTTTTTGTTCAATTTTGAAATTACAATTTTTTTTTATGTTTCAGATAATCTTTTAGAAGAAAAATAAAATATGACTTTAGTTTGGGGAAATAATAATCTTGACTAATTTTTTTTAATATATTCGAAATAAATTAAAGTGTATATTAATAACGTATTTTATGACCGCGTGATGCGCGGTTAAGTTTACTAGTTAGCAAAATAAGAAGGAGAATACTAACAACATTGAGGGAGAAGTAGCAGCAAAACTAGCCCAAAAGAAAAATAGTGACACTAATTTCAAGGCAGATTTCAAAATTTATTGTATCTGCTTGTTGATCGGTAGGATCATGCGAGATTTTGTCTTTAGATTACCGATTGAATTCACTGTTTTGATTGTTTCATATCATTATATGATTTCACAGTGCTTACAATCAATTTTATGATAGTGCAGGTACTGTAGATAATTTTACTATGCGATGAAAGAATGCACGTTCTATTTTAAAGAAGAGGCGCCGATGTGCGAGGAAAGCAACATAGGCATGATGCCCAGGGGCGGATATGAAGGCTATATATATATATATATATATATATATATATATAAAATAGCAAAATTGGCTTGTGGTGCCACGGTAGGAGGACAACTTTAGTTGATTAATGTTGCGGGTTCGAATCTCAGTTGTACCTATTTTTTTAAGAAATTTGCTGCAGCCATTTTTTAAGAATTAAAAAGGCTCCAAGCACCTTTTTTTAAGGGAAAAAATTGGCACATTAATCGATAAGTCTATTTGACACCTACGAACTCTAAATCCTGAATCCGCCACTAATGATGCCTATGAGACTGTTCAAGATATAAAAAAATGCATATAGTAGAACTTTTTCTATTATTATCATAAGTTTACTGCAAATGATTCTACATTTTGGTAGTCTTCACATTTTGATATGTGACACCAACCGTAGATCTTTGTTATAGGACTCAATGAGCCCAAATTTTCAACTGATATCATTTGTTCCCTTATGTGAATTCATTAACAAATTTATGAGGATATTTTTGATAGACTAAGAATAGAGTACTGACGTATTACTATTCAACTGTATTCTCCACTTTTTGATTTTTTGAAGATATTTATTGTTGTCTAGATTCGATTCAAAATGTTGAATCCGTGCTTGCACGGGCGAACCACATCTAGCAGAAGAAAGGGATGGGTTAATTTAGAGATTTTTACATTACCTGTTTTTCTCTTTTTTAAAAAAAATATATTTTATCTTTATATTATTTCTTTTAGCTAAGTCTGCGTATACTAATTTCAATAGGTTGTTTTATATTGAACCTGTACTTTTCTACGAAAAGTTGTCAAATAATTTTAATGAAGAAAATATTAGAAAAATCCGTAAAAGATTACCGAATCTCTAGATGTTTTGTTGAACATAAAATTAATTTTGTAAATGAAGAATTTAACATTGATATTTAGTCATATTTTGTTTAGTTTCATTTGTGTGATCGTGTACACTAGTTTCTATATCTAGTTTCTATATTATATTAAAAGCATGAATGTCCTTAGAAATGTTGAAAGTAAACTTTTTGTCCTTGTTAAAAGATTCTACAATAGACAAAATTGTCTTTAATATCATTTTTCTTAAATAATTAGAAATGTTGATTGAACGTTTTGTTCTTCATTAAAAAACTCTACAATAAACAAAATTGTTTCTTACCAATTTTCTTAAATAATTATTATTTAAATATTGTCTCAATTTTTATGTTTTTGAAATTAATTTAAGTCCTTATTTGATCCAGATAAGAAATCATAATATTTAACACTTCTAAATCAATTAAAATTTTACCTTATATAAAAGAATTTGGATAATTGGCAATTTATCAACTAAATATATTGACTAGAATTTTTAAGGATTCTTCCATATAGAGTAGGCGCTTGGCCATGAGATACCATATCACGATATGAAATCATGAGATGGAAGGACATGCAATTTGTAACATCTCGCAAATTGAAATAACTAGGAAGAAGTCAAGAATTGGAAATAGTGATTTTGGAAATAATAAAAATCTGGAAATTTGTGTAAGTTAAGAATGTGTTTTGGTCAACTTCAAACGACCACAACTCCTAGCTCAGGATGAGTTAGGTGTGTTTCCAGCTACCGTAGGAAAGATCCTTGAATTATATTTCCAACGCCGCCGAGATTGCGCGATTCCGAGTTCGTAAGGGTGTGATATGACCTTGGAAGTTGGGTTGTTTGGATAAGGAAAGTCCAATCCGGATTTTTGAAGGGTAGTTTGGTCTTTTCCTTACCCTATTATTTTAATTTTGCTTTTGGTAATTATCTGAGGGTCTAAACTGAAATTGATCAGTTTATGCTTTTGAAATTAGAGTTAGAGTTTTTGGAGAAAGAACGCAAGAAAAGAGAAAGGAGGAGAAAGGAAAAGAAAGTTCAAGATTTGTCGATTTCTTGGAGATTTGCGTGTGGATTTCGTCAAGAGGTGATCCCTACGAGGTATGTGAGATCACATAGCATTGGGTTAGTTCACCCACGCACCAATCATGATTCAATTCAGCGAAGTTATATAGTTTTGAAAGTAATTCCTATGAGTTCTTGATGATAATTCGTTTGAATTCTTGTGGGTTGTGTTGTTGAAGTTTTCTTGAGATTTGATTCATGTTTTCGGGTGTAATTTCAATTTGACTCTTTCATACTTTGAATATATAGTTTATTCTAAGTGTTTGGGGAAAGACCCAATTGAGTTTAGAGGGTTTAGAGTTGAAAAATGAAGGAAGAAGTTCGTCAAAATCTAGGGAATGGGGTGGGGCGTCGTGCCAGCTAGCACGCCCCAAATTCATCTCTGAAGTTTTGGGTCTGGCACCCCGCGCCACTTAGAGTGCCAAGGACGCTAGATCTTCTACTTTTTCCCCCTTCTTTCCGTACTAGTTCCTTAGCAACGTACCTATATTTTCTAGTTGATTCCAACACTCTTACATCTAAACATCATGAAATCATCCATAAACATGAGATCATGAACCTTAAATCCATAATTTAATTCAAGGAAAGTTAAAAGTCAAGTCTAGAAGTTAAGAAGCAAGTCAGGAGAAGTTTATAAAGTTTTCAAAAGTCTTTCATAAACGTTTTAACTTTGTTTTAAGACTTAAGTTTCGAGTTAAGCAAAGAGTAAAGAGTTGAGTTCATTTCTCCAAAACTTATAAGGGAACTAAGTATTCCCAAGAGTTTAAAATGTTTTCACATTTGAACAAGAAAGGGAAACACTGATTTCCAAGAGAGCTTTTAAGCTAAGTTTTGAGTAATTATTTCAAATCAAAGAAAGAAGTTTTGTTTTAAAACATATGAGCCAAGTATATTTTTGGGAGTAGTATTGAGCACCGATTTGGGGATACGAGTTCATATTAACTCAAGTCTCCATAAACCATATATCCATCATGGGTAGTAAAGGATCATACTTTTTAGATGATTCCTTAAGTGTTTTTTAGCATAGACTAGTGGAACCACTTAGTTAAGGCATTCTATATGACGACAAAGTATAGGACAGTTCTGGCAGCGTGGGCAAGACGTTGTATCACCACTTAAGCTCATAGTGGTGGTTGTCAGTTAGAGAATCTCCCACAAAAACTATATTATTTTATTATATAAGTAAAGTTGAGTTTGTTATTGCATTTTCTTTAACAAACTAAGTTGTTTCCCACTGTTTTAGAAGCTTTCTATATATTGCATATGTTTTGTTGATTTATATTGAGTTAAGTTATTCAGGAGTTAAGTAAAGTCAAGGTAAGTGTTCCTTTCATATTCTTTTCAAGCCTATGTTGTGTTTAGCATTTCAACTCGCATACTCGTACATTCAATGTATTGATGTCAGTTGGCCTACATCTTCTTATGATGCAGATACAAGTAATCAGAATCATCACCCAGCACCTCATTGATCCATTTGAGCACTCAGAGTCAGTTGGTGAGCCTCCATGCATTCTGGGGGACTCCTTTTACTTTGCTTTCAGTATTTCATTGTTAGGATGATTGGGGTTTTGTCCAGACATCCCTTTTTGTTTGAGAGGTTTCATAGACGGATAGTTATAGTTCTTTAGTCTTATTCATTTCAGTCGTATACGTTTAAGACTTGAGTTGCCATTTTGACTAAGTTATTATCTCTTAAGTTATTGCATGAGTTATACTTCTTATGTTTTAGTCTTCCGTTGACTAAGTAAGTCAGACCAAGGATTTGCTTGGGGCTAGCAATGGTTCTTGAGTGTCACTCCCGCCAAGGGTGTAGGCTCAGAGCGTGACACAATTTCACGTTGATTCCATATTATGGTTTCATATCATGAGATGGAATACCATATCATGATTTGAAAATTCCATAACATGATTCGAGATTTTTTAAATACAAAAATTGACCCACAAATTTATATTTTGTTAAAACAACTCCACATTTATATGTACTAACCATTTATTTCATATGTAAATAAAATTAATAATCACATCATTACTTTTTAAAATTTATTATTCTCACCAACATAAAATTTATTATTGCTTTAAATTTGGTGAATATAAATGATAAATTAGGAATTGATTTGGTGAATATAAATAAGAACAGAAGAAATAATATTTTTTTGATTTTTCATAAAAAAAAAAAACTTCTCTTTCGGCTACATATGAAAATGATTAAATCAATTTAATATGAAAAAGGACAAAATTGGTGATATATATATTAGATAATCACAACTTCCAATATGTTTGATTTTAGCACGAAATTAATGCACTGACAATGTGTAATTGCACACAAGTGAAACAAGGAATGAACCATATGATATTGACACACAAGTGAAAATTGTCATAAGTTTTATAGTATTACATAATTATTTGCGAGAATATCAAATGAGTGATGAAATATTTGTGGTCTATGAGCATGAAGATATAGTTGTGAATGATATTGACCAACAAATGACTCAAAGTAACAATGTAGGTTCATCTTCTTGGGCATATAATCGAGAAATTCAAGTTCAACGTGAGAAGATTGATAATACTATGTAGGATGATTATATTAAATACTAGTAGACTACAATTTATGTTCAATATTTTTTATTGAATTATAGTTTGATCAATTAATTTAGATATTGAAACAGTCAATTAAGTGGAGAACAAATAACTTTGCAATAATTTATTATGTGATTTTATAAATTTTTGTTTGATAAGATTGAATAAACAATTGGGACTATTTTAATAGTTTTACAACTTATGAGATTCTTATGTTTATGAGAAAATATACAGCACAAAAATTTCATATCGCATGTCCAAACAAAACTTCAATTTCATCTCATGATTTCATATTATGATATCAAATTATATTCCATATCATGATTTCATATCGCATGGTCAAAGGGGCCCTAAGAATTTAATCTTTTCTTCTATTTCTACTAAAATATTTTACGTTATTGACTAGAATTTTTAACAATTCTTCCATATGAACTAAAAATTTAATTTTTTCTTCTATTTCTAGTAAATATTTTACCTTGTTAACTAGAATTTTTAACGTTTCTTCTAATTCTACTTATACTTTTTTTTAAAAACAAACATTATTATTTTGACTTTAATTCAAGGGTCTTCATAAATTCATTATCATAATTATTTTTGCCTTCTTTTTTGAAATTTTAATAGTTTGGAAAAAAGACCTTCATTTTGCAATATTGGTTCACTTTTGATTTTCACGTAGAGTTATTATTTCTATTAAATATATATTAAAAAAAAAGACGGTTGAATATCCTATACATAAATGTGGACAAAATCGATGTTAAAAAATAGGCAACAATCTAAAGGATGTTCAAAAATGTGTCAATATTACAAACATAAAGGACTATTACTGCTTTATATGAAAACTTAGGAATGACTTTGAGCCTTATCACAAATATAAGAGACTAATTTATATCAAAAAGAAGAATCCACAGTTAATTATTCATTTTATATAATTCATATATAATCTTTCATTGAGAAAAAGTCCAAAATAGTCACTTATCTTTGATTAACTTTAAAGTAATTATTAAATAAGTCATTTTTAATAACATAGATTAATATGGAGAAACTAATATAAAGAAGGACAAATTTGTCAAATCATAATTAATTTATATTTATTTTAGGTATAATTTCAGAGACCTCCTTCGAGATTTTGCTATATAACACTCACCTTCCCTGTGGTTTATGATATTACGCCTACTTTCTTTATTTTGATTTTTTTTGTAACCATTCCTTTAACCTATTTAAAATGAATAAAAATTAATTATGATTTGATAAATTTGTCTCTCTTTATATTAATTTCTTCATATTAATCAATATTATTAAAAAATGACTTATTTTTATAAATTCTTTTAAAATAAACTAATATGAAAAATAGGCAAAAATTTGGAGGATGTTCAAAAGTGCGTCAATATTGCAAACATTAAGGACTGTTACTGCTCTATATGAAAACTTAGGGATGACTTTGAGCCTTAACACAAAGATAAGAGACTATTTTATATCAAAAAGAAGAATTCACTGTTAATTATTGATTTTATATAATTCATATATAATCTTTCATTGAGAAAAAGTCCAAAATAGTCACTTATCTTTGATTTAATTTTAAAGCAATTATTATATAAGTCATTTTTAATAACATATATTAATATGAAGAAACTAATATAAAGAAGGACAAATTGGTCAAATCATAATTAATTTATATTTATTTTAGGTATAATTTCAGAGACCTCCTTCGAGATATTGCTCTATAACACTCACCTTTTTCTTGTGGTTTACGATATTACGCCTACTTTCCTTATTTTGATTTTGTTTTTTTGGTAACCATTCATTTAACGTATTTAAAATGAATATAAATTAATTATGATTTGATAAATTTGTCTCTCTTTTATATATATATATATATATATATATATATATATATAGTATTAACTTGTTTGTGTTGATTTGCTTAAAAAGTATTTATTAAATAAGTCATTTTATTATTAATATGAAGAAATTAATATAAAGAGTGACATATTTGTCAAGTTATAATTGATTTATATTTATTTTAAATAGATATAAATTAAAGAATGGTTAAAAAAAAATAATAATAAAGGGAGGTAGGTGTAATATCAAAAACCCCAGTGGAGGTGAGTGTTATAGATCGAAACCTAAAGGCTTGTTTGTGTTGATTTGTTTAAAAAGTATTTATTAAATAAGTCATTTTATTATTAATATGAAGAAATTAATATAAAGAGTGACATATTTGTCAAGTTATGTTGATTTATATTTATTTTAAATATATATAAAGAATGGTTAAAAAAAATAAAAATAAGGGTAATATCAAAATCCCCAATCGAAACCTCAAGGTAGGTTTAATTTGTCAGGTTATAATTGATTTATACTTATTTTAAATAGATTAAATAATGGTTAAAAAATAAGTAAATATGGAAAGTAGGTGTGATATCATAATCACAAAAAATATGTGTGTTATAGAGTGAAACCTCGAAGTAGGTGTAATTTTTCAAGTTATAATTGATTTATATTCATTGACATATTATTCTAATGAAGAAAATAATAGAAAAATCACTAGAAAATTACAGAATCTCTAAAAGGTGTTTGATTAAAGATTAAATAAAGAATTTACATTAGTATTTAATCATATTTTGCTTATTTTCACTTCGGTGGTCGGATACACTAGTTTATATCTATTTTTTTTTTTTATATTTATATTGATTTGAATATAAGTTATAGTGGGATTAGTTATGATGTGATAAATTATATTGGGATAAGTTATGCTGGAATTAATTTTTATTGCCTGTTTGGTTTGTCATATTCAAATTTATATTCATGGCATAATTTCTAAGAATGAGTTATTTGTTTACAAAAATACTCTTTACCTTATTTAGTTTTTACTTTTTCTTTGCAAGTTTAGTTATACATTCTTTAAAATAAAATTTTTCATTTTATTTAACTTAAATATTTTTGGGTGTGCATTTTCATGATTGTGCCGTGTGTTTTTAAAATTAAACTTTCATCTTATTTAACTTATAAATAAAACTTCCATCTTGTTTAGCTTAAAATAAAATTTCCATCTTTTTAGCTTAAAAATAAAACTTTCATCTTATTTAGTTTAAAAATAAAATATTCATCTTATTTAGCTTAAAAATAAAACTTTCATTTAAGTTTATTAAAAGTAAAAGAAATTTTATTATTAAAGTTATCTACATTTTAATTGATGTATAAAATATAATTTTTAAGCGAGTAATAAACTATTTAATAAAAAATATACAATTTAGTAGTGTAGTGAACATTGATGAATCAAAATATAAATAAACATAAAAATTAGGCAAATAAATTCAACTTATATTATATTCATAAATAAAAATTGTATTTATAAAATGTAATTTTAATAAAAAAGTATGTTATCATAAGAGTAACGAATAATTAAGATTGTGAATGTTATTATAAATGTTGCTAAAAATTATGTTAATATATATGAATGTAAAGTAGTGTATAAACGTAGGGTTTAAGGAGGGTATTTTTGTTATTTTACCTACCCAATCCCTGGGGATGTTATTCTACCTCCAGAGGGATAACTTATTCCAGGACTAACTGTTAATCTTGTAATAAATTATCCCACCCTTGACAACAAAACATCAGATTAAAGGTCACTTAAATATTACCCCTGGATAAAATCCTCTTGTCCATCACACCAAACGATCCCTAAAAGTATAAAATCTTTTAAAATATTGATTGAAGTTTTTATCCTTCACTAAAATATTCTAATATTAGATAAATTGTCTTTTACTATTTTTCACAATTAACCATCGTTTGAATACTATCCCAATAAATTAATTATTGACCTTCTACTATATTAGAAGTGTGAGATATGCCCATGGTATCGACATGTTAGTTAATTGTCAATAAAATTCACATTTGGGATCTTTTAGTCTCTTAACAACACTTTTTAATGCTACGTATCCTTTAGACTTAATACCAATGCAACAACTATATTTTTATCTCTCCATCTGATCTTCTCTTTCTTCTTCAGTAACATCCTTCCTCTCAAACTCAAACCAAAGTTACATTGTAGCTTGTCAGATAATATCTCTTTCTACTTTGTGTATGATTTCAGTTCTGGTAAGCTTTTTACTTCGTTTAACTTTTGGTTATTGCAATTATCTGCTGGTAATTTATTTCAGAATTTCTGAAACCACTTTCTCAAACAATACTTATACAAGGCAAAAGGAAAGATCAATGACACTTATACAATAATTGGTTCACCAAATCATGTTTCCATCTCTCCATGACATTGCATCCGTATATTTTTGGTCCAATTATCCACTTTTTTAATGTTATTATTAGTACTAAAATCTATTGAAGTGGAATATGCACCCCAAATGTTTGATGATATGACTAACAGATTGTTCATTTTGAAGTGAGTTGCTTTAATATAAATTTTTGCTGCTTTCAGGAAAGAGCTTTACTCGATTTTATTGGTGACTTGGGGCTAAAAGGACCTTACGAAGATGATTTTACCAACTTTAAATATAATCATTATTGAATGGAATGGTTTCTATCCCCCATTGAATTGTCGAGGAGCCATTTGTAGAATGTCTTACAGGTAGTATATGTTATCAAGCCTATTGAGGTAAAAGAAGTTAAGTTTCAAGGAACACATTTAGTGTATTATGTTTTTTAGGTACTTGCAATCTACTATGCTTAAATTGTCTTTAATTTTGATTTGCTCAAATATATTGAAATAAATTGATCTCTTATATAGAAAGTTTAATATTTTCATTGGTGGATAAGGACTGACAAGCAAAGATATTGAAACTGATTCTTGAAAACTTTCGTCAGTATATCTTATCTGGTAGTGAATCTTCTAAGTTCTAACCCTCATTCACATGTTCCATTTAATTTAGCTTTATAAATTTATGATATGACATGCGTAAAAGTCACTCGAGGATGTTTTTTTTACTACAAATCTCAAAACTATTTAAGGAGAACAAATTAGTGACTAATATGATTAATTTTGAGATAATTTAAAGGGAAAGAAAAGTAATATAATTTCCTTCATATTTTTTGAAGTCAATGATTGACTCATTGATAAGAACAAACGAGCAATAATATTAAATGTTTTATTTCTAATTGCACAAGTTCATGGTGAACATATTGTGTCTTTAAACCTTCAATTGATAGAGTTAATGTTGTTCTATATTGATTGGTAAAATTTTGAATATGTATTGACATAGCGTATTGATGACATGCGGATGCAGAATTATATGCTTGATCAGATCCATCACAAATTAAAAAAAAAAATGAACCAAACTTCAATATAATAGATGATGTTTACAGGTCCCTGAGGGAGATTCAACAAGAAAGATTGAAGAATCTGAGCTCTATTTTAGAATCTCCCGCAGAGAAGAAGTCCAGGGACGGAAATAAGCTCCTAAAGAACGCACTATCATTGTCTTTCACAGATTGTTCTACTCAACTTATTGTTTTGCTTTTCTGGTTAGTTGTTCCTTCAAATTATTGTTGCCTAAGTTGTTTTGGTGGTAAATATTGTAGATTATGAAAATTGATATTTTTGACTCAGATAACACTTTCAAATATCTTTTAATTTTTGGAGCCTGAGTTGTTTCAGAATGGTTCAGTCTTTGAGCTGCATGTTGAATTTTTAGTCGAATATCTTGAAGGATCAATAGCTAATCGTTGAAATTCTGATTGGGAAAAAAATGAATAGTGTCATAGTTTTTCCCAAATTAATGAAATGTTTGAAATTCAACATAATTCTGATTGGGGAAAAAAGAATAGTATCATAGTTTTTCCAAAATTAATGAACTGTTTGGAGGCAATTCTTTTCGCTAGAATTGAAATAGACTATATTCATATATTTTATCTGTTATCATCAACGTTCAGAAATACTTTTGAGGAAGATGGTTGGTAAGAAAGGGATGTACTAAGCTCAGATAAGTTCACTATCAGCAAACTCTTCAGCTAAAAAGAGCTTACCAGAAGGTTGATTGGACAAGGCTGATTTACAACAAAATAGGCCCTCCTAAATGGTCAACTTATCCTATATCTCACTGTTTGTAGCAGGTTGTTTACAAAGGAAAGGTTAGCCAAATGATAACGTTTGGAGGATGAGAAGTGTGCACTATGCAGCAAAGATAATGAGTATGCTGAGCATCTCTTCTTTATATCCCCTTATTTAGCACAAGTCTGGAATACCATATTAATATAGCTGCAGATTCATAGACAAGCTCAAGGATGGATCTGGGATGAATTAGGCAATTACAAACTTCTTCAAAGACCGGAGTTTATATGCTGAAGTTTTTAGAATGACATTAGCTGCGGGAGTTCATATTGCGAAAAAGGAATTACAGAGAACAGAAGACCATAAGTCCTCATTATGTTGTTAATTCAAGATCCTCATACTAGAGGAGTTAGTGAAAGCAACATTGTTTAGAATGTTATTGGTTATTTGGTCATGTTTCATTGTGAAATTTGAAAAAAAAAAAAAATTGGTTTCTCAGTGAAAAATGATATATGAAAATTGGGAAAAAATGATATATGAAAATTGGGATTGTGTTTGATCATGAATATAAATTGGAATTTATTCATAAAATAGAGTTTTTGACTTTTTGTGAGTAATTGGAGGGCAAGTATATAGACAAGATTAGGATAAAAATTGATCCATTTTCATCTCTTTTTATCTGTGACCTTCAATGATCGAAAGTGAACTGAAAAAAATTTAATGGTTGGATGGCAGATCTAAACGCTATTATAGCTTCAACAGATATCAGTTATACAAGAACCGCAGTATCACAACTGTTAAGGAGGAAGACTTCTGTGGAGCTTATACACATCAAGACTAGAAAATCATTCATATGAATACTCATGTCAGATATTTATGCAACTTCTTTCTCATTTTGAGGGAACAACGGAGTTACTATGCCAATACAATTTCTATTAACACGCTTGAGTCTTGGAGTGCGGTTAATATTACTTAAATAATATTGGACCCGTACGCGAACGGGCAAAAAATATCTAGTTATATATAAAAAAAATAAATTATAATTGACATATGTATCAACTAAATATTAATATTTTCTTCTACATTTACTTTTACCTTTTTGACTGGAATTTCTAACATTCTTTCATATGGACTAAAAGTTTAATTTTTTCTTTTATTTCTATTAAAATTATTTTATCTTCTAAATTAGAATTTTTAAGTTTCTTTTACTTCTACTTTTTTTTTTTTTTTAATTTTGATTTTGATTAAGTCGTCTTCAAGCATTTATTATAATCATTATTTCTGTCTTTCTTTATTTTCTTTATTTAAGTTAATAGCTTGAAAGATCTATAGACTATATATATAAACGAAAATACATAGATATGGTGATGCAACACTTGTTTATTATCCCATTTGTATTTTTATTTTATTTTTGATATTTCTCTCTCCATTTCACTATATGATAATAACACAATAGTTTACTTTAGAATATTTTTTATTCTTATCTAAAAAGTGATTAACATAACTCACAACATCTTCATATTAATAAAATCTTGTGGTTTTTGGGTTGTAAAAAGGAGTAATTATTCAATTACTTTTCTGTTTGTTTCTATATATACCCCTAACCATCAATTCCGACTAGTATTTAATTTTAGGGGAAATAGAAATTTGAAAGAGGACGTGATGGTGAACAGAGAATATGAGTTAACTTGTAGCTCTCTCCATTTTTCTATCTCTTATTATATTTTAGTAAATTATTTTTAATATCAATATTCACATCTATCTTTTCCTCTGTATATTTAATTATGGGATATGTATATGTATTACCATCCACCCCGCTCCAAAAAAGAAAAAAAGAAAAAAGAAAAAAAAGGTTTTATTATATACTCTATATATTAAAGAGTAGTTGTCCAGCTCTCCTGCAATTTGATAAACCCTAATTTCTTTGATCTGAATATGAAGCAGCTAATCAGCAAACGAACAATCGACAAATTGTCAAAACTCAAAGCTACGCAAATTCTATCTCATTTTCACTCAAAATCCTCAATCCCAACATCCTCTCTTCCTCCGTCCACCAGTTGGACCAAATGCCGATTTTTCCAAATTCACAACATACCAATTCCAAAATTTGTATCTTGGAGTGGTAAAAAATTCATTCACACAGATACAGCTACTGATACAGCTGAAGAAATGGTAAGTGAGACTGAGGATGATGCTACAATGAATGACTTCTTGTCAAGATTTGTTTGGATAATGCGTGGAAAACTCATGGAAGTATATCCAGATTTTGAGAAAAAAACAATTGATGAGATGCTTTTGGTTATTGTTGCCAAGGTTGTTTCTGAGCTGGAAAAGGGTGGTTTTGATCAGATAGTTGGAGGTAAGTCGTCCTCATCTTCTCAGGATGATGATTTTAGTCACGATTTGTGGAAGACTGTATGGGAGGTGAGTAATGTAGTTTTGGAAGATATGGAGAAAGCAAAAAGGAAGGATAAAATGAAGAACTTTCTTCAAGCTGAGCAAGTTAAGGAGATGTGTAGGTTTGCTGGTGAAGTAGGTATACGTGGAGATATGCTTAGGGAGTATAGGTTCAAATGGGCGCGTGAGAAGATGGAGGAGAGTGAGTTTTATCACAGTCTTGAACGTTTTAAGGAAGAGGAACAGCAAGGGACCGAATATGGTATTGGTGTCGTGGAGCACCAAAGTCGTGCTGAGGACCCTAAACTTGTCGCTCTTCCAAAAAGGCGTGGCAAAATTAACTATAAGATTTATGGACTTGATTTATCTGATTCAAAATGGTCACAAGTGGCTGATAAGATTCATGAGGCTGAGAAAATCATATGCCCTCAAGAACCAAAAAAAATAGATGGAAAGTGCAAAATTATTACTGAAAAATTACTTTCTTCCCAGGAACAAGATGATTATTCTCCACTTATAGCAGAATGGGTACAACTTCTCCAGCCTAGCAGGGTAGACTGGATAAATTTACTTGATAGATTGAATAACCGAAATCCTAGTCTATATTTGAAGGTAATTCCTTTTCCAATTTAAGTGTTTTCTTATTAGCATGACTTCAATTTTCATTTTTATTTTTAACTTTCATTCGTCCCATTGTCAACTACAAAAACTGGGAGACTTTAATTTAATATTCTTAATATCACTTGTTTTTGAATGCTCCTTCTTCGTACTGTTAATTTGTATTAGTATAAGAATCTATAAAGCAAATGTTGTCACAAATCTGAATTCAAGTTTCTGGCTATAAAAGAAAATCTGAATTTAAGTTGTTATTAAGTATTAGCTTACTCTGACTTTTTGTAAACATGTTAGATTGCAGAACAGGTGCTTGGTGAAGAGTCCTTCCAAACAAACATACGTGACTACTCAAAACTCGTTGACGCCCATGCTAGAGATAACCGGCGAGAAGATGCCGAGAGAATTATCAGAAAGATGAGTGAAAATGGAATTGTACCTGATATTCTCACATCAACAATCATGGTTCACATGTACAGCAAAGCAGGTGATCTGGATCGAGCAAAAGCCGCATTTGAGAGCTTGAGAACTCAAGGATTCCTACCAGACATGGGGGTTTACAATTCCATGATCCTAGCCTATGTAAATGCTGGCGACCCAAAGAAAGGTGAATCATTGATGAAGGAAATGGAGGTAAGAGACATCAAACCCTCTAAGAAGATCTATATGGCCCTCCTAAGGTCATTTTCTCAGCATGGTGATGCTAATGGAGCCCATAGAATAGCAACTACAATGCAATTTTCAGGATTTCAGCCCACTTCAGAGTCATATATGTTACTTGTTGAGGCATTTGGAAAAGCTGGTGACCCTGATCAGGCAAGGCAGAATTTTGATTACATGATTAAACTTGGACACAAGCCAGATGATAGATGCACTGCTACCATGATAGCAGCATATGAGAAGAATAACCTGCTGGATAAAGCCTTAAATCTTTTAATAGAGCTTGAGAAAGATGGCTTTGAGCCTGGGGTGGCTACTTATTCGGTTTTGGTGGATTGGTTGAGTAAAATGCAACTAATTGATGAAGCTGAACAACTCTTAGATAAAATTGCTGAGCAGGGTGAGGCTCCTCCATTCAAGGTTCATATTAGCCTATGTGACATGTATGCAAGAGCTAATGTTGAGAAAAAAGCTCTTCAAGCTCTTGGAGTTTTGGAGGCAAAACAAGAGCAGTTGGAACCAGAAGATTTCGAGAGGATTATATGGTCACTTATAGCTGGTGGATTTGTACAAGATGCTCAAAAGTTCCAACGATTGATGGAAGCTCGGGGATTTACAGTGTCTGAGCAACTTCAAGTAACACTCATGGCGTCTCAAACTTTTCTTCGCAGGAGACCATCTGTAAGATAATGTTGATCACTTGCGTACAAGGTAAGTTAGTGCTATCTATCTTGGGAGTTAGCTCATGAAAGTGTGTTTTAGTGTTCTGAAGCCTATAAGAATCAATGGCCTCGTTGTGATTCAGGAGTCACCATGAATTGTCTCCATTAATTTAAAGCAGCAAGATGATTACTGTTTCTGTCTTCCTGAGTATTTTACAACCTTGCAGCCCATTCCTTCTGACTTGTAGTTGCTCTTCGACACAGAATAACTAATAAGTTTTGACTTATAAATGTCTTCTCCATTGTTAGATGCATCAATTGTGGTTATTATGATGTTTGCAGATCTTTCATTTTTTGAACCCTTTTTTGCATATCCTTGTTACTACTGGGAGTTGAATTGCCACATGATTTGGATTTACTTTGAAATGAACATTAAAAGGACTGATAAACTGATTTGCTTGTCCACTAAAACTGCTTTTGGTTGTAGTAGAAATATATTTCTCTTAAGCTACAATACTAAGTGGTGCTTTAGCTTTTCATGGTGTGATCTAACCCCTTGCTCAGATACTTGCATCTTGTTGCTGTAGATCTTTTTGCAGGGTGAGATGTGGTGATTAGGGGGCAGGTGAATTGCTATCACTGATACCTAGATTATTGTAAGGCACATTATATATTAATGTAATGCTGTAAATAATAAATCATTGAGTATAGCTGATACGATGATCCAGATGATTAGCTGCTTTACTGGTAGTAATGGATGTTTCATTGCCGTGTCTGTAAGAAATGGTTTAGGTATTTTCTCATGGTATAGTAAAATGAAAATTTCTTTGGTGCTTAGTGCTATTTGTGCTGCAGAGAATGTTTATAAATTGCATGTGTGAAAATAGTTTCAACTGTGAAAAGTGCAAAAGCACTGGTTGTTTCTGGTCTCTGCTGATGAAACATTATGGACTGATTGGCCATGAGAATTTTTCAGTTTTTTCTAGAAAAGTTTTACTTTATTTGAATATCTGCATTTGACCTACATGTAACACAAACTTAGTCTCTGGTATGTAACCGTCCTTCTCCGTTATCTGCTTTTAACCCCTTAGAAATGCATATATCTTCTCATGATCGGGATGTGACCTATCTCCCGCACTATATTCATGAACTTTGCTTCGAGGCTCAAGAAGACTTTGAGAAGATTTCATTTTCTCTTTCTCCTTGGCTATTCTGATGCTTTTACAGCCAAAAAACCTGCCTTTGACTGTTCATCCAAACGAGATGGGTCTAGGAGCTCAACAATCTCAGCAAGCTCCGAATTCCCATGAATTGTACATAGATTCATCATGGTATCCCATACTTCAATACTTGGCTGTATAGGCATCCTTTCAATGAACTCCATAGCTTCATCAAGATATCCTGTACTTGCCACATATGGCTCCATAGAGAGAACAATGTCATAATCCTACTCATTGATTCAAAGTGCAACATGCCCTCAACTATAGCACCAGCAACACTACAAGCATGGAAGACACTCAAACTTTTGGCCATCAGGTTTCATCGCAGTTTTCTTGAATTACCCAAACAATTATATTGCATCTTCTCTAAGACCATTCTTACCAAGCCATGTAATCATTGTGTCCCAAGAAGTCAGATTACGTTGAGGCATTTTTCGAAACACCAAGAAGGCATCATTCATGGAGCCACATTTTCCATACATTTCAAGAATCTTATTGTACATTTTGATGTCAAGATGAGGACGAGATCTCAAAAGGTGCTCATGAATTGATCTAGCATCCTCAAGGGATTTATCCTCATTACACACATCCATCAACATAATATATTGAGATAAATCAACTGTGACATATTACTGCTCCAAGAAATGCAAAACTTCTACTGCCTCCTTTACGTTGCCTTGTTCACAGAAGTCATCGAGCTCATCAACTGAACTTTTTTTACTGCTGCTATCAGCAGAATCAATCGACTGTTCAAAATGTGTTGAACTTGTCATTTCTTGATGGTCTACTATTCCATTCCGAGATTGATTAGAAGTTTGATGTGATGTACAGCACTAGAAGGGTTAAAGCGGCTCAAGTTTTGCTGAAATCGCCCCATCATCTCCCTTGAGCCACTTGACTTCATATGCTTTTCCATGTTTATACCCACTTGCATTTTTGTGGATACATTTCAGAATTTTTAGATTGAACATTCCTTACATTTCCAGGGTCATAACTGGGAAGGTTTTGCTGAGGCACTCCTACATTTCTCCTGTAATTGCCACTGAATTTCTACTGTGACATTTCACTGTTTCCACCATTAAAATTCTGTTGATACTGCCCATACACTCCATTTTGACTCGGCTGACCTTCTAAACCTCCCTCAAACCTGGATCTATGCATGAATTTTGAAAAATGGTACTCGCTATTTTATTTTTCAAATTTGCCCTAACTTTTTATTTTTATAAAATGACTATTTGAATTATATTTCATGTTTAAATCACATTTAATTTTTTAAAGGAAAAGTACAACTAACAAATATCATTTAAATAAATTATTGCGTGGTTAGCATTTGATGTAAACCAAGTGCCCTACATCTCTGACGTTAGCTCTGTTACTTTTGATGCAGACAGTTATGAAGTCCAGTGGTGGACAAAATGAAAGGGAGCTTTTGCAAGAAAACATAAAACAGTTGGAGGATTTGCCATACAGACTTGTTAATTGATAGTTATTGTAGCGATGACATTCGTTTATAGTTTTTCTTTTGTCATAAGATGTCAGGAAAAGGGAAGTGATTTTCTTGGCTGTTGTGTGACATTTGTGGTGGTAGTTGGAGTTTTGATGAATTGGATGCTTTTTGATGCTAGGTTGTTGGTCTCTTCATCTTTCACATTGCAGTGAAGTGATTCTTAGAGGTGGAGAAAGGAAATATCAGGTTTTCTCCTGTGCATGATATAATTTGTTCCAAGCTGCTAAGCTAATCTGACTTAAATCAGTTTTGAAGTTTTGCCTTAAAGAGACACCTGTAAAAGCCAAATGAGGTATGAGTCTACATTATGAGTTCCTTTTTCTCCCATTATTAGCCGACTTATAGAGTCCTAAATATCCTCATTTCCCAGTACGTAGTGAATCTCTGCCTCCTTGGTATGAGTATGACGTTTTGATGACGCTCAAATGTCAATCGTCATCAATAAAAACCCAACAAAGAGTCGGAGTCAGATCCCACAGGAACTGGTGTATTGTTAAGAATTTAATTAGAGAATTGACTAGCAATTAATTTCAATGAAGTTGAAATAGCAAAGGGGCCGAGAAGCCCACCAATTTTAACAGCACTGATTTAAACTCCCAATTGACAAAATTACAATAGTTGATGATTCAAAAAACTAATTAACTTGGGGGTGTGGAGATTGAATTTTGATTTCATTTGGGTTATTGTAGAATTGCTCATTACAATTAATTAATCACAAATAAATTGGGTCATCATCATTAATGCTAATCTTCTTTCGATCTCAAAGCATCCTTGCATAGAATCTTCTTTCGGTCTCATCAACATGTCATTTTAATTAACCCAAAACTTTAGAATTGCAATCAAGTGTACTAAATTGTAGCTATTGATCAGATAACCCGCTTATATTGGTCTTTTTTGAGCATCAATGCAAAATCGAAACTAAAATTAAGTTGGCCACCTTAATTCATGAATTAATCACTTGGCAATCAGTCAAATTTGAGATTAACAGTCATAAAATAGAGCAATTAAACAAACCCACTAAATTATATCAACACGCAATCACATAATCACACTCCAAGAGTTTGGAGGTTTAGCCACACATTGTAAAGTGTAAAGAAATTATGCCTTCCATGCAATAAACCATGAGTAACATGAAATTGAACACTTGACAGCAAACCCACTTCAAATCTGGCTTCAATTCACCCAATTCAAGTTTACAACTCTAAGAAATTCGAAACTAAAAGTGTTCTCCCTTAATGAAAAAATGTTTCTGTCTAAAATGTTCAGATTATTCTTCTCAATTTCTGCATACCCTCTTTCTTTCTCCTCTGGGCTATTTATGATTTTCCAAAATTTTGCCCAAAAAGTAACTATGTGTCTCATTCGGCAAAGTTAGTTGAGTTTGCCATCTACATTCGGTGAATCACCCATCTATCTTCAATTTGCCTTTTTCTTCTTTCAGGCTTTAGGTGTTTACGCCTCATCCCATTCGAGTTTGCGGTTGTCAATACGGAGGATCGCCGAATTTCACCTCATATTGCCCTTTGGACCATCATTTTATTTGCAAGTACTGCCATATTTGGCGATATCTACTCACTTCACCTTTTCTCTTTTTGCGGATCACCGTTCTTGTCTCACTTCGCCAATTAATCTTGAGAGTTGACTCAGTGCACTGTCACCTAAGGCGGTCTCAGGTTCTTTTGACGATTCACCCTTCCTGTTCGGTGATTAACAATGCATACTTTACACTTTTTTTTTCCTACATTTTTTGTCATTCTTTAAAACATCAATCCTTGTCTTGTTCAATTGCCTTGATAATTGCAATTCATGAATCTTTTATCGGAATAAGATAAAATTAGACATTTAAAACACTAATTATTGAGCTAAATGAACGTTCAATGAGCGCAAGTGTCACGTATCCCCGACAATAACATCTTCCTTTGCTGACCCCCATAGAAGGTTGTGTTTCCAGTTAATGGATGTTTTATTAGCGGTGTTTGTAAGAAATGGTGACATGGTATTTGTTTGGTGCTTAGACCATTTCCAACCCAACACCAAATTTTACACTATTTTGGTGTGTGAATAGTGTTACATCAAATTAGGTGTAACACTATTCATCACACCAATTCACTTTATTGAATATTTTAATATTATTTCATTATACAAAACTTTTAATTAAACATTATATAAATTGTATGTTTTAATTAAATCTCTTGTATATTTAATTATTTTTATGCAATATTTTTATAATATTAATTTTAGATATAAAAGTTAGCTTTTTTTATAAATTAATTTTTCTATATGACTTTTTAAAAAAAATTAAATTTATGTTAATTCTACTATTAAAAAATTACGGTATAAAATAATTTTATATTAAACGAATATAAAAGAAAATAATATGAATTATATATGGTGAATGTTTTAGAAAGAATTTGTTTTATGATTTAAGAAAATATAAATGAAATAAGAAATAATAATATAATAATGAAGAGAGAAAAATATTCCTTTTTGGTGTAAAATTTAGTGCAGTGGATTGGAATTGATTTACACTAAAATAGTACTGATACCAAATTTGATGTAAAATTTGGTCTTTGGGTTGGAGATACCCTTAGTAGTATTATATTTACGCCAAATTTGGTGTCTGAGTTGGAGATGCCCTTAGTAGTATTATATTTGTGGTTCAGAGAATGTTTATTAATGGCATGTCTGAAAGCAGTTTCAGTTGATGTGCTGATGAAACATTATGGACTGATTGAGAAGATGGGTTTTCTTTGTTTGGTCTTCTTCTGGGGTATACAAGGAGAAACTTGGTTGATCGTCCCTTACCATCTTTACAACTGGAGTATCTTTTATGTCCCTGTGCTTATTGTATTATCAAACCTTTTGAACTTTTTCAAATCTCTCAAATACACAAAATATCATATATTTGTGGAGGATTTATTGAAAATAATCTCTATTAAGTATAAAATAAGGGGGTAAGAATGTGGGCATGCTATTCTCCCTAAATTTTATTTATGAAATCACACTACATATGTTACTTTATTCTTTCAAAACATTTTTTTTCTTGTAAAAAGGAGATTATTATAAATACTAAAACAATTACATATGTTACTTTATTCTTGCAAAACATTTTTTTCTCTTGTGAAAAGGAGATTATTATAAATACTAAAACAATTGATGTGTGTGTGCATATGGAGTATATCAGCGAAAGAAAAACAGTAACTATTGCTTATAAATCTGTCGTATTTTCTTGGTGTAATGCTTTGGGCGTTTTAAATTTTCCACTTTAAAATACTAAATTTATTATTATAAATATTAGTTAAGTTAATCACATGAAAAATAAAATTAATTTTCTACTTAGAAGGTAGTAAATTTACTATTATAAATCCTTAGTACTAAGTTATTTTTTTTACAATTTTATTTATATGTGGACTCCATGTTTACTTGACGTAATAAAAAAATTATTTTTCCATATAAAAAAGAATAATGATAAATTTGATTGAGTGATTTTTTATTATTTATACAAATGTTTAAGTTGAGTGATTTTATTTATACAAAAGTCTATGTTTAGTGATTTTATTGATACAAAATAAAATTCAATAAGTTTAGTAGATAAATTTTCAAAGTTGAGTGATGTTTAGGAATATTAACTCGAAGGAAATATGGTAGGGCGTATTGTAGGATAAATGTGTGTTGCTTGATGGAGTAAACTTTAGAAATAGGAGTTGGATATGAATTATGATGGGGAAAAGGTTACTCTTAAAGAAAGCAACTTGTATGATGGGGAAAAGAAGCTAAATAATGTCACAAATGTTGCAAGGTATCAAAAGGCAACCTATTTATATTAGTGTCTAGCCTCATTCATTTTGTACATAAACAACATTCTTGTCAAATGAGATCATCCTTAAGACTTCCTTGGTCTCAAGATGAATCCCCAACCCAACCATCTACTCGACCCAATGCTACAAGCACGACCCTGACTGGTGAAACCCAAATCCCTTTTCAACCCATTAATGTCAACTCTACTGCCACAAATTCTCCGTCTCAAACTACTACCAGACCAAAGATTGGTCAGAGGCCACCATTTAGGCCAGCTCCTTCTCCCAAGAATCGGGCATCCAGGAACAAGTCTCAATCTTCATCACCATCTCAAGCAACTAATAAGTCCCGCTTAGCTTCACCATCAACTAAGTCCCGGTTGTCTCAATCTCCATCTTCATCTCGCTTAACTCCTCAATCATCCTCCCCAGCACGCAAGACTCCCCAGGTCCTTTCAACTAAAGCAAGCCAAGAGTCTGTTGTAAAAACTCAAATGCAAGAAAAGAATCAGACACTGCAACACATCTCTTCCATATCTACAAAGGCACAGACACCCATTCTGGATAAGAAAGAACCAACGGAACAAATGGAGCTCCAAACTAAGAAACTAATCATGTCAGATGCTGTCTCTGAAGCAAAAGTAAGTTTCACAGACAAGACAATGCAACCTTTGGAAGTATCAGCGTTAAAATCCACCAGTAATACTGGTGAATCGTCTAAGTTGCTCAAAGAGTCGACTAGCAACATTCAGGAAATCAAGGAAGTGGTGCACGAGGCAATAGGTAAGGAGTATGGTGCTGGAGAACAAGTTCAACAAAAACAAGCATATATGGCGAAGCAAGAAGAGGCAACTAAAGATCAAAATTTGGTGAACCCTGGAAGACAAACGAGAGCGAGTGCATCTCAGAACAAAACTATATCCACTGGTTCTAGTCAGAAAACTGCAGCATCCAGTGAGCCACATATTCCCCTACACAAAGAGATCAAAGATAACATCTCAAATGTTCTTCATAGAGTAGCAGTTGGAGGCGGCAACCAAGAAACTGCAGGAAAAACACCAATGAATGTGATCACTCTTGCAGGTGACAATCGAGGAGCATCTATGCAACTTGGGTCTGACTCATCCACAAAAGGAGGGCGAATCCACATTCATAGAGGATACAAAATCAACCCCGACGAAAGCGTTGATGCAACCACACATGGCGAGGGAAGAAAATCAAAAGATGCACATGCTATCGAGGATCAAACAGTAGCTGCATACGTAAATTGCAATGTACAGGGCATCAATAACTCTATTTCATATAACAGTTCCATTACAGAAAGAAATCCAGGTGTACATATGTCGATCCCACGTGTGCCTTCAGAACCTGTACATTCGACAAAACTATTTGAGGCAGAATGCAGCGTTACACCTGCCAGAACAATCAAAAGAAGATGTCTCAGAGGCCTTTTCCTTGAATCAAGCGATTCTGATCCAGATAAACCTCGCCGACATGGTTGTCGCGTTGGATGCAATGATAAGAAAAAATAACAAGATAAATGTTCTACTATAGTTGTTCTTGGCAAGGTAGAAGGAAAAGAGTTTATTGCATACATATTTAATAAAAAAATACTCTGTGGGGTCAAGCAAAATGCAATAATATGTGAGTGATCCATGAAATATGCCTGTTTTAGCAGATTTTGTCACAAAGACAAGAGCAAAAGAATACAATCTCTGTAATTTAAAGGGCAATCATATTTCTTTCAAGTTGAGTAATTAAACATCTATCCAAAGAATATACTCTGTAATTTAAAGACAAAAGCCCAGATAAGTATTACTACTTCTTTTATCTCGATTTATTTCTCTTACTTTTCTTTTTAGTCTTTTTTTTTAAAAAAAAAAATCTTTCTTTTTCTTGGCAATATTTTAATGTAACTTTTCAGATATTAGCATGTTCGATAAGATTAAAAGACATTTTGATACATTCTACATATTTTGATTTAAGACGGCATGATTCAAAAGACATGCTATTTATTTTCTTAAACTTCGTGTCAAGTAAAACACCAAACAAATAAATTAAAATGAAGGAACTAGGAAGTAATATACAATCTTGCCTCATTCCCAAAATTAAACCCCTTCTTACTCAAGGGATAATTCTGTTGTGGTTTCTAAGTTTCTAAAAAGAGAAACCACTAAAGATGGATCAACTATTAAACTAATACTGAAATTCACCTTTCTTGTTATGGTAGAAAAAAGAAGAAACAAATTTTAATGGGATGGCTGAGAAAGTATTTACTATTACTGTTAATTCCTTCTCTTGTTTATTCATATACTAGATGGGTGATGCCTGTGCATAATAGCAATTTCAAATTTCAAGGACCATTTCAACCTTCACTATAAGATATAAGATATCTCTTTTACTCCAAGCTTTGGTAGATCATTTTTGAACCTGCCTAATATAAAAATCTTTGTCAAGAATGATGACAAAATCAATAGTTAAAATGTATGCCTTCAGCAACACATAGTTATTATTACCTCTTGTATTCAGATTAGTAAATCAGAAATAATAAAAGATGAAAAGAAAGAGAAAAGAACAATCCGAGTTCACAAAACTCACTGTGTGTCCTTAAGAAATTTAATCTCCTTAAATACCTGAGGTTGCAGATTAATTTCTCCCAAGATAAAACGGATTAACCATTAAAGAAGTAGCGGTACCTTAAACTTCAATAATTTCAACGAACTCAAAATGACAATAACGAATCACACACATAGACACGATCGATCGATTTTGTTTTGTAAGAAATGCATGCAAGAGAAGGGAAGAATTCTATGTAGAAAAATGAGAGAAAACCTCTCTATTTATAGCCAACAAAGGATAAAGGTCACAACACTTAAGAAAAGGCATAACCTTTCAAATGGTCACAATCCTTTAGAAAGGACACAACCTTTCATATCAACCCTTTAGAAATGACATAACCTTTCATAAATATCCTTCGGCATAATCACCTTCAGGAGAGTCACAACCCTTCATTTCCTGTTCACACCTTTAAAACCCAACAATCCCCAATATGAATAGGGAATGGCTATTGTTAAAACATATGCATCAAAAACTGTGTAATTCGTAAGTAAGGTTTGATTGCATCTGGATAAGTGGGTTTCCCTTTGAACTTTCCATAGTGAACATATATCGGATATACTCAATCAATTGGTAGATTTGATATCTTTTAACCGCCAAGCTTTGGTGTATACCTAGACAACGTAAGTCACACAATCAACCCTTGAAATGTTTTTGGTTCTCATTGTTTTGTTCGTTTCAGCCATGAACACGTCTTGGTTTATAAGTGCGTAGAGAACTGACCTTACCGGATTCTCCTTAAAGCAGTTTACACTTCACACTTACATAGGTGATTTCTAAATGTGTTATCCCGTAGATACACTATTTGATATACCATGTATCAAACTTAGAAACCATTAAAAAGTTCTAATGTCTTTATCCTTGTTACTGAACATTGTCTTATCATGAGAATGACCCATAAAAATATTTTGACAATGTTGAATTGTCATTAATGACTTTGTTTGATCTCCTTGAACCTAGATCTTGGGATCTCCAGTCTTCTAGTAGAGTTACCACCACAATGACTTGTCCTCGGCCGTAGTTCCATTCCCTTTGATAATCTATCAACTCCCTCTCTAATTTAGCCTTTTGTAAGGGGATCCGACACATTATTCTTTGACTTTACATAGTCAATTATGATAATTCCACTAGAGAGTAGTTCTCTAACGATATTATGTCTACGTCATATATGACGAGACTTTCCGTTATATATCATACTCCATGCCCTACCTATTGCAAATTAACTCTCATAGTGTATGCATACCGGAGCTATTTTTCCACTAATCCAAGAAATCCTTTTATTGACATTTGTATTTGAGAGAGAGAGCTATGCTTAGGTCAATTCCTTCAATCAACTTTTTTGGTAAGCCAAAAGTGACCTTTAGGTAAGTAAGTAGTCCCGTATGAAATTCAAAAAACATTCATATCTGGCACTTGAGGAGATCAATCTTAAGTGTTGCTATAGGTTTGGGTCAAAAATCTTTCAAGAAATTTCGGAGTCATTCAACTTCTTCACTGGCCTTATCTAGAGTGATAAACTCAGATTTCATAGTAGAGCGAGCTATACATTTTTGTTTGAAAGATTATCAAAGGGTTGCTCCTCCACCAAGAGTAAATACATATCCACTCGTGGATTTTACTTCATTTGACCTGGTGATTCAATTTGCATTACTATATTCTTCCAATACTGTTGAATATTAGTTATAATGCAAAGCAATAGTTTTTAAGTATGTTTTAAATACTCCAAAACTCTTTTAATTGTGATCCAATGAGTTTAATTGAGATTACTTGACTCAGTTTACTAATAGCACATGTTATATCTGATCGTGTACACTTCATGATATATATCATACTTCTCAATACTCTAGCATAATCCAATTATGAGTCACTTTTGCCTTCATTCATTTGAAGTACAAAGCTCACATTTATTGAAGTCTTGACAATATTGAAATCCAAATACTTGAACTTGTCAAGTACCTTTTCAATCACATTATTAACTTCAATGTCATTCATATCAAAGTTACTTTCTAGCATATGCTTAGCAGCATTTATGTTAGAAATGTCTTTTTTGATGATCAACATGTCATCAACATAAAAACAAACAATAACCTTGTGATTTGGAGTGTCTTTAATGTAAAAACGTTTATCACATTCATTAATCTTGAATTGATCATTTGCCAACATAGATTGGTCAAACTTCACATGTCATTGTTTGGACGCTTGTTTTTAGTCCACAAAGTGACTTAACAAGTTTACAGACTTTTTTTATTATTATTAGGAACCACAAAGCCCTCGGGTTGTTCCTATTGACACCTAATTTTGACCGACCTTTAGCAATTTCAGAAATGCTATTCGATTAAATACGTATTTTTGAAAATATTTCGAGTTTAAAATTTTAATTGATTTTGTCTAAAAATTATATATTTTAGTATGTATGATTTTAAAAATTATTGTAATTATTATCAAATTATTTTTATCAATAGTTAAACTCGAAATAATTACTTTACTTAAATATTTAAAATCTTAATTATATGAAATTATTTTAATATGTGTAGTATTTTATTAAATTGAATAGCATTTCCTTAAGTTTCCTCAAAATCTTTTAAATGATAGCCTATTCTATTCTGATTTCTTTCAATTTAGCAACTCCAATTCAAATTCTCATTTCAATCATAGCCACCCTTGCATTTCAATTCTAGCCAATTTCATTTTCAATTTTAGCCATTTCAAATTCAATTCAATATGATTTTAAATTTTTAGCTTTTAATCTTGACCGTCCTTAATCTTAAATAAATCCTAACCCTTCATCTCTATTGAAATCAACGGTCTTGATTCAAATCTCTAAACTTTCCTATTTTAAACCTAAAAGACTCCAAACCCAAAAAAGATTTCGTCCTCTCTCTCTGCAGCCCCCTTGCTCCTCTCTCTCCGCTTCTTCTTCTCTCCTCTCTTTTCCGACGAGAAACACTACAGCAGTAGCAGCCGCGAGAACCAACAGTAGCGAGGAGACAACGCTAGCAGCTCCAGCGACCATCACTGGCGGAAAATCAGCAGCAACGCTGTTTCGAGATGACGAAACTCCGGCGAAAACCACCTGCAACAACAGCTCCGAACAGCAGCAGCAACATCAAGCTCTGGACAGTGGCTACGAAATCGATAAATTTCGGTAAAATTTCCAAAACCTAGATAAGGATCCGGTCAGGTACGTTCTTTCATGTCTTGTTTACCGATTGATATCTTTAAATGCATGAAGCAACTCGGCAAATCTTTGATTACTGCTTACTTGATTCATATTTTTTTTCTGTCAATTTTAATTTAGTGTTGAGAACTTTGTGATCTATTTGCTTAAAACTGATTACTATTATTTGGTTATTCGTATGCTTGGCTGATCTTTCCTCTCTATTCACTGTGAGTGATGGACTATTATAAATCTCTTTCCATTAATCAATTCTACCTTTTATTTAAATTATGATAAATCAATTGGTTAATTAATATGCTTGATTTCGGAAATTAGTTGATTATTGGAAATGGGCTTAATTATGGTTAAATTGATTGATTATTGGATTTGTTTGATTAGTAGTTAATTTATTTATTATAGTAGTATGATTGGATTCTGATTCATTTAGCTTATGGTAAGGTTGATACTTTAGTTCTTGTGGCGTGTTTAGCATGATTAGTACCTATGTTGTTAGTGTATTTATGGTAAAATAGTATATCAATTATCTTCTCTTCCAATTCTTAATTTTAGAGAGATTCGTGCATATTCACTTTGGAAAAGTTCATTTATTTTCCTGTTTTGGTTTTCTATTACTTACTTTTATAAGGTAATATTTTGTAATGGGAAGTTGAAATTGCTTAGTTTTAGCTAATTCTTCGGTAAGCTTTGGTAAAATATTTGTCTGCATTTGGGAGGAAATCTCCATGAATTGTGTACCTAATTGGCTTTCATGATTACTTTTTCTTACTGAGGTACCCTCCCATTTTACTATAAATTAAGGTTTCTTTTTCATTCAAGTGACGGAAGACACACTTTTCACTCACTCTCACATACTGATATTTGCTCACATACTCTATTTCTAAAAAAAAAAATAGTTAAGTAAACTTTAAAGCTCCTCTCTACTTGCTATTTTGCTGTGTTCGGGTCGGTTATTAGATTAAGTGTGGATCTTCATTGCTGATTTTTTTTACTGCACAACTGGTTAGTATCCTTTATAAACATTTAATTTATTGTTATGCATCATCTTAGTTATTTTAAGTCTAAAATTGGGTATTAATAAATAAAAGGAAGCAATCTGGTCAGTTTTCTCCTCCCTCTATTATGTGTAATCTTATATTTTTGTTTGAATGAGTTGTTTGTTCGAATCTGGTGTGTATTTTCTGAGCTATTTTATAATTAATTTGTTGAACGAGTGTGATTTATATGTTATATCTACCTACTCTTCCACTTTGATTTAGCAGGTTGAATTTAGTTCCGGGAGTTTGAAGAGTTGCTTGGGATGGGTCATTGGAACAATATTTAATTTTAGCCATAATATTTGTATTTGCTATTATGGTTCTGTAATAATTTTGTTGTGTAACTCTAACTCTCCAATATGATATGAAATAATTTGGGGTATCGTCTAAGGGGAGGGGGATTACTTGCTAATTGTTTTATTTATTTACTTCATTATTTATGATTGCTAAATTTATCTATGTAGCTTAAATCACTTGAAGCATGAGAGCAAATCTGTAATTTTATAATAGTAAAATTAAATTTTTTTTAAAAAAAACTTGTTAATTAAATAGTTTATTTTAAACAAATCTAGTAATTTCAGCATATTAATTAATTCAGCTAGTTGTTTTAATATTTGTTAATCTCGTAGATAGCATGTCTACATGCCCTGATAATTTTCAATATTGTCTAAAACTGAAATAAATTTGTTATAGATATTTGTTGCTCACTATTTAATAATTTCTGCAATATAACTTTTTCTGGCTACTTAAATTAAATTGATTAATGTTCAGCATGTTAATTAATCTGATTATGTTTTGTTGTGCACTGTTAAACAATTTTGTGATATAATTGTTCTGCCATTTAAAAAATAAAATTAATACGTTATGTTCCTGACTGCTATAATTCGCCCTTTGTAATATGACTGTTTTAAAACCTGCCTAAAATAATTATTTTTTCTGCACCATAATTAACTATGTTGTCAATTAAAATTAGCTACTAAGTTATTTTTCTGCAACTGCTACTTGTTATTATGATTAATTTATGCTCAAAATAATTAGCTTTTATATAATAATAAACTATTTGTTCTACTTAAGCAAAATTAATAACCCACTTTCAGTATGCTAAATTAAACAATTCTTATTTGCTACTGCGTTAGATATTTTTTGCATCTGTGATCACTCTTTTGCCCTATTTAAAATTAAGTAATAATTGCTTTGCACTTGTTTGACTTTCTGCTTCTCTAATTAGAATTTTGATTGTTATAATTTTGTACGCACACTTGCATGCGGCTTTTCACATTACTTGTGTTTGCCGTCATGTTTAATAAAACCTAGAGGCCAACTTGAGACTTTACATGCTAAATAAATGTCCTATTTGTTTGACTTGGCATCTAGGTGGGCCTATTAGGAACCTTTTTTAGTCCAAACTTTCTATTAGTAGTCCAATGCCTCTTGGACATTAATTTGAGACGATAAGCACCTTTTAGGACGAAAAGCATGCGGTGGTAGGGTATGGATAGTTAGGCCCTATGGATATGATGACATCGACTCAAGCTTAAAACGACAAACCTTGGTTTTGTCTATTCCTACACGAAAGCCTATCGAAAATAAATAAAAGTCGAGTGTTGATCTGTAAAGTCCTTCAGAGTCTCCCTTTCCTGTTGTCCCTTTATTAGTTTATAATTATAATTGTTTGGGATAGCTTAAATAAAAAAATAAAAATTGTTTGTCTATTTGATTGTGCAATTTTTGTCTCCTCGCTTGTCTCTTTATTAATTTTTTAGTATTTAATTATTATTTATTATATCACCTAGTTTTGCATGCTTAACTAATTAATTAAAATAACTAAAGTCTTTAATCGTTTAATGTCAATTATCACCTAGTAAGCATATTTAAATTAAATAATCAATAAATGAAGTGACCTTAATTGCTACTTGTAACCCCCACATAAATTGCATGAGATACGGTAGGGACCCACATTTGTGGACCTCGAGGGATGCTTAACACCTTTCCCTCGAGATAACTTGAACTCTTATCCGATCTCTGGTTCATTGACCTTTAGTTAGAGTTAGTTAGGTTAGATAGGTGCCCTAACGCACCTTAATTCGTTAGGTGGCGACTCTTCAATAACCCAAAGCCCAAAAGAGTTGTTAGGTCATGCACCCAAAGTACGTTTTGCGAAAAAATGGGGCGCGACAGTTCCATGTAAATTTCTTCCTCCAATTCTCCATTTTTAAAAAAATGTTTTCACATCCATTTAGACAAATTTGAAGGTCATATACCGCAACTAGTGCAATTAACATCTAAATTGATGTAATCCTAGTTAGTAGAATTATGTGTCAAAATAATCAATGCCTTCTTATTGTCTAAATCCTATGACAACAAATCTTGTTTTGTATTTGTCAATAGTTCCATCAACTTTCTTTTCCTTTTGTAGATCCACTTTGAACCCAAAAGTTTATTTCCTGGAGGAAGATGAACCAACTCTCAAGTATGGTCAAGATTGAATCTATCTTGCTATTGACAGTCTCTTTTCAAATAAAATGAGTCCACAGAGGGCATAGCTTCTTCGAATTTATGAGACTCATTTTCGAAAAGAAATGTTACAAAATCAAACTCGAAGGAAGTAATTTTTCTATTGACATTTACTACGCCTCTACATATCTTTATTAAGTACATTCTCCTTTGGTTCGTTCCAAGGTCGTTTAGACCCTTCACTTAACTATTCGACGATTCGGACATATGAACCATAAATTGACATGCTTTACTATTTGTAGCATATCCAATGAACATACAATCCACAGTCTTAGGTCATATTTTGATCCATTTGAAAATAGTTCCCTTATTTTCATTTCTCATATGGAATAGAGTGTATTGAAAATTGTTAGATCACTATCTTTTAAGAGTTATTGCTTGTATATACTTTAAGGGGTGACAAATAGTTCTCTATCAGGATACAACAAAGTCTAAACAAACAAAACTATTTGTTGCTCCCTTTCTTAAAAAACAAAAGTTTTTTTTTTTAATTTGTTTCTCCCTTTACTAACAAATAAAACTTTTGTTCCTCTCTTTCTGAACAAACAAACTTTTTGTTGTTCTATTTTGCTATAATGATAGCACCCCCACAAATTTTGTGGTAAACCTGAACTTAAAAGAATGACATTCAACATTTCCTTCAAAGTTCGATTTTTTTCTGTCAACAATTTCATCTGATTGAGGTGAGTATGTGCAGTAATTTGATGGATGATTCCATTTTCCAAATATATTTCTGTAAAAGAAGATTCATATTCTCCACATCTACCATTTCTAATCATGACAATCTTTTTAACCAACTGATTTTCAACTTCAGTTTTATATTGTCTATATGTTTCTATTGCTTCATCCTTACCATTCAGCAGATAGAAATAACACTATCTAGTGCAATTGTCAATAAAATTTATGAAACACTTTTTTCCACCAAGAGATGGTGTTGACTTCATATCACAAATGTCAGTGTAAATCAATTTTAAAGGATTAAAATTCCTTTCAAAAAATTTATAAGTATGCTTAGCATACTTAGATTCAACACATACTTGACATTTTGATTTATTGCACTAGAAGTTAGGCAAAATTTCTAAGTTGATCAGTTTTTGCAAGGTTTTTGTAATTGGCATGTCCTAAGCATTCACGTCATAAATAATTTGATTCAAGTAAGAACAAATAGAAATAATGATTTTGAAAAGACCTTCCGTGTGGTAACTTTTTCCTACAAATATTTTGTTATTTACTTTTTATAACTTCGTCAAATACAGACATTGTTTTAGAGTCAGCACCTTGTCAGATGTCCTTTGCTGAATGACATTTCCATAACATTCAATTTGTTATAGAATTACCCATAACCATAGTCTCTTCGGTCCAATAAAAGGCAATATGATCCAAATGTTTGTTTTACAACACAAACATAACAGATCATTTTTCACCAACGTTCATGTCTATACAAATAGACTTATCTTTTCATGAAAATCACAATATTTTAAGTGACACTTTTTCATCAAAGAATACAATTCTTTTGAACGAGTAATATAATTTTGTGGTTTTACACTAGTCATATCATATACTAGTAAAGAGAGACTCAACGACCACAATACCAAATATACTCCAAGAATTTTGTGGGTCTTACATAATACAAGAATGTCACTAAATTTCATATCTTGTACTCTCAAATTTAAATTAGATAGTAAGTCTAATTTTGTCTTTATCACAAGTAAAGAACCCCCCCACAATTTAAATATGTTCTCAAAAATATTTCTCAAGTATTTGAAATTATTTTCCACATATTTTTTCATGCTTTCAAATTGTATACCATCAAAATACACATTGGCAACACAAAGCCTTGTTTTGGAGATTTAATCCATAAAAACACCCATTGTAGGCACAAAAATCACTAATTTTATGTTACTAGTGTTTTTTTCCCCTTTCTATCACAACTAGACATACCACTTAGTATTTAGAATACTAACAATAAAGATTCAATCTTTATACAACTTGTTTCTAGTTTAACGATGAAGTTTTTATATTCTTTAAATCGTTAACCGAATGAACCTTGAATTCTGATGAAGTTTTTATATTCTTCGAATCAGTTTCACATTCAGACAGAGTAGTAAACCAAAAAGGTTTTAATCTCCAGAAATTTCAAATACAACACTGTTTCTAGCTAATGATGAAGATTTTATCTTTTTCAAATCATTTAGTCTTAATATTCCTGACGAAGATTTTGTACTCTTCAAGTCAAATATTCATTCAAACAGAGTATTTAACAAGAGTTGGTGAAGTTTCTATATTCTTCACACCAATTCACAATTTGCTTTGTTCGTGAAGTTCTTATATTCTTCAAATCAAAGGAGTAAAAAATCATAAGATTTTAGTCTCTAAAATTCAGATACAATCAAATTTCATGTGGAGTAGAAAACTACAAAAGTTTGTTTTTCTCCCCTAAATAGAATACATATTATAAAGATATATTCCTATCCATAAATAAGACTCCATAATCCTATCCACACTAAGTGCCACTTTAGGTCGTCATACTCATACTTCTAGGTTAGGGACTAGTCCCTCTTTTAAAGCATTGGAACACTAAGAGGTACTTCTTTAAGTTCATCTTAGTTCCTCTTATTTATTGTCTTGAACACTATGAGATACTTCATTAAGTATGTCTAAGTTTATTATTAACTTGAACACTATGAAGCATGTCTAAGTTCATTATTCTCTATTAACATTATGAGATACTTCACTAAGCATGTCTAAGTTCATTATGATTTTGAACACTTGGAGATACCCTTTATAAGTATGTCTTAGCTCATTGAATAAGGAAATTGTTACTAGAAACCCAGACTTATCTATGTGAAGGCTTCCATCTAATCAGAACTACTTTTGGGAAAACCCGACTCTACTATGTGAGAGTTTCCCCTTTACTTTGGATGCCCAAACTCAACTAGGTGTGAGCATCCTCTCTTCTTGGAGACCCGAACCCGACTATGTGTGAACTTCTTTCTCATTGTCAATATCCATTAGGGCCAAGCATACACCCCTTAGGCTAATTATTAAGCCTTACTTAGCTCATGACTCATGGAGGGATGTCCTCGAAAACCAATCCATATTTCAAAAGATTCTATCACTATATGCATTCAAACATTCATAAGGTAGATTAGGTGGTAAAGTCCTTCCACAACAATGATAACTACTAGTCTACCATTCTCATATAGGCTTCACTCTTAAAGCCACTACAAGCATAATGCAACCTATTAGCTTAACTCTCAAAGCCCTAGAATTTCATCTTCATGACCACATGCCTTACTCTCAAAGCTTTACTTCTTACAATCATCATAGATACTTAGATTACAAGACATTCTAGTCACATGCTTCATTCTTAAGCAATTCTAGTCATACATCGTCATAAAGGTTCAATCTCAAGTCTTACTTGTCATGATCCATCATATTCACATTATCCTAATTCAATTCATGTCTATATGTTTCTATTCTTGAACAATTACTACTCATATCATCAATTCTAGAAGATCACCAATGAATCCTCAATTTCCCCCCTTCATAAGGCATAAAATACATTACTACAATTTCATCAATTAGACTAGGGTTAGCCATGAAAAACATATAATTTCATCATAATATCATGATTTACTACTAATTCTATCATAAACAATCAATACCCACTCAATTGGGTCAACATACAACATAACCCATAACATTGAAGAAACCCTAACTTGAATTGGGGAATTCTTCATTAAATTAGGGAATAATTCTTCTTCTTCTTCTTCTTCTTTTGGGGAATTCTTTTTTTAGAGCATGAACTTTGGGATCTTTTGGGGTTTTGGAATTAATGACTTAAATGGGGTGGTTAAAGGTTTAAAATAGTTTATATAGGCGTACTTCTTCTTGAGTTTTCTAGAGAGAGAATTTTTTAGAGGATGAACTTTGGGATCTTTTGGGGTTTTGGAATTAATGACTTAAATGGAGTGGTTAAAGGTTTTAAATAGTTTATATACAAAATGACCTCACTTAATAACCACTTAATTTGGAATTTACCTAAAAGCCCCTCACTAGGCGGCCTACTCCCAGGCACCACGGCAGGCTCTACGAGCCGTGGTCTTGTCTATGGTCCTTGGGCAGTGGCTTGGCCTTGGTGTCTTGGCCTTCACAAATTGAAGGCACCTTCACGAGCCTTTCCATGAGTCATGGTCTTGACCACTAGCTGTGAAGTGGCTCATGAAGGTGAGCCACTTTGAGGCAGCTTCAAGGGAGCTGCTGCCTTGACCTTCGTGGACCACACCACGAGTCGTGGTCCTCACCACTGGACGTGGTGGTGGTCGTGGAGTTGAGGCACTGTGTCCCAAGCTTTAGGAAACCTTGCCCCTTGCCCCTTGCCCCTTGCCTTGGTTCTTGTTGCCCTTACATTTAGCCCTAGATGGTATACTAACTACGGGGTGTTACAATTATGTGGTGGGTATCAGATTGACCGATGATGCCTATCAGTACGTGTGGTTTGTACTGATACTACTCTTGCTATGCCTTTGGCATAGTCTAGTTGCAGGGTCAGTGATGTTTCATAGGTGAAGACGAAGACAACCTCCAACAACTTCTATTTTTCCTTCCATGGTGGGAGTTATGTCTGTTATTATCCAGAATTTATACTTTATAATCTTAGAAGCTCTTTGTACCTTTTTAGACTAGATCCCTGTGGGTGTTAATTATTTTACAAGTTCAACTATGGTTCGTTTGAAAAGCTTTATTATGTAAAAATCTCATAAATTTCCTTTTATATCCAGTTTTTGTAATCTTCCGCATGTTTTAACCGTTTGGGAATCAAGGGTTCTCCTACTTAGGGGTTAGAGTAGGTGTCCGCACGGCCCGGTGATTTGGATCGTGACAAGTTATATTTTTAAAAAAATGCTATGTGAATGATGCATTTCGAATGGCTAGGGATGAGAGATATATTCCATTTGTGGACTCCAAATTTGGCACAAGTTCAAGTGCTACCAATATAGAAGAAAATATGGAAGAATAAAGTAATACTTATTGGATGGGGCTTCGTGATATGATTGCTAATGAAATTGGTAATGTTTGATGTTTGTATTATTTGAGTTTTCCACTTTTATATTACTGAAGTGTTCTCTATCATTTTAATATTTGTATTTGAATCAAACCATTTATTTTTGAAATATGAATTTATATTCCTCTTATAAATAACTAGTATACGTACCTGCGCGTTGCACGAATGTCGTAAAATAAATATTTTTTAATTTTAAAATGACAATTATGAATTATTAGTGAGTGTATATATTTATATGTATTTTATTTATTTATTATTATGTTTTTATAACAATGTTTTAAAAACAATATAAGGATGCATAAAATTAATTGTGTTTTAAATTATAAGAATTTTGTCGACAATGGTATTTTTAGTTCAATATATTTTGTTAATTTCAAAAAATTTCTATATACATTTTATAAAGAAAAACTTTTAATGTTGAGGTTAATAAGGATAGTTAGAAATCACTTTATCTCTAAAAAGGAGTGTATTTAAGATTAATAAGGATAGTTGCTAATCAACTTATCTCTAAAAATAAATATAGTTATTTTTTTTATTAATTAAGCATAACATTGTAAAACATCTATAGATTAATTGATAAGTTAAAATTAGATGAAAGGGAGAGAAATTGGAGGATTGTCTAGTAGGCTACGTGCGTGAAAAAAATAGGTAAATTAGTTTTATTGGAATAACGTTTATATATATATATATATATATATATATATAATATTTAAATATATATATATATATAATATTTAAATATCATTTCTATATAGCTATATCAACTATACTTTTAGTTTTAATAATATATTATGTACTAATTTTTCTACGGATACTATTAATTCTAAGATTATTTTACCTTTGATCAAATATCAAACATTTCAAATTTTTACGTGTTTGTCCTTTATTATTTATATACAGCTGGAATAAAAAAAAATCTCTTTTTTGTGTTAGCAATTCATTAATTCTAACATTCCACATGAAATGTTTAATATCATAAGATTAAATTACATATTGATACATTTAACTAATGTTTTATTCAAAATCAAAAGATTAAATGACATATTGATACATTTAGCCATTTACTATTTTTAATTTGTGTAAATTATAATAAATGATTTTAAATGTAAAAAAATCTTTAATTAAATACATCCGCTATAGTAGATTAACTCAAAGTGTTTATTAGATATTTTAAATTTGATTTGAATTGTATTAGAAAAGATATAAATGTGGAAAAAAAGGGTGTTGTGTTGATTTCAACTTTATCCGATTAAGCACATTATGTGTAACTACAATTATCTTGAAATTCAAATATTTTAAATTATAAATTGATAATTGATAATTGTATCATATATGTTAAAATTGTAACTTATATTAATGATATTATATAATAGTGTGAGTAGTATTAAATTTGCTAAAATGACTTATAGTTATGATATTGTGAGTAGTATTAAATTTGCTAAAATGACTTATAGTTTTGATATTGTTCGTGATAGAATTTAACGCTTCCTAAATACAAATAAATACTATTATTTATCTTAATTTCAAAAGTTTAATTTTTATTCTTCAAAAATTATTGGGAAATTTGATTATCCTTTTAACAATTTGTTACGTTATTTTTTATTTTGTTTTGTATTATTTTTTTGTACCCGTTTTTAAATAAAAAAATTAAGTGTTAACAGTTTTATTTTATTTTTGAATTTTAAATTAGTTATAATAATTCAATACATTTTACATATATTTTTTAAAAGATTTGTAGATTATTTGTTTTAATATATATACTAGATGAGAAAATATGAATTTAAGGAACAAGGAAAAGAAATAATGAAAATATTAGTGAAAAGCGGATAACACAAAGTGTAATGTTGGTGTTGATTACGTTGAGTCAATCAGCGGTTTTTGTATTGCTCTTTTTCATTTTTCTTGAGTCTTCATGATGTATTGTGACTATATATCTGGAAAAATTAAATACTATAAAGAGAATGCAACTTTGGTAGTATCATTAGTATTCATTCATACTTTCAGTAGTACTGAGATATTGGCCCGTCCATTCTTACTTCCTTAGTGATTTCAAGAAGTAGGTATAGCGCTGAGTGAATCCAAACAAAGATCAGCCAAGCTTGTCAAACCTCCATTGTGGGGTTTAGTAGCTACGCATACTTCAAATTAATTTGTGCTGATGAGTTCAGTTAATTGGAGAGTTATCAACAAAACCATAATGCTTGAGTATTATGGATATTCGAAAGGGAAAAGGTCAAGAATTAGGGACGATTTAACAAGCTATTACATACAATAGTGGTCAAAGTTTGATGTTGTATGCGAAACTGTAGTGTGAAATTTGGTAGCTGCAAGCAAAATACAAAAGATGTTTAAAAGCATACTCGGTCTAAAGAGGGAACACGTTGGTAGAATTCAATTAATAAAAGAGGAAACATTTCTCAGAGGTTCTCGAATGATAAGTGGAGCCTGTTTTGGAAAACCGGCTCTGTACGAAAGATAATGTTGGCTGCCAATAGTGGAATTTTCAACAAGGTTATGTCTTGTAGTATCTATTTGCTGACGACGAAATAGCAATAATGCCTCCCTTTTATGAGCAGACACCTCGCTATATGTGTTGCGCCGTTTGAGTTGCATAGCTGCCTTTCTTTTTTCTGCATATGAACAATCATTCGCTTTTTCGGAATGTAAGTTGTCTTTATACTGGAGATGTATACAAGGAGAATTGTTTGTCAAGCTTTTAGAGATTAGGCAAACATTATATGTTTTAAAGAAGAGCAAATGTGTAAATGTAACCACCACGATCCTTTCTTTATAATCTTATTAGAGGAAAGTGTATATATTTAAGTACAAGCATGGTATGAAATGTTTGGCAGGCTCGCTCAATTGTCACTGGATATCACTAAACTTCATATAAGGTCAGTTTTAATTTATTGCTACTCCCATTTTCATGAACATTATGATAAAGATCATATGCATGTTTTGTTATATTTAGCTGCTCTTCGCATGTGCTTGGTCACGGGCATGCATGGTAACTCGTGCATAACAAGAACTTTAGTGCACGGGCTGCACTATGTGCGTTGTGGAATGAAAGAATCAAGATTTTATGGGAATTCAAAGTAGGAAAAAGTAAACATATGAAGAACTTAAAGGGTTCGATATCTATTATATCCACATAAAAAATAACTGTAACCTTGTATATATAGTGTAGTTCGGATGAACCCCTCCAGGTTCCCTAGCTCTGCCCTGAATGGGAGATGAATGTGAATGGAGGATCCATCTTGCTGACCTGAATTAAGGTTTAATTAATTGAGTAATTGATACTGATGTTTTGTGATTTTTGGTGTACTGTGATAAGAAGCAAATCATGGTGAAATTCAGATGTGATGTATATGACTATAATTGCAGATTGAAGTGGTTAAGGCTACATAGATTTGGTTTAACCAAGAAGGGTTTGTTTGATTGATTACTGTCAATTGCATTCTGCTATTAATTAATAATTGATAGAGAATCAGGTTAGACAAATTTGGCGGCAACATTAAGTTCTCATAACTTTCCTGGACCTAGAAGTTTAAGTTAAAGTTTGGAACATTAAACAAAGTGATACTTGGATCCACCTTTATAATTAAAATCAATTCGTCAGCTACACAACAACTCCAAAACAATGGAATTAGCAGGAAGAAGGTAAACAACAAGAGAAAAAGATAAAACACATACAAGAAAGACAATAAACGGCAAACCACGAAGAGGAAGAAGCAAAGCGCTCACCCGCAAAATTGTGCACAAGCTGAACTATCAAGAGGTGCGAACAAGATAAACAATTTCAACAGAGATGATGAATGGCGGAGTTGACAAGAGGAAGACGAAACGGTAAAAAGAGGAAAACGAAGCGGCGAAAATTTTGTGGGCACGCGTGGCTGCTGAGGCTATTGAAATTGAAGGGACCGTAATGCCCTTTTTTGATGGCATAGGCACGTTGAGGGGCCAAATTTAGGCTACACGTGGCAGGGTGGCAGAAGAAGCTCTTGCAAATGTTTTTGATGACACAGACATGTTGAAGAGGTGTTAGTTTATTGCCCTTTATCATATAGTAGAATATATATATATAGAGAGAGAGAGAGAGAGAGAGAATTAAATTGATCACTAATGCAAAAAAAAAAGGGTTTTTGATTGCCGTAACATTTTACCGGCTATCCAAATATGTTACATATACTGAATCATGCTTTATATTTTATTATTTTTGGTCAATAATGGATCATGAGGCTCCTTTTATTTAATTCAATAAGTCTCTACAAAATTAGGCTAAAGAGCTCAAACATTCCTTTATATATCAAATCAAAACATATATAAAAAACACATTAATTTAACTTTAAATTTTGTTCTATGTAACATATTAAAGGCAATACATACCATTCTCATGTTAATCAATTTGTTGTTTCAAAGCAAACAAAATTTGATCCTCATAATTATAATTGAGAGCAAAGGATGACACTGTTTGTTTCAAACATGGTGGAGTTTGAATCACAAAATATTTGAAAATTTTATTCAATACACGTTAATTTAAAAGTTGTAATTTTTTAAATAGAATTAATTAATCTTATCACATATAATTAATTAAATTTTAATTATTTAAAAATCTTATTTTTATAGTGCTGACATGTGACGCTTCACTCCCCCCCTTTCTCTCTATATATATATGGTAATTCCGGTAGGAAAAAAAATAATTATTGAAAAGTTGGATGAATGACTATTCTCTTTATGATAACTCGCATTATCTAAAACTAATGGAAACTGATGCAAAAGATTAGCATGCCATTTTAAAAGAGTGTCATTCAAACTGCTCCTGCATCATTGTTTAAAATTTTCAAACCATAAGCTTCCATTACAAATACTCAAACAATGTTCTTGTCATATAGTATGGTAAGAAAAAAGAACAATATATCAGATTTAAACTAAAAGGGTACATTTAAAAGACAATATCTTATCAAAATTGTTGGAACCACAATTTCATGCTATTATATTGACAAAAGGTACTTCAAAATTTCAACGACACAAAAAAAAATCATCCATATATATACTTAATGAGGATACTTCTATGCCAAAAGATCAAGCAATATAAGTTAATACTATCAAAGTCTTGTAAAAAAAAAGTGAGTCCCTTATGCATATAAGATTATCTAGTGAAAAATGATAAGATCTTAAAGGAACAAATCTCATTTTTTAATATGTTAAATCTTTCTAAAATGCTAATAGTATATATTAATTTTTTATTTTCTGCTAATATAATATAAACAAATCAATATCAACTTTTTGCATTGATATGATATAGAATATATCTTTTAATAAAAGAAGATTTACTATACAGTTTCTTAAAAAACATCAACGAAAAATTCAAAATTTGGACAATTACATAAAAAAAATTATCGATAAAAATTTAGCAAAAAAAACCTCATTAAAATTGTAATTTCCAAATATCGATAAGAAAACTGATCTAAAAAAATTACTACAAAATAATGAAACTGAGAATCCAACGTAGAAGAATTGATCGAATATGAGTAAGAGCAGAAAGAATTGAAGAAATAGTGAAATATATATAAATAAAAAGAATGAAGTTATGTTATTTATATAAATCAGTTTTTTTTCTCAAAGCTAATAAGCAGTTACATTGAGCCATAACTGTACTTTTTAAAATGGAGTCACTATCTGTCACGTATAAGAGAGAGAAAGAGAGGTTTTTTAAAAATTATTTATTATTCAATGTTTTCTTTATGAAATTTTTTCTATTAAAGTCATAAATGATCTATATATTTTAAAAGGATATATGCTATTCAAATTAATTAATATATTTATAAAAAGAATATATTTTATTCAAAATTAAATAGTCATACTTATATATTGCACTTCTTAGAAAAAAATGTATCCATCATTGGTTCTAATAATTATTTGAATCGTTGTTTTTAATAATTATTTGAGGTTTGATAGAAAAAAAGAATTTAAAAAAATTAAATAGTAAAACTGAAAAATTAGATACAGATAATTTTATTTTAATAATATTCAAAATTTTAAATAACGTGTTTGCAAGTTACTGGGAGTAATAGGAGATAGAAAAAAGGCATATTTTTCGTTTTTTTGTTTGCAATTTTCATTTTTATTTTGATTTTCAGGTTTTATATAGATTTTTCTAATTAATTTTTTCTCTTTTTTGGTGTTGAAATGTAGGCGCTATCACATTTTATATATATATATATATATATATATATATATATATATATATATATATATATATATATATATATATATATATAGATATAATTTTTTTAATTATTATTATTAACATTAATATTTTTTTTTTCTTTGAACAAAATTTTAGAAGCATCATCAAAATTTGTAAGAAAAAAAAGTTACCGTGTTTAAGTTAATTTTCAAAATGTTTTAAAAGTTTGTGTGTTATTAAAAAAAAAGGGGTAAAACGCTTTTACAATTGCATTGCCCTAATTTTTAATTTGTTTTGAAAATTATATAGATTTGATTTAATTTTAATTATCTAAAAAATATTTTTTTTTTGTGGTGTTGACATGTAGGCGCTATCACCTCTCCTATTATATATAGATAGATTTGTGATGAGAAAGAAATATGTGAATGATAGGCAATTATTACTTATGGAATGTAATTAAAAATAAATCTGAAATCTTTCATGTGATCTATTCAAATTATATATTTTTAAATTAAAATAAGTTGCGCATATAAAATTAACTTAAATAATAAATTTATATTTCTCTTATAAATAATTTGTGATGATAAAGAAATATGTGATGATAGGCAATTATTATTACTTATGGATGTAATTAAAAATAAATCTTAAATCTTTCATGTGATCTATTCAAGTTATATATTTTTGAAATTTAAAATAAGTTGCGCATATAAAATTAACTTAACTAATAAATTTATATTCCTTATATGAATAATTTGTGATGATTAAGAAATATGTGAAGATAGGATGTAAAATATAAATTATTTTTTTAAATTTTTTTTAGAAATAAAAACCTCAAATTAATCAACTTTTTATTATGTTAACAACTTAAAGGGTGTTTCAGACATTTTGATTTAAAAAAATTGTTTAACAACACTCATTTGTCAAACACATCAACAACTTTTTTTTAACTGCATAACTTTTATTCAAACACATAACTACATATTTTAAAAATAATTTTTGGCATTTTAAAAAGTTACTTTTTTTTATGTCAATCCAAATGAAGCTCTAAAAGCTTTAAGATAAACCTTCATCTTTATCACCCATGTGTGATAATTATCTCATGTAAACATAGGAGGGCCTGCACCCAAGACGTTGTTGGAGTCCATATGTTGTTGCTAGCTTTCACATTAGAAGAGCTGAAGAAAAACCTTAGCTCTCTTGCCTTTACAGATCTCTCAAGAAGAAGGACTCTTGATGCCGCTGTTAGTTTTTGGAACTCTTGAGAAAAAGATAAGGTTCAACATAAAAAAAATTTCATTCATATGGCAATATTACTGTCACAATCCATACCATCGTGATTGGCACCCACGCTAACCCTCCAATGGGAGAACCACTACTACAACCCAAACCAACTAAACCAAAACTAAGCATTTAAAGATACAAAAGAAAGTTAAGTAGCTAAAGACTAAAGTTCCCATAAACTTCCAAAAGATCTAACAACTAAACAATGCGGAAATTATGCCTAGAACCAAAAAATCTAACAATGAACCAAAGTCTAAACAAGAAGGGTTACAACCCCAAACTAATAAGCTATCAACTAACTAGAAAGTCTAAGTCCGAAATGTGGACATAGACGAAAGGAGAACTCATGGCAGCCTGGAAGAACTGGCTCACCCTGGAATTCGAACGACGATCACTAATCTTCTAAACGAGGTCTGTTAATAGCCGTTTGAAGATGTCATGTACTCAACAAAGAAAGAACAAGTGTAGTATTAGTACATAACCACAGTGTACTGGTAGGATCACACAGCTATCCCATTAAGTGTAATATACATAAATCAATACAACAATATAATTACATGCATATATCGAGCACATACAATACTATCAACATTTATGAACAACTTCACATTTCTCAAGATACACAATTATGACAAGTCATTAGTCCTCTCATGGAACCCAAACCCAAATAATTAGCATACCAGAATGTGGTACCTGATCCAATGTTTATGCCAAAACGTGGCAACCGATCCAAGTTAGTGTGTCGGAACGCAACACCCGATCCATTCAATAAGCCATAATCACAGTCACAAGTACATTCTCATAATCATACAATCAAGTCATGATTCATGACATTCATTAATCATACATGCTCATTTACAACAAGTGTGATCAATAATGCAACATCCGCATACATACATGTATCATAATGAAGCAAGACAAACATACATCACTCAATCATAGAATCACAACCATTACCTACCTCGAAACAAGCTTGAAACCCTAAGAAACTTGCTCCTTCCCTTTCCGGATTCGTTCCACTTGTTCTTGGTCTACAAACAATCAATATAATACGGGAATCAATAAACAATCTCTAATTATCCGGATTACTAACAATTCTATCAACCCTAGATCATACCCATGATCCCAAGTACCCAAATTAGGGTTGTTTCCCCCATAGATTCTAGATCAAAACCCTCCTTCATCGATAATTACTCATTAGATTACGTTTTACGAATCAAAAAACGAATTCATGGAGTTAAAATCTTACCTTTAGCCTCAAGAAAGATTTTAAACCATCAAGAAAAGACCTGGGCTCGTTACTTAGCTCTCAAATTCAAAAATTGTAGAATAAAACATTTTTAGAGTTTATTTACGACTTTAAGTCGCGTTTGGCCCGCCATAACGGTCCTCACCCAGCTACAGCGGCCCCACCATGGCGACATAAATCACCGCCAAAGCACCTTGCACGAAACAGTGAGCTTTTTTAATAATTCCAACACCCCCATTTCACAATACACCTTTAACCAACGACACTCAGAAATTACGCGCTCACTCTAAGATTGATTCTGGGAGTTCTACTCCCCCAAATTCAATCCCGTAAAGTCGTATGGGTTCCTTAACGACTTATTTATCTACTCATGTAATCAAAATCATAATTAAATCACCCGATTGCTACCAGATTTCCTTACACCTCAATGACTTTGATTTCGTCCAAATTTGGACTAGGTTGGGAAATTTCAAGTTACTATGAAAAAGTTTTTCGGTCCAAAATTTTTCCCTGTCGGCTTTTCTATAACAACGGAACCCAGTCGTTACAATAGATACCAATTTACCCATCACTCGATCCGAGTGACAAACTTAGAAAAAATAGGCTAAGGAAGGAATGGAGTAGTACCTGAATCGACGAACAATTGAGGATACTTGTCTCCACTACAACAAATATGATATATAGCTACGAAACTATTAGTTAGGACATGAAATTCGTCACCAATGGTTTACCTTTTGTGACAAAAATTATATTTCGTAATTTTTTTTTTTTTTTAATTCAAATGACCCTACAGGGCCATGATTTATTGAGAATAAAAATAGAAATGACAACAAAAAAGCAAATCTAGAAAGAGAAAGTGGAAAGTGAATCTTCCTCCAAGCTAAGAGAGGTACGACTGAGTGTACAAATCCTCTCTTGTGAGCAAAGATTAATCAATGCTTGCCTTTGTGCGATGATAGTTGCTCACGAATTCCAATTGCCGCACAGGTGTTTACATATCTTGGACGATTTGGACCTCAAGCATTGGAGCGGATCTGATCTGCTACAGGTATTTCTCTACCACTTCGAGTAACTCACCTTCACCTTCACTTCTCATCTTCACCTCTCTACTGTGACGGGTGTTTATTTTCATCCTCCATGGTTCGGAAGGTCTAGTTAGCTGTAGGGGACAAGATCCCAAATCGGAGGGAATAGAATCTGGCAATCTAATGTTGAAGCGAGCCACCTCAGTTGAAGTACTGATATCAGGTATACTAACACCATTTAAAATAATTATCCAATTCATTATCTATCCTTCAATGGAATATCCCTCAATAGGAATTAATACCACCGTAAAAATCTAGATATTGAGCTGGACTGCTATTTCAAATCTGTTATGCTTGGGAAAGACTTGTGATTGAGTTAAACCAAGTTCGGCTTAGTTGAAAGTTATGAATGATGCTTTTAAGTCCTGGTTTACTACCAAATGAACACCTCAAAGCCTCACCAGGTGTAAGGTACTGTCAACCAATCGAAATTTCTTCAAACTTAACTAGACATCGATCCAACCATTTTCTTTGTATCCTTACTTGTAACTCAATAATATAATTTGTGCAATTGATAATGAACCTTCTATCTCTTGACTGGAACTATTTGAATGGTTCATTTGTTTAATTCTCATGACTGGAGTACTGCATTTGTCAAGATTGATAATTTTCTTTCCAGCAGTTGGAACTTCTTGAAATGAACTGAATTCATATGTACCTGCAAAACTAAAAACTAGGTTAGCAAAAAAATCAGCAAGAGTATTTCCCTCCCTTAAGGAGTATTGTACTCTCACTGTCATGATACTTCTGATCCTGTTTATAGCATTGACTTCCATCGAGACACTCCAAGGAACCTCCCAGATTCCATTAATAATGTTCACCATAAACAGTGAATCTGTTTCCACGATGATGTTGGAGAACCTTTTATCTAAGCAGTATTGAAGCCCTTCACAAATTGCCTTAGCCTCAGCCACTAAATTAGATGTGTCAGCAATTTGTAAACCTTTGGCTCCCACTAGATTTCCATCATGATTCCTCACGCAAAAAGCAACAGAGCTAGGACCTGGATTTCCTCTTGACGCACCATCTGTATTACATTTCAGCCACCCTACAGGAGGAGGAATCCACCTAACAACTTTACTGTGAAAAACACGTCTGTATTTTTCCAGTTGAAATTCCATTTGAGGCCAATTATTAGGAAAAGATAATAAGTTGAACTTTGACCTAATAAACTTGTGAATAGTAGAATTTATATCCCAAATAACCTTGTTACTAGAATATGACCCTCCATGTAAAATTGTGACCCTCCTCTTCCATAGAAACCAAAGAATAATGTTAGGCATTGCTTGATACACCATCTTCACTCTACTATTTCCTTGGAAATCCCACCATTTTCTTCATAGTCTGTTTCACCTGTACCCAAGGACCTGGCAATCCAGCAGCTCTAGCATAGTAATCCCAAATAAAAGCAGCCAATTCTCCTGATAAGAATAAATGTTCTATTGTTTCCCTCACAAGAACTCTACAACAACGGCATAAACCAGAACAGTTAGAATCCCAGGAAGATATAAAAGCAGCCACAGGAACTCTTTGTGTCCATACCCTCCATCCAAAAAAGGAGATTTTAAAAGGGAGTCCATCCAACCACAACTTCTTAAAGTCATTATTGGAGATAGATCTATTTCTAAGGATGTCCCAAGCAGATTTGACAATGAATTTCCCATTACTAGACTTAGTCCACCAAGGTTTATCTACTTCTCCATAAAGCCTAATATAACCCATATTAAGTCTAACATGCTCAATAAAGTTATTAGGCAAGTGATCCTGCATAATATTGAAGTCCCAACCATCCTCTTTCAAAAAAAATCAATATCTGTCAGAGAATAACACCCTTGAAATTCAGAAGGTTGGAGATATAGAGGACCTAGATTGGTCCAGTTATCAAACCAAATACTAGAAGTACCTCCCTTTGGTTCCCACCACAAGTTTTGTTCAATAATCTCTCTATTCTCTAACATATGTTTCCACACCTGTGAACCACCTTTCCACTGAATAAGCGTAGGAATTTGTTTCTTGCAATACTTATTCCACATGAAGTTTGTCCAAAGGGACCTTTGAGTTCTAAATTTCCACCAAAGTTTAGCAAACATAGCTTGAGAAACATCAAAAACCCAGACCTCCTTCAATCTTTGGTAAGCAGACCTTATCCCATGCAGCCCAATGTTTACTCTTGCCTGTAATGTTGTTACTCCAAAATTTTTTTGCAAAGATTCTATGGAGTTTGTTAGAATAGAATAGGTTTATACAATCCTATTAGAATAGGAATAGTAATAGAAATAGAAATAGAAATACTAAATAGTATCCTACTTGGTAAAGGATTGTATTCTAGGGTCTATAAATAGGGTCTCAATGTAATAATGTAGACACAACAACAATTCAATAATATTCTTTTCCTATATTTCTCACATGGTATCAAAACCTCTACAATCTTGGTAAACAATCAAAGAGTTTCCGCTGCCGGCGGGTGGCTATTATCCACATATGTCGCCCGTCTGGCCAACGATTGTGTTAGCAAAAGTTGGGTCACCGTGTATCTTTCTGGTGACTATTTTTTCATATCTAATTTGTGTAGCACTGTGCCATCATTCCGATGACTACTTTCTTATATCTAATTTGTGTAGCACCGTGCCATCCTTCTGGAGACTACCTTTTTTTTTTTTGCATATCTGATTTGCGTAGCACCGTGCATCTCTCCAGACTACTTTTCATATTTAATTTGTGTAGTACCGTGGATTTTTTCCAAACTATTTTCTCATATCCGAGTTGCATAGCATCATGTGTCTTTTCAGTGACTCCTCATATTTGATTTGCATAGTTCCATTCGTCTTTTCGGTGACTCCTCAAATCTAATTTGCGTAGGGTTGTGCCATCACTCCAACCCTACTGTTATAATTTTTCTTTTTTAGTAGGGTCGTGCCATCATTCCGACGCTACCCATATTATTTCTCTTTTTTAATGGGGTCGTTCCATCAATTCGAACTATCCTATATAATTTCTATTTTCTAGTTGGGTCGTGACATCATTCCGACCCTACCCATATAATTTTATTCTTAGTTTGTGACCACTTTTAGCAATCAAATCTAATACTTCGGCAGATGAGCATGTTCTTGCTAGTTTTTCGGTGACTTGTTTGATATCGACTTGTCTATTGATTCCAACATGATCCATATACTTTATACTAGATTTCGAGCACTTACGACCGCTGCATTGTGAAGAAGTCTATATGGAGCAACCACCTAATTTTGTTGCTCAGGGGGAGTTTAGTAGCCTTGTATGTTGATTACGTAAGTCACTCTATGGTCTAGAACAGTCTTTGCAAGTTTGGTTTGGGAAGTTCCAACACTGTAATTTTATCACTCCGTGTTTTATCGGCATTATGCATCAAATTCAGTATTTCATGAGAAGACCAAGCACGCTGAGATTGATTGTCAATTTTGTGAAGTCAAATGATCAACTTGCAGATATCTCACCAAGCCCCTCATCAGTCCTCGTGTTAATTAATTTGTAACAAGCTAGGTGCATGAATTGTATGCACTAGCTTGAGGGGGAGTGTTAGAATAGAATAGATTTATACAATCCTATTAGAATAAGAATAGGTTTATACAATCCTATTAGAATAGGAATAGGTTTATACAATCCTATTAGAATAGTAATAGTAATAGAATTAGAAATAGGAATACTAAATACCTACTTGGTAAAGGATTGTATTCTAGGGTCTATAAATAGGGTCTCAATGTAATAATGTAGACACAACAACAATTCAATAATATTTTTTTCCTATATTTCTCACAGAGTTCTTTCAAAACACAATTAGGAGGAACAATAGCAGATAAAATATGAATAGGAATGCTTTGTAAAACACTAGAAATTAACATTTCCTTGCCACCAAATGATAGCATGTTACCTTTCCAGGCTTGTAGCTTGTCCCTTACCTTTCTAATGAGATCTGCATAATGCTCCTTTCTTTTCCTTGCATGCGTAATAGGGCACCCTAAATATTTTAAGGGGAATTGACTCCTAGGAATACCAGTGCATTCCTCTACCACCCTTCTCAAGTCTGCTGCAGCACTTTGATGCATAAAAAAAGAGCTTTTCTCTTTATTAACTTTTTGGCCAGATTGAGCTTCATACTCCTGCAAAGTCACTACTATCTTCTTTAGAGAATATTTGTCAGCAGAGGCAAAAATAATAGTGCTATCTGCATATGCAAGATGATTGAGTTGTGCCCTCCATTTTGGAAGACTATATGCAACAAATTGGGCATCATCAAATAAAGCATTCAAAGCCCTCGACAAAACTTCTGCTGATAAAATAAATAGAGAGGGAGATAGGGGTCCTCCTTGCTTTACACCCCTTGTAGAATGAAAGAAGCCATGTGATTGACCATCAATCAAAACTGAGTACCAATTGTTAGCTACCAACCTCCATATCAAGTCAACAAAATCATTAGAAAAACCCATCTTTCTTAGAACTTTCATTAGAAAGAACCAAGATACTCTGTCATAAGCTTTAGACATGTCAAGCTTAATGACTACATTAGCCGGCTTACCCCTCTTCTTAATATCTGTTACAAGCTCCTGAGTCAGTAGAACATTCTCAATAATGCTTCTACCTTTCACAAATCCAGATTGGTTGTTTGAGATCAAATTAGGCAACATGGACTCTAGTCTATCATGATAATCCTAGATAGAATCTTGTTGATGAAGTTACTTAGACTAATAGGTCTCAGATCAGAGAAAGATTGTATATTTTCTTTCTTAGGTATAAGCACCAAAATAGTATGCGTTATGGACTTAGGCAACGAGTTACCTTGAAAAAAGTCTTGAAACATTGTTAGGACATCATTTCCAACAATATCCCAACAAGATTGATAAAATCTTCCTGTCAAACCATCAGGTCCACTAGCACTATCTCCATTAAGCTAAACACAGCCCTTTTAACCTCTTCTAAGTTTGGCATTTTACATAGAATAGTGTTGTCATCATCAGTAACAGAACTAGGAATGTTGCTCAATAAAGAGAATTCTGTAGCATCCCTCTCCTGTGAAAACTGCTTATGATAGAAATCAATAGCTTCAATAGCTATATCTCTTTTATCCTCTAACCAGATCCCCTGAATATTTTGGATTCTCTGTAGATGCAGTCTTTTCCTTCTACCCTTTACTATGCTGTGAAAAATCTTGCGATCACCATTATCAAACCATTCATAACCTGCTTTTTGTTGCCAAAAAATTTCCTCAAACCGAATATGTCTTTTAAGTTCATCTTGAGCCTTTTGTAACACAACTCTATTAATGGCAATTGGATCTTCTTCAAATAACTTCTCTTTAATTCTTACAATCTTCTCTCTGATAATCAATTGCTTGAATATATCGCCATATGTATCCTTGCTCCATCTGGTCAAAGCAGTTTTGACTCTACTGATATTCTCCTTAAAAGCTATAAAAGGATTCTCTGCAATAGGAACCCAATTCTGCCTAACAGTCTCCTTGAAATCTTCATGATTTGTCCAAAATTTTAGGAACCTAAATGGTTTCCTATAGTTGGAGTTACTCTCTTCACAAGTTAGAATCATAGGAGCATGGTTAGATCCTGTTCTTGATAAATGTTCAACTTCAGAGTGGTTGAACCAATTTTGCATCTCTTGATTAATTAGAATTCTGTCCAATCTTTCAAAGATACAATCATTACCAGCTCTACCATTCCACCATGTGAATGGGCTACCTTTGAAGGACACTTCTGTCAACTCACAATTTGAAATGCAACATTCAAAATCTTAATGATCAGCATCTACTACTGGGAGACCCCCTATCTTTTCTTCAGCATTCATCACCACATTAAAATCACCCCCAACTAACCAAGGCCTACTAATGTCTTCTGCCAATTAATAAATATCGTTCCATAACGTTAATCGGTGTTCTGCAATACATTTAGCATATGGTGATATAAAAGTTATAAGGCATGGTCTGGTGCTTCATATCAAGAGTTATCTGTTGTTCTGTATCCCTAATTACTGCAATGTCATATTCATGGTTCATAAACACCCATTTTTTTCCATTACAGTTGGAAGTTGCTAGAGGCATTTTCAACCTTCTTCTGTACTTATTGATGTATCTACTATCTTGAAAGGGTTCCAGAAGACCAATAAAAGAAAATTTGTGGTGTTTATGTAACATTTGAACTCTTTGAAAAGCTTGTTGAGACTTCACCGATCATATGTTCCAAATTAAGGATTTCATCATTTAGAATTGGCTGATTTAGTTCTCTTTGACTGGATTCTGATAAGCTGAGCACTTTCTCCTTCTCCTTGCTTTTTACCTTTTCTTGAAGCTTTTATCGCTCTTGGAGACAAATCTGCTTCATTGGCTATGTGTTCTAGAGCATCTTCAGTGTTTTCCACAACTGCTTCATCATTTTGTTCAGGAATTTCTGCCATGTCTTTCTCCACATTATGAGAAATGATATCATGCAGTACATTATTAGGGGAAGTTTTTTGTAGGGACAACATTTGGGATTCATCTGTCTGTACTGCAGTAGGTAGTAATATTAATGCCATACAATTACTTATCGTAGACTCCACAACTTCATCACCATTATTATCACATTCATTCATTCGGGGCCTTTGTGTGACCTCTACACTTTTTGTAATTTGAATTGGCTTGCTGCTAACAACTTCTCGTCCTTCAACGTGATCATTGTGATGACTAGACTGTGTGCTGCTATGTTGACTAGGAGTAATGTAATTAGTCTTCTCATTGTTCAACATGTTATGTTGTTGTTTGCCGTCTTTATCAGTACTCCTTGCACATCTTATACTACTTTCACCTACTTTATCTTCATATTGTTGTCTTACTACTGTACTTTTAAGGTGCTCAGGAACAGCTGCTGATATGGCTTCTACTTTCAATGTCTGGCCAAAAGATTGTGCAACCCATTCCTTTGTTGACATACTTATTTCCCCTTCGTCCCCAATTTTGTGAGCTGTATTATTCTCATTTATAGGACTGTTGCATTTATTAACTGATGTGTTAATTGCTGCTACCCCCATACTTTTGTCCTTCTCATTCTCATCATATGCAAGGGCCTCAAATTTGTTCTTGAATGTGAGGGAATTATCAGTAGGCCGTTTATCCCTCTTCCACTGCCCTGGGTCTCCAACAATCCGTCCACTAGAAAGGATTTTAGCATTTCCTTTTTGCAATCTGTGCACCTGTGCTACATGAGACGGAATATGTTCCAGAATCTCTTTTTCTTCACCATTGTGTTGATGTTTGCGTTCTTCTTTGTACGCTGGTAGCTTGCAATTTCTACATTCCTCCTTATTATGACCCTGCATCTTACATTCAATACAATACTTAGGAACATAGTCATATTTGATGACAATCATGGTAGACCTCACTTCCCCTGTAGTTTCGTTCTCTATCTTTAATTGCACGGACTTAGGGAACTCTATTTTTAGATCAACTATCACCTTCACACGAGCACAACTAGGTCTAGTCTTTTTGATAGTGGCTTGATCTAGTTGTATAGGTTTGCCCACAACAGATGCTAATGAGAATAAACATTCTTTGACAAAAAAAGGTCGGCAAAAGATTAGGAAAAGAAATTAACGCTATGGCCATCGAGGTTTCTTCATTAACTTTAAACCTTGAATCATACATCAATGTTCTCATTAGGTATGAATATCCATCCTTACACGTGATGTAAAAGGCACCTTTCGAAATAATATTTACGGAGAAGGGCCTAATTTACTCTTGAACTATTGGAACTAGTACAAAAATACCCTCTGTTGACCTATTGGCTCTATAATACCCTTGGTGTCGATCTTTATGGCCCTATATTGCCCTTATTACAAACAACTCCATTACTAAATATAATTATAATTCTCATTTAATACGTAGCATTGTGTGATTCGTTGAAAATTTAATTAACTAAACAAATTAAATCTCAATCCAAACCCGGATCCATCTAGCTATTAATTTCTACTTGCCCCAACTAGAAATTTGAGATAGTCCTAAAATAAATGGTGATTCAATGTTGTGAACCAAGTACTCAAAGTATCCATGGCGATTAATGCCCTAATACTAGCAGAAATTAATGGAAGTCCCTGAAAACTATCTTGAGTCTCTCCTCAAGGTGAGGAGCACGCAGGCACTCACTAATTTTGGAAACATTTTAAAGGGAAGATAGAGTTTAATATATTGATTTTTTATGAAATTTTTTTATTGTATTATATTTCTAGAATGATAGATCAAGTCTGAAGCATTTATTGTGATTTGGAAGAGAAAGATGCACCAAAAGATGCAAAGTCTTCCTAAGTTTTAGCTGTGAGTTTGGAGAAGAGAGAGCAGAGACTAACTCAAATTTATTGTAAGATTCATGACTCATGCTCTGCAAGAGACAAATTCTCAAAATGGAAACAATTGCAACATGTATTAACGAATTTTAGAGATGCAAACACTCTTTCTTCTAGTATGATTCTTATCAAGAATTGATTCATCCATCAAAAATTCAACTTGAATCACTGTTTATTCTACAGAGAAAAATAGAAGGGAAAATGGGTTTCTAGTGGAGCGGGTAGGAATTAATGGGTGGATTTGGGTTTGGGTTGAGGTTTAATTTGTTTAGTTAATTAAATTTTCAACGAATCACATGATGCCACATATTAAATGAGAATTATAATTATATTTGTTAATGGGGTTGTTAGTAATAAGGGCATTATAGGGCCATAAAGATTGACACCAAGGGTATTATAGAGCCAATAGGTTAACGGAGGATATTTTTATACCAATTTCAATAGTTTAAGGTATTTTAGGCCCTTCTCTCCGTAATATTTATGAAGTCCTCATGTTCTGTTAAACGAATGAGAATGTGTTTACTAGGAAAAAGACCGATTTGACTGCCGCCCTTAACACCACATTGTAGAGGAATAATTCTCCTTAATTCCTCCAAGTCATTCCATTCATACGTAAATTTTCCAATCACCGCGAATTGAAGATCTTCAATTTGATTCATTCGATCAACTCCCTCCTCCGTCCATTTGATCTGTGGAATGCCTTCTACCATGCTAAAATCTTCTCGAAGACTTTCATAAGATTGTAGAACAGTTTGATTAAGAGAATCTGCAAAAGAGATAACTATTAGGCTCATCGGAACCAAATGAAGGCAAAGGTGGGAACTATGCTCCAGATAAATGTTGATCGGCCACCAAGCGTGGCTGGCCGCCGTTAGGTTTCATTCTCTAAAATCTTTCGTATTTAAATACATGAAGCAGATACTTTAAGGACGAAACATAAAATTTCGTAGCAAAGTTTTGTCCACTAAAATTTTCCACCAAAAAATAAGTTGGCGCCATTTATTGAGTACTATTAGCGACGAATTTAAATTTCTTAGTGACACATTATTTTGTCACTAACTATGTACCCATTCTGTGACGAACCCTATTTTTTCCTAAAATTAATTAAATTTTGCAGACGAAATTTTTTTGTCACAAAAAGTATGTTGATACAATAGTGACAAATTAGAATTTGTGGTTAATCATTGTGTAATTTAGCAACAACATTTCAAATTTAATTTTGACCTTAGTTTTTGTCACTAATAGTTCAAACAATTAGTGATGATTATATTATTGTCTCTATTTAACCTATAATTTAATCACAATACAATTTTGTCACAAAAAAATGATTAAATGTCAACGACTTAAATTTTTTAGTTAATTAATAAAATGATTTGATACAAAAAAAAAATTGTGGTTATAAATTAAAATATCATGAATAATAGACACATTTAATTCAAATACAGTAAAAAACAAATTTTGTCCGTCCATAAACATTAAAATCTGAAGTTATACTCTAGACAAGCGTCATATCAATATTATGTAATTAAAAAAAATATTTTAACACCAAAAAAGTTAGAAGCAAAGTTCCCAAGTCATCAAAAGCCTCGATAAGTTTGCAAATATTTTATCTCTAGATAATAGAGCCAGTGTAAGCACCAGCCTAATATATATTACTCTATTAATTTTTAATTTATGTGGCACAAATAGAATTAAAAGACCTAATCAAATTTTGATATTATTTTTAAATATTTTAAAATGTTATTACTGTAATTTATAGTACTTTTAACGTAATTTTCAAATAATATGTTACTCACTTTGTCCTAATTTACGGCACATGAGAAACTTTGAGAGTCAACCAAATTTTTAATATAATTTAAAAATATTTTAAGTTGTTAATTATTATGATTTATAATGTTTTTAGGTAATGTAATTTTTAAATAAATGTGTTACACTCTTTGCCACAATTTATGTTGCACATGAGAAATTTTGAGAATTAACGTAATATAAGTTGTTGATTATTGTAATTTATATTACTCTTAACGTAATTTTCAAATAATATATTTTATCGCTTCTGTATTTTGAGAGTTGATCTAAATTTTGATATGTTTTTCAAATATTTTATTTTTTAAGTATTATAATTTATAGTATTTTTTTTTTTAGTAATTTATAACTATAAAACATACTTAAAAGGGAAATAAGACAAATACATTAAAACATATACATTATTAAATATAAATAGAGGAGAATGGCAGTAATTTATAAATGCATAACATACTAAAAAGGGACATAAGACAAATAAATTAAAATGGAGAAATAGTTAAATATAAATAGAGGAAAGGGCAAATTGATCAATTGACTGACTGACCCAAAGCTCCTCTATTCGCTTTTATATTATATATTTTATCATACACACGACTGATAAAAATATGAGATTAACTTCTCTTCACTGATAGTGCACAAGAAAATTCCCCCGTCAGTTCATTTTTAGAAATACTTATATCTCTTAATTTAATTAGTGTATTTTGAACATTTAAAGATTAATGATTTTTCAGCTTCTCCTTTTTTTAAACACGTTTTACATATCTAAGATTTAATTTTATTGAAAAGACGTCCAAATATTTATGATATTATTGACTTTGAGTACTATTTAAATAATTTGGAATACATATGATGATATATGGATCAAAGTTTGTTTTCAATTAATTTTTGTATTGTTGATTGAATGAACTAAGAAGAGAAAACACAGCCTGAAACAATGAAAGCACCTATTCAAAAACTTTTTAATGTTGCAAAGAAGACTTAATAGGTTGTCAATAAATTTTTTATGAGATTAATTAGTCTAGATTTTTTTATTTTTTTTTTTAAAAAAGGTAAAAGTTATTGTCTCCAATTCTTCAATGGTGTTGATGGAGAACGAGGTGAAAATATCGAGGACGTACAAGATATAGGTGAAAGAATCCTTCATATTTTTGGCAACCAAATAAGAATTCTAATCAAACTCTTATAATTAATTTAGAGTCCAAGTTACCATATAATACTCTTTTTGTTATTTTTATTTAAATATTAATAATATGTGAATATATTAAGAGGAATAAGTATTTCTAAAAATGAATTGACGGTGTCATTTTCTTGTCCATTGTTAGTTGAGAGAAGTTATTCTCTAAAAATATTTGACAAAAATGCTTACTTAAATTCATTTAAATAGTTATAGCTAACAATAGTCACGTTTCTATATCTCTTCTCTCTTGCCACACTACTATCTCACCCAACTCCCTCTCATCTCGTTCGTCATTCTCCTATCTCGCTCACCTTCCTCTTATTTCGCTTGTTACTTTCATGTCTTGCTTGGGTATCTTGTATCCCAGATACATATGAATCACATCAAATACATGTATCTATTGTGTGTCTAATGTGTTTCACATGGGATTATAGACAAATGTCATTTGCCACTCTCCTATCTCGATTGTGAATATGTGAATTAGACGAGATATATGTATATAATTTGTATTTAGTGTGATTCGTATGTATCAAGAATACATAAGCGAATCTCGCTTGCCTCTATGCCTATTTCAGTGTATATGGTAGCAAAAAATATATATTTAGGTGTATTTGACTTGAAATTTGGTATGAAATTATGCAATTGGGTAGTTTTTTCTTTTAAAAATTTAAATTACTTATCCAAATAAATTTTCAATTTCAAATCACCAGACCTTTGCAACAATTTTTGTGTGTGTGTGTCGTGGGTTAAAATTTAATTATTTTTTAGGGAGGCAGAACAAACTCAACTTATTTTGCTTGCTTAAGTTTTGAGCGGGGTTATTGACCCGCTCATGTATTAACTCAATCCATTAAATATTGAATTGATATATAGCCCAAATTATTTAATGACGAATTTTGTTAAAATAATTTTAAATAAATATTATTTTATTATTTGATATATTATATATAGCTACAATAATATTTTTTTATTAAATACTAAAAAATTATAAAAGAACAAGTAAAACAATTAAGACTTAGTAAAATCGAGAGGATTGAATTATAACCCACGTTTTAACTTAAATAACTTGTGAATGAGTCAATAAATCACTCATTCATTAACTCAATTTATTTTAACTCACTTAAATTGAACCAACACACTCATTTAACCCCTCTAATTTTTTTCAATTTTGCGCCAAAACAAACGCGGCAAACAAAATTTCCATTTAATTATTTTCCCCAAATACACAGCACCGCCAATTTAGTTTCCACTACAATTAGGTTTTACTTTTTTCTTTTGATTTGATGCCTCTTCTATGTTATACCCAAAATCTAGTGAGTTCTTGCTTCCAATTTTACTTCTACAAATGTCTAGTGCTTCACACTTCCAATTAAGTTAAATTATGTTTCCTACTTTGCAGCTTTTTCACCGATTCTTTGTTTGTTTCTTTTCTTCTTTTGATACAAGATCCAAAGCTTTTGGACTAGAAAATGGTATGATTTTGTTTGGGGATGCTATGGTTATTTGGAGAAGCACAAAGCTAAAGTAGATATATTCTTTGATATGCAGTCTTAATTGGCAGTAACGACGATGATGTAATCAAACGGAGACCCGCACAGCAGACAAAGAAGGAGGTGAATATAAATCATAGATCCACTAAATTCTCTGTGTTTATATATTTTCTTGTGTTCTTCTGTTTCCTCTGCTGCATTCTCTTCAAATTGGTCAAAAATTGATCCATTCATGTAATCTAAAGCAGCCCCTTTTGAATCTCCTCCTAAATTTTGTTTCATTTGCTATGCTTTTTGTTCTTCTCTGTTCTTTCACGCTACATTTGAGCTTGAAAATACGAGGCTTATATTCCATAGAGTTCAACGTAAATTGAGCTTTAGATAAGCCTCAGTTTTGTGTGTGTGAGGGTGGCGGGTTGGTGGTAATGACTGTTGGAATCCGAAATTACGGGAGGCTGATGATGCCTGAAGCTTTTGATTAGATAAAAGGCTCAATCTTATTTGTTTGTAAGTTTATTTTTAATTTTTAATGGATTTCTTGCTAAAATTTACTTGAGAAACCTAGGATATGGTAGGGCATATTGGTCTTACAATTGATTTGAGAATGTGGATCCTTTCAAGAGAAATCATAAACCATATGACGAATGGATTTTATGTTGATGTTTTATCGTCTATCTCCAACACCAACGTACCTAGTGTCGTTTCATAACTGGTATTTGGGCAGAGTAGTATGTATGTAGATCTTATTCTTACCGGGGCTAAAGTGATTGTTTTCGATAGATTCTCAACTCAAAAGTGAAGTTTTTGAAGTAATCTCAAAGAGTAATGCCATGAGCAATGTGCTGTCAAAAAAAAGAAAATAATTTGAAAACGAAAAATCTATCAACTGCACAAATATAGATGCCTCATTCACTAGGCTGTATCAACTACATGATTTCATCTTGAACTTCAGATATTGATCCTTGTTTAAGAAAAACTTACATGTTTAAGGCTTTAAAGTTCTTTGCTATTCCAAGATACTATTTAAAATTATATATTTCTTGCAACCATTTTTGGTTGAGAGAATCCTAATGTGAGATGATGAATACTTGAAAACAAGGAAATTAAGTTAATGAATAGTTAGTACATTACTATTAAGTATTACGAACAACTTAACATATAGGAAAAATGCAAAATCAGGAGTTCCTTTAGTTTTCGATCAGATAATTTTAGTTTTCAAAGTAAAATAGTAAATATTTTTTAATATGCATGTGTAATAATAGCCTACATACTGACAATTGACCAATGTGTGTGGTACTAATAGTGCTAGGCATGCTGATTGTTTTTCCTCTTTTGCTTTCATTCAATATCTTGTTTCAACTTTCACTTAAATTATGTTAAGAGTGTTGATATTTTGTATATTGCATTTTATAACCCTAACTACAAAATGTAATAATTTCCTTTAGGTACATTTTAATAATCATACAGTCAGTGGATCATATCCTTTGTTTGGTTTTTTCATGTTCACTACGCGGTGGCACCTTCAAGGTCATTTATCTCTATGTATCTCTTTCTCTTTACTCAAGTAAGTCATCTTATTCAATGATGGTTTTGTCTATTTTTTCTTAATTCTTGGTAGGATTTTTTTTTAGTATTAGGGAAGTCTAGTAGCTCATAGAACTATCATTTTCTTTTTAAATAAGAGACTCTTTTTGGGACAAACAAAAAAGAAAAGTAAGACTTGTAAATTGTAACCAATGAAGTACCATTCTGATGAGGAAAATACTGGAAAGTTCAAAGTGCTCAAAAGTTCAATCAACTTTCCAGTTTTTATTTTTTCTTCTCTTTTATATTTCTATTTACTCCTTAATTTGATTCTGATTTTCATACTTAGTAGGCGAAAGGTCTCGTGTATTTTCTACTTGTTTAGTAAAAGGTAATACTCCTATACAACAACTCTTATGCTTGCTTTAGCTGATATGATATATAATATTAGGATCATAGTTTAGTGAATCATAAGTTTAGATATGATTGAGATTAATTAATATATTTGTTGATTTTTTTTCACCTGCCAACCATGTGTATATGCTTGGGAATCTAAGACTTGGATATGCAAGAAAATGTTACTATTTGAGTTCTTAGTGATAAAATATCACACGTTTAGACTTGATTGTTGCTTTAATTTGAGATATCTTTTTATCGATGATAATAGTCAATACTCTCTTTATCATATTCTTTTGGGTTCATTCAATACACAATTGTTATTGTTAAAGTTGATATTACTCCATAGAGTTGTCTTGGAGATGTGTTACTTTGCAAAGGTAAATCCAATTAGTACATTACCAGATGATGTGGTTTAGTCAGCATCTTAAGGACAATAACATATCAAATTGAATGTCTATCTTTTTTTTCGGTTGGTTTGGCTCAAGGCCAATTTATTCAAAACAAATTATATACAAGCTATAGCTATAAGCCCGGCCAAGAACAGGTCAGGACTATCTAAACAGGAAATAAGCAAAAGGATACAAAAGATAAAAGACAACAAATGAAAAAACTAAAGAAGTAACTAAAAGGAAAGTGAAAAGCCCATGGATGAACTCTCTGTAAGATTTGACCCCAGAGATTTGCCCCTAAACTTGGACCTTGAGCTCATCTAAATTGTTGCTGCTCTGTTGGAAATCAACCAGATTGACCTCTGAAGGTACGAGCTGAGGGAGGTAAGTAGCATTCTTGGAGCCTAATCAATTTCTTACGGGATAAAATCGATTTTTCTTCAGCTCCTGCTTATTGATGACATTTCTATCTCAAGTTTTGGGTGATGCCACTATGAGACACCTACAAGATCTCACCAGGAGAAGTGACATCTTACCCAAAAGAATCCTTTCTCAAACATGAGGAGAAGTGATTTAAGATGAAACTGAAGTTTAAGATGACCGATAGTCCTTAACTATTGACGTAGGCTGTATTAGGAATGCCTCATTTGTGATTTTCATTGTTTTTATTCTAGCAGAATGAACCTCCAAGGAGATTGATACCACATACTAGAACAATCACAATAGAAGCCACAAACAAGCTCTCCAAATGGAATTACAGTAAAATCATATATTTGTACTTATTGCTGTGTTTTTGGGAATGCTTTACTGTTTGGACCTGTGGCTTACTGAATTGTTATTAATCAGTCCTAGACTTTGTGTTGGAAATAGCCATTTAATTTGGTTCCCTTTCTTATCGCCTTGAATCCTATACTTGGATTTTATTGTTTATGTGTGTTAATTATCTTTTTAGCTTCTGATGGGATTTCCTGAAAATTATTGTATTGAATTTTACAATAAAACACCCCCACCACCTCTCCTCCCTTGTCCCTCCATTTATTTCACTTCTCATTTGTGTTCCAAGATCTACCCATTTTCTCTTCATTTGTGCATATTTTCTCCGGATCTCAATTCCAAAATGCGTGAAATCCTTCATATTTAAGGTGGACAACGTGGTAACCAAATTGGTGCCAAGTTCTGGGAAGTTTTTTGTGCCAAACAAGGCATTGATTCTACCGGTCGTTACAGTGGTGATTGAATTAATGTGTATTACAATGAGGTTACCAGTGGAAGATTTGTCCCTAGGGGTGTTCTTATGGATTTGGAGCCTCGCACCATGGAAAATATTAGATCTGGTCCTTATGGACAGATTTTCCATCCTGATAACTTTGTTTTTGGACAATCTGGTGCTGGTAACAATTGGGCTTAGGTAAGTTACACCGAAGCTGCTGAATTGATTAATGTCGTTTTCGATCTTGTTCGTAAGGAAGCCTAAAACTCTGACCGCCTTCAAGGTTTTTGTTTCTACCTGCATTTTCTTAAACATTTTGTTTTCATTTGGTGTTGTTGTTGTAGATCTGAGCATTTTGAGGATTTATTTACGTTCTATGTGTTTGATTTTCAGGATTTCAATTGTGCCATTCATTGGGTGGAGGAACAGGTTCTTATATGGGAACACTTTTGATCTTAAAGATCAGAGAAGAATACCCGGACATAATGATGCTTACCTTCTCCGTTTTCCCTTCACCTAAGGTTTCTGACATTGTTGTTGAGCCTTATAATGCTACCTTGTCCTTGCATCAGCTGGTTGAAAATGCCGATGAGTGCATTGTTCTTGGTAATGAGGTTCTATATTACATCTTCTTCAGAACCCTAAAGCTCATCACCCCAAGTTGTAAGTCATTTCAACATCTCGATTGCACTTTTCTTTGCGTCATTTGTTTGATTGTTTTTAGCTGAGCATGTTTGATATTTCTTGTTAGTTTTTTATTTAGCACTTTGAAGTTATGAATCATCTGATATATTTCTTGTATAAAAGCTTTGTTAGCTAAAGAATCAGCTAACTGGTTCCCTTCTCTTAGAACACGTGACACTTGGAAATCCCCCCTTCTCTTCCACTCTTAGATCTTCTGAACCTCCATACTAATAGCCCATGGACTGTCCCAATCTTCATCAATCACCTTCTTGATGATTAGGGAGCTAGTCTCCATAATAAGAGGCATTAGCTGTCTCTTATACAATAAGCCACTACTTCATGAATTGTCAGCGCTTCAACACCTAAACTAGTAGTATTGGCAATGACCCCTACTATTTCTGATGCAGAATGCCAGAGAGCAAGGATCAGGGTTCTCTCTAGACGAGCCATCAGTATTGAACTTAAATTTCCCTTGGGGAGGAAGATGCCACTAGACTAATGTGCACCTTGTTGGTTTGTAGATTTCCAACTTTTGTATCATAAGTGGGCAAATGTTAGAGATCTTTGTTATCCATGGCAACCTCGCTCTTGCCAAGAGACAGGTTCTGATTTATGTCATTAATAACTCTGCTTCTTGATATTGAACCTTCTTGGAAAATGATATTTCTTTGCTTCCATAGATGCCATATAATGATGGCTGGGGCAGCCAGATATAGTGGCTTCAGTTAATTAGGAGAATAGTCAGCTTTCCACCATTGTGTTGTAACTTGATTTAACTAAATAAATGGGCCCTTAAGCTGCTGCAGCAAAATGTGTTCAGATGCTCTTAGCATAATCTCTTGTTAAGAACAAATGTAGCATAGTTTCCTCATTGATAGATCTCACAACACCTGTACCATTCTTGCTTAACAGATTCTTGCTTAACACATCGCCCAAGGAAAAAGACCTTGTGAGACCACTGATAAAATCTATCACACCAAAAGTCCAAAATAGTGTGAAAGAGTTGACAGTACTCATCAACAAGAATTATACAACGCAAGACCATATCTGCCTTTCTTTGAAGAACTCAAATAAGAGACTTATTATACTGCATATAGAATCAGAGGTGATAGAGTTCTTGAATATGAATTACCGGTGAAAGGTTAAGAAATGGAGAGCTATGTACATTCTGTCATTGGTATAGAAAGTTACATGAATGGAGGATAGTTCAACATTTTCATGAACTATATATGCAGCTTAGTCAATATTACATGATCCAGTGATGAAAGTAGAAGGAATGAAGCTCTATTGTGTGTAAGTTTGAAAACAGAACCCTCCTAACTAGTAGCCTCAAAACCACTAAAGTTTTTATCATCCAACTAAAGATATGTGAATCGAATCACCTGAAGTCAAACTCTGTTGCAACAAGTCCAAAAAGACCCTAGTTATACAGAATTTAAGGATTATATGCACAGATGTTATCAAACCCCATATACTGCCCTTCCTTGATCTTTCTAATTGTGCCATATAAAGACAAAATAGCTATACCATTCTTGCATAACACATCGCCCACTAATAATTTTCTCTTTCATACCATCCACAAATGGGAAGATAATTTATAAGATAGACTAGTAACACACATTTTACTAAAAACCCATTGTTGCTCTCTTTCTTGTTGAAGGATTAAGAATGATATTTTTCATTTGTTGAATTATGAGTAATTATAAGTAGATTTATTTAGTGAACTAATTATGATCAAGATGTTGGGTCCTAGTCTTGAACTACATTAAGTAGTTTATTGCAGCAAATGCTTGGTAGGCTTCTAGATTTTTTTACTTGTATGGTAGACTTCTTATAGAATTAAGGCTTTGAAAGTTGATATTTGTTTGAATTCTTTAGTTGAATACTTCTGAACTAGTAGTCGTTATTGGGGCTGACAAAAGATCTACAATAAATAAATGGATGAAATAGTGTTAATGTAGTAGGTGAGGTTTTGTTAATACAAACTCCAACATGATGCATGACTCTTTATAAATCTAGGCAATGCATGCAACATTGTTTGTAATCATTTTATTTTGTCCAATTGTCGAGGATTAATTAAATTGTACATTAAATGGTCATATGTTCTAATACTTCACATGTTAGATGTTGAGTTAATACAGTTCTCAAATATTAGCATTTTGATAATTCATGTGTAGTAGGTTGTGCAAGGATAATGCTGTGTCCATTGCTCTCCAAAATTTAATAAAAGTTGTTGCCAGGTACAGTCTTCTTGCTCACCCAAGATGACCTTCATATTAGTATGCTTGCATTTTTATGTAGTGCTTATAAAACTGATCATTACAACATATTGAATACATAGATTGTGTTACAGATTCTATCTTTTTACCTCAATATGAAAACACTTTAAATTAAATCATAATTTTGTTCTCTTTTTTTTTCCCACAGGTATAAGAGGTGAGCATTGAATCAGGACTACTTGAAAGCTAAATGTCGCCACATTTTTGGTACTTGGGAAGAAATCTCCACGTATTTGTCTTAGTTAAGGAGTAATATTTAGTAATCAAGTATTGGACAATTTACTTTTATTAAGGAGCTTGAAATGAGATATTATCTAGTATAGTTTTAGTTGATCTTTACTGTATGATCGTGGGCGTTTTATTATTCTATTTTCAATTTATGCAATTTTAAATTCAAATATAATATCAATATGAAATAATGAAATGTCATCAAATGTTTTTAATTAGTGGCAAAAGATTTTAACTTTTTGTGATTTCTATATCAAACTTTTCAAGACATTTTCATCACAAATTAAATTAGTTTGTCATAAATTGAACACATTTAATGACAATATATTTGTTCTAGTACCCTCCTTATCGAATATGAATTAATTTTATATTTTATGACAATTGTAATTATTACTAGTAATATGATGATTTATAGTGACAATTTTATGTTAATAAAAATCATACTTTTAGCGAAAAGATGATATATTTAACTACAAATTGTTAATCTTCATTAGAGTGATAAATTTGTCACTAATTTATATATTTAAGGATGAAATATTTTTTTGTATATAAAAGGTAGTCATTAGTGACGAAATTTCTTTTGTTCTACTACGAAATATATAGAACTTTAGAGATAATTGGTATCATCACTAATTGAACTAAATAATTAGTGACCAAATAGTTTTGTCGGTGTTAATAACATTTTTAGTGACAAATTATACTATCAACTACAAAAAAATACACTTTTTATGACAATCAAATTCATCACAAATGCTATGCATTTTGTGATGATTTTTTTGTTTTGTAGTTAATGGAACATCTTTAGAGACGAAGCACTAAATCGTCTTTATATACATTTAGTGACGCACCTTTAATGACGACTGACTGACGAAATTTTTTTCGTCACACAAATTTTTTTGTGACGAAATATGCTTTATAAATGACAAAATAATTTGTCCCAAATAATCAAATTTGTTGTAGTGCTCGCACGTCTTTCTCGATCTCCCAAGTAGCTTCTTCAACTGGACGATGCTTCCATTGAACTTTCACGGACCTAATCTCCTTAGTTCTCAGCTTACGCACATCACGATCAAGAATTACAACCAATTCCTCCTCATATTGAAGGTCTTTGTCTAACACAATTGAGTCCCACATAATGATTTAATCCCCATCACCATGATATCTCTTCAACATGGACACATGAACTATCGGATGAACACCTGATAGATTAGGAGGTAGAGCCAATCTATAAGCCACCAACCCTACGCATTCAAGAACCTTAAAGGGACTAATGTATCACATACTTAGCTTTCCCTTCTTGCCAAATCTCAGCACCCCTTTCATGGGTGATACCTTAAGAAGAACATTCTCACTGGTTTGAAATGCCATGTCTCTTACCTTATGATCCGCATACTTCTTCTATCTACTTTGAGATGCTAGTAGCTTAGTTTGAATATTCCTCACCTTATCTTGAGAATCCTTCACTAAATCGACCCCCAATGGTTTCACATCTCCAACCTCAAACCACGCTATGGGTGATCTACATCCTCTCCCATAGAGTGCCTCAAATGGTGCCATATCTATGATGGAGTGATAACTATTATTGTAGGAAAATTCACACAAAGGTAGGAACTTATCCGAATGCCCTCTAAAGTCAATCACACATGCCCTCAACATGTCTTCTAACACTTGAATAGTCCTCTTTGACTGCCCATTTGTCTGTGGATGGAAGGTTGTACTAAAAGTGAGTTGTGTGCCTAATTCATCATGCAATTTCCTCTAAAACTTGGATGTGAATTGGGTACCACGGTCTGAGATGATAGAGAGGAGCACCCCATGCAACCTCACTATCTCTTTCACATAAACTTTAGCCAATTGTTCAGCATTATAATATATTCTTACAGGAATAAAATAAGCTGACTTAGTCAATCTATCAACCACTACCCAAATAGAAACAAACTTTCCCAAAGTCTTGGGAAGACCAACCACGAAATCCATGGCTATCCTTTCCCACTTCCATTCCAGAATTGACATTCTTTGAAGTAAACCTACAGGCCTTTGATATTCATATTTCACTTGTTGACAATTTGGCACTTAGCCACAAACTCCGCTATATCATTCTTCATGCTTGGCCACTAATAAATTCGCTTCAAATCTCGATACATCTTGGTCACACCCGGATGTATGGAATATCGCGAACCATGGGATTCTGCCAACAATTTCTGAATCAAGTCATTAACTCGAGGAACACAATTCTTCCTTTAAAACTGAGCACACCTTCTGCATCAAGAGTGGTCTCTTGTGCCTTACCAATCGCAGTCTTCTTCTTAAGTTCATTCAAATTCTCATACTTAAATTGCTTGGCGTTGATCTCTTTAATGAATGTGACCCTCACTTCAATGCTAGCTAACACCCCACCTCTTGCTGAGATGCGCAACTGCATGAACTTAGACTCCAAGATCTGAATTTCCTTAGCCAAAGGTCGCTTGGTTACACTCAAGCAAGCGAGACTATCCATACTCACCGCTTTTTGACTCAAAGAGTCTGCCACTACATTAGACTTACCCAAATGGTATTGAATGGTGACATCATAATCTTTAAGTAACTCCATCCACCTTCGTTGTCTCAAATTCAGATCCTTTTGAGTGAACACATGCTACAAACTACGATGATCAGTAAATGCCTCACTCTTAACACCATAGAGTTAATGCCGCCAGATCTTAAAAACAAACACTACCATTGCCAACTCCAAATCATGTGTTGGATAAATCCTCTCATGCACCTTTAATTGACGCGAGACATAAGCTATAACATTATTTTTCTTCATCAACACAGCACCTAAACCAGAATGTGAAGCATCACAATAAACAATAAAATCTTTACCTTTAACCGGTAATGCTATAATAGGCGCGGTGGTCAAGAATCTAGAGCTTTTGGAAGCTCTCCTCACATTTTTCAGTCTATTCAAATGGTATCTCCTTTTTGGTCAAATTAGTCAAGTGAGTGGCAATAGAAGCAAAGTTCTTCACAAATTGATGATAATAGCTAGCGAGCCCTACAAAACTCCTAACTTCCATCACAGAGCTAGGCCGAACCCAATTCTTAACCGCCTCAATCTTTTGGGGATCTACCATTACCCTTTCTTTTGAAACTACATGCCCCAAAAATGCCACCGAAGTCAACCAAAGTT